>NEWO01000449.1:141557-178284 GCA_003013225.1 Phalaenopsis aphrodite | reverse complement strand
TCAAATGAATTTCCAAGATTCTTAATACTTTAAAATATAGTTTCCTTTACTCTAAATAGTTAACTATAGTCTTATTCTCTTATACTAAATATCTTAATCTACAAAATTAATTTTCATTACAAAAATATTCTTTTAAATCTACCATAATATTTAAATATCTACAAAATATAGTTCTCTGAATTAAATTCACTACATAAAATCATATTAATAATTTTTTAAAATTTTTTAAATTAAGAAAATCTAATAGTTAATCTTTTTCTTTCCTCCCCCATACTTGCTTTTTTAAATATTTTACAATTTAATTCCATAAAATGTAGCAAAAAGGAAAAGTAATTGAATTTACTAGCTACTTCAACATCCTATCAAATTTATATGCATGCATAATCAAGATAGATTGACAACAGGAGTAAGTAAATTAAGCCTAAAACATGCTTGCAATAATATTAAACTAAAAGGGAGTATATTCAATTTAAAATTTCATTTTTCTTCCTACCCCCAAACTTTATTTTTAGCATGTATAACATTTAGTGAAGAAAAAATAAGTAGGAAGAAAAAAAGTTTAGAAATTCTATCTACCACAAATTTCTATCAAAAACATCTACAATTATTTATTAGGATAGAAAACATGTAGTAAAAAGTAAATCTAAACTAAACATGCCAGAATGAAATTAACTAAACAAAGTTCTAACTAGCATAACATGTATCAACATTGAAATATAAAATTGTTTTTCAATTTTTATAAATTGTAACACAAACACAAACAAGATAAATGAGGTCAATTCTTCCTCCATCTCATCGCATCTCACTAACTTATTTCCAATTTCTAACGGAATCACTACACAAATATATTTGGTGCTTATAAATGATTTTATAGATTCTAATCCCAAAGATAAGATTATCCCCGATATATTGGTTCTCGAGCACCAACACCAGACATCACCATACCCCAATAATTAGGTTCGTGACTCCTATCAAATGAAAATAAAGTCTAAGAAAAGAAGTAACAAATATGAGATGGAACTAGCATTGTTAAAATTCATAATGTCTCTTATAAAACTTAAGTTCAGGTGAGACCCAAGTTGTAGTGGACTTCGTCAATCCAACTACTACAAGAGAACATACAAGTCTAACCATAATAAGAATTTAAGGAATCATCACCCTCATGACAAAAAAAAGTAAATCAAACCACTTATAATCCAAATATCTACCAAACATCAAACAAACTGATCAATCTACACTAAAGCAGCCATAATACAACACTAACAATCATGACACTGAAGCAAACTAAATCAAACCACACAGATAACTATGGGTTGCCTCCCATAAAGCGCTTGATTTATGGCTGCTAGCCCGACAAATGATTCCACCTGGATCAAAACTCTAATTAAGAAATCCTTGATCAATAGCCCAATTTTTTCCAGATCTAGGGATTCCTACAAAGTCCTCGAATTTACAATTTTCTTTCAGCTCTTCCTTTTCATATTGATTCATATCCTTGTTCCTCATATTTCTTTCTAGATCCAATATTATTCTATTGATTTTTTCAATTTGCATATTAATATCATCCTTGAAATTTATAAGAAATGGATCTTTATATGATAATTCAATATCTCCAAAATTTTGGATCAGATTCTCTCTAGATAGTTCAGATTCTAGATCAATATCTTCTCTGTTACTCTTTTATTTCAAATTATCTTCCAATTCTTCAAGAATTTCTTCCATTGATCTTTCAATATCCTTGTCTTTATCTCTCAACTCAAAGCTCTTTTGAAACAAATCCTCGAATTCTATTCTAAATATCAGTTCAATAATTTTAAATTGCTCATAATTCATTTTCTTAGGATTTATCTCAGAATCACTAGGTAAAATCTCTGGGGGGTAACTGTTAATTTCATTAATAATCTACACCAGCATCAGAATCTCATTCATTTTGTTTGTTTACCACGGAATATGCCATTCAGTGACTTTGAATAACTCTTTCATAGGAGATCTTTTACAGATTTCATCATTCAATTCAGGTTTTTATTGTGGTTGAGTCAAATTTAAAGATATAAAGACTGGTGGTGTAGATGAATTCCCTAAATTGGTAGACTTTAAAATAGTATAGGGTACATTCATCTTAAGTTCATGAGATTTCTCAACAGATGGAATTAAAAGTTTACTTTTTTTGATAACGTCCATCATTTCACACCTCTCCTTAACATACATACAGTCTTCTTTAAACAACATTTTAGACTCATCATGAAAGCCCATTTCGATCTCATCGTTAACTTACTCTCAAAACTTTTATGGAAATAGTTTTTACTTAGATAATCAATTTCATCCATTCGAAAACAATCATCTTTATTTCTCTCAGCTGCATATTTCATAGCCTTTTAAAATATTAAAAGTGGTTTAATGGTCATTAATATTCATAGTTAACTTTCTTTTTTGCACATCTATCATAGCTTGTCCAGTAAAAAGAAAAGGTATCCCCAAAATAATGGGAATATCTTTATTTTCCTCCATTTCTAATATAATAAAGTCCATAAGAAAGATAAATTTATCCACTTTAACAAGCACATCTTCTATAATCCCTTTTGGATAAATGATAGATCGATCAGTTAACTGAAGAATTATAGTAGTGGGAGAAATATCGGCTAAACCTAACCTTTTAAATATAAATAAAGGCATCACATTAATGCTCGATCCTAAATCACATATAGATTTTCCACATAATCATTTTCCAATTACCCAAGGAATTGTAAAGCTATATTGATCTTTAAGTTTCCGAGGAAAATTTTTCTGAAGTATAGCGCTGCACTCCTCACTTAGTGCTTCTCGTAATCCCCAAATTTCCTTTTCTTGTTTAATATCTCCTTCATTAATTTTGCATAACTTGGCATCTGTTTCAAAGCTTCAACGAAAGGAATATTTATCGTTAACTTCTTAAGTACGTCCATGAACTTTGAAAATTTTTTATCCAACTCATGTTGTCTAAGTCGTGCAGGAAATGGAGGTGGTGGTCTTTCTAAACTAATTTTAGTTGGAGATATTAATTTTTCCAGATCCTTAGAAACATGTTCTTCGGGTCTTTTAGTTTCCTTTGTTTCTCTCACAACATTTTTCTCTTTTCTAACCACATCCTCTATCTCTCTTCCACTTTTTAATTGGACAGCTTCTACTTGTTCATTAGTGTTCTCTTTAGGGTTGATCTCAATGTTGTTAGTAAGTGTTCCTTGGGGTCTATTTCTAAGTGAATTAGCAATTTATCCCAGTTGATTCTCTATATTTTTAATCGCAGTATTTTGACTTTGCAACTGGTTTCCCATTTTCAATATCACTTCTTCCATAAACATCTTCTTAATCTCAAATTGTTGATCATTGTTAGAGTATGGTGGATATGAAGGTCTATAGTTTGTGCTCCCCTGATTATTCCAACTTCCATTAGGATTTGCATGATTATTTTCCCATTTTTGGTTTCCACCGTCGGTAGTATGATTCCAGTTAAAATTAGGATGGTTCTTCCAACCTGGGTTGTAAAAGTTATAATTCATATGATAAGTTAGAATCAATCATATACCCTAATGAACTTTCCTCACTTACTGGAGTAAATTGAGTTTGGTTCATTCCAAATTGGTCCAACTTCTTGGATATTACAGCAACTTGAGATGCAAGAATTGAAATCTCAACTGTATCATGAACACTGACTACTTTTTTAGGATTTACCCTTCTAGAGTTCCATTAAAATTTGTTTGCAGCCATATTTTCAATTAACACATATGCTTCATCAAATGGTTTTGACATTAATGATCCATCAGTAGTTGCATTAATTATAAACCTAAGGGATTCTACTAACCAATTATAAAAAGTTTGAATGACTAAACAATCAGGCAGAGCATGATGTGGACACTTTATTAGGAGTTCCTTAAATCTTTCTCAGGCTTCGTATATTGATTCCCCTTCATACTAACAAAATGAGATAATATCTTTTCTAAGTTTAGTAGTCCTTGAAGGTGGAAAATACTTAGTTAGAAATTTCTGAGTTAACTCCTCCCAATTTTTAATAGAGCCAAGTGTTAATGAGTATAACCACATTTTATTCTTATCCCTTAGTGAGAAAGGAAAAAGCCTTAATCTGACAACATCGTCTGACATACCGTTATAACGAAATATAGCACAAAGTTCTATAAAATTTGATAAGTGTAAATAGGGATCCTCCAAAGGGGTTCCCCCAAACTGATTGTTCTGCACCAGTTGGATAATCTCAGGATTTATTTCAAATGAGTCAGTTTCTACGATAGGTTTTTCTATACTTATGTGAATTTCATCTGTCGTAAGATTTACGTAATCCCTCAATGAAGTATGATGATTTTCCAAGTTATTATTTTGAAAGTTTTCCATTTTCATTTCTAGTTTTTTTGAGTCCTCTTTGTATTTTTTTTTTCTTTTTTTCAAACTCAGGATCATAAGGCACAAGTCCTGTAGATCCTTTGTTTCGCATACGCAACACAACAAACAATACATTAACAATTAAACAAATAACTGATAAAATATATTAAACACAACAAAACATTTTCACGAACACCTTATTTTTCATAAAAAATAATTTTTTTTATCACTTTTTCATATAAAAACACTTTTCACACAAAACAGTTTTTACGACACTACAGTTTTCCAAGTCTAAGCCTAATTACTTGAACTAAAATTCTCCTAAAGTTCTTACCGAAGCTTCCCCGGCAACGGCGCCAAAAACTTGACAACGACTTTTTATGTACATAAAAATAAAAGAATTTGACATCACTACTAGAAGATTTAAACCCTCGATAATGACGCCAAAAACCTGATGCAACTTTTAATATGCAAGAATTTATGAACCAAGATTTATATATTTATAATGGTTTTATAAAGTCACAATTTCAAACGTAAGTATACGTATCGCTCAAGTAATATAGGGCTCTAGTGGAGTGTCGTAATGCAATTACAACAAACTTTAACACTACAACAAGCCTTTATTGTAATGTAAATAAAGTGCAAGTAAAAACCATCACTTTGATAATTAAATATGCTTCTAACATGCATCACAAAATTCTAAACATGAATTCTACTCATTACAAAAGAAAAGTAAAATCGAAACAACAATATGATCTTCTCATACCATTATTTCTAAACAAGAAGAAAGAGTAAGAGAAGCCCATCACAAAGCATGAAGAAAACACAACGAAAACTTCATTTAACCAAAGCAAATCCACTAGATAAGTGTTTACAAAAATCAAAAGATAATGAAGAACACAATACTTAGCTTTTTCTCTTTGAAAGAAAAAAAAAATCTCTCCCACAGTCTCCCGCCAATCCATGCAATGCTAGAACATCTCCTTACAAATTCTCTCAAAATCTCCTCTCTAATCTCTCCAAAAGGGTAGAAATCTACATTTTTACTCTATTCTAAAAAACCTAAACTTTCTCCACACTTTTCTCAACATTCCTCTCACACAAAACCTCTCTTTTTCTAACCTAATTTAATTCTTTTAAAGTGTAGGGACGAAGTTTGAAGAGTTGTCACAAGAATCCTTTCAAAAAGCGTCCAAATATGTTGAATTTAGGCCCATAACTAACAAAAGTCGGTCCATAGTCGTCTCGGGTGCTGTCAGCCAGCTTTTCTGTCATTTTTCGGTCTTCTTAGATAAATCTCACCGTCGGCGCCATTTTGGCCACCGTCGGCGAGCAGACTGCACAGCTCCACCGTTTCGCTCCGCTTTAGCTCTTTTTCACCCCATTTCAGTTGTGTTGCGTTCCTAATAGATAGCCCTACAAAATAAGCATGAAAACAACCTTCCTTTAAAGTGTAATCTCATTCAAAAATATGTAAAAAGTGTAAAAGAGATTAAGCATTGAAAGACATATCGAAAGGTGACAGGGCAAAATTTCATTTCTTGCTCATTTTGGCTCCAAATTGCACTGTTTTTCTTTCTTTTTCTCCAAAAGTCCATTTCTTGTACCTGAAACCAAAAACATGCAAAATACCTTCCTTTAAAGAGCAATATCATCAAAATCAATGTAAAATAGGTATGATAACCTCAACATATTTTCCTTTGGTCACTTCCCAAGCTATCCTATGGTTTGGCTTCAATTTTGGAGAGATATTATTAGATGTTTCATCCTGTCAATTATTATTAATTAGGGCTTACACTTGTATGACATAGTCATATCAATAGCCTGGAAGATACGAGGGTTTATGTCGTAACGAACGACAACCTCGGAGCCTAAGAAGAGTTAGGGTTTAAATTGCACACATGATTGTGCAAAGGCCTAAAGATGAGGTGAGGATTTATGTTGCGCTAGGAAAACAACCTTAAAATCTTATGGCTTGTTATTTAATTCTAAGGAAGAGATTTTCTGTTATAGATCCACTTACTCTTTCAAATTTAGTCTTCTGTACACCCCCATCGTGCTACCCATAGAGTTAGCTCCAAGCTCCTCGTCGAAGTAGCAACCCTGATATCTATGGTTTAAAAGTTTTTACCAGGTGTATTTTAAGTAAGAAGTTTTCTTCAAGCATTATGAGGGGGGGTTTAAAGTTGATTAGAGAGACATCGGTTATGATCTCATGGTTCCCTTATTCTAGTATCATTATTCTAAATGTGTTTTTAAGCTCTCGTAAATAAGGGAGATCTCCTTAGCAATCGTGGGTTTCCTCATCCGAGGGACTCTCGTAATTTCAAGAGGACGTGTTATGAAATTGTTGTTTTGTTATTTTACTTTAAAAAATTTTGTTTAATTTTGAAAATGGTTTTGTAATTTTAAGTTTTGGTAAAGTTTTGTAGGAAAAGTAAATAAATGCAAGCAATAAAGTGTTGTAAAGTAAATAAGTAAAATTGCATTGCACAAAACATAAATGAGTACTAATGCACCTAAAAATTACCAATTTTTATAATATACGTCATGCTCATTTTATACATATTTTTAATGATATTACACTTTAAAGGAAGACATTTTGCATATTTTTGTCTTTTGGTACAAGAAATGTACTTTTGATGAAAATGAAGAAAAAATGGTGCAATTTAGAGTAAAAAAAAGCAAGAAAGAAAATTCTAACTTGGCATATTCAATGTCTTTATATGCTTAATCTCATTTAAATTTCTCAAATATTTTTTAATGAAATTATACTTTAAAGAAAGTTTTTTTTTATGCTTATCATGCAAGTATATCTATCAGGAGCAAAACACAACCGAAATGGGGCGAAATGGATCTGAAATGGAGCCAAAAGGGGTGAAACAGTGGAGCTAGTACAAGGTGGTGCCAGAGATGCCATAATAAAGAGAACAGGTGCCAAAGGCATCAAAATCCAGAGAACAGGAACCAGAGATGGTTATGGATGGATGTTTGGCGATTTTTGACTATTTTGAGGTGTTCTAGAAGGCTCTATGTGAATCAAACGCCCCATGGAGTGGTTTAATGAATCTAAACACTTGGGAAAGGCTCTTAAATGAAGAAATATGTATCTTGGATGAAGAGATTTGTCTCTTAGATTGAAAAGATGTGTGTTTTGAGAAAAAGAAGGAATTTTATGTCTCTTTAAAATATTGGAGTTATGCCTTTCATATGTTGAGTGTTTGTGTGTGTGTGGGTGTGTATGTTAGGAAAAAAGAGATGAATGCTTAGAGATCTTAGAATAGGTGTAGAAATGTAGATTTCTACCTTTTTTGGAGAAATTGGAGAGGGAATTTTGAGAGAATCTATAATGAATTTTACTAGCATTGCATGTATCAACAGGAGACTTTGTGGGAGAGATCTTCATCTTTCTCTCAAAGGGAAAACATTAAGTATTGTGTTCTTAATTATCTTATGATTTTGTAAACACTTATAGCATATTTTCTTTAATGTAATGAAGTTTTTTGTTGTGCTTTCTTCATGCTTTGTGAATAGTTTTTCTTACTCTTTCTTTTTGTTTGGAAATAATGACATGAGAAGATTATGTTGTTTTTTCATTTTACTTTTCTTTTACAATGAGTGGGATTTATGTGAAGACTTTTGGGATGCATGTTAGTATGCGATTCAATGATAAATGTGATGGTTTTTTACTTGAACTTCATTTACATTGCAATTTAGGCCTATTGTAATGTTAAAATTTGTTGAGAAACATAAGATCCAAAAGAGATATGAATTCTACAATAAAGTAAGAATCACATTCAATTTCATGAATGAGGATGTAGTCCATGGTATTGTGTGCAAATAAATAGGGAAATATACTTTGATGAGCGCAGAGTTAGAGATTTTAGTCTGACATACTAAAATCCTTAATTTGGTCTAGTTGCTTAGAAACTAAAGCAAGAATGTTTTCCCTCAGATGAGGAAGAAGTGGGAGCTCTAGAGTGGCAGCCATTATCCTCTCAACCTAACCATGGATTTAGGGACAAAACTCTAGATTAGTCAATGTTCTTTATGCACTCTCAGTGAGTAAAGAATAGGATTGCTCTTCTTTGACACATACAATATTTAGTGCATCTCATTCTTATACATTATCCAATTCACTACATAAGAATAGTAGTTTTTAACAGCTCCAAATTCTCCAAACCAATTCATCCAGAAAGTGTTGTCTTTAAAATTAATATTTTCATTTAGGATTAGTTGTTGGTTGTTTTAAACATAAGATTTACATTTAGGAGTACTTATTAGAAAAACCATTTAAATCAATCTTCCACAGTAAGGACTGATAGTAGTAGACTAGAATTAGCCTAAAGTATTTCTTACCTCACTTCTTTGTGGGGTCGATACTAAAGTTTTTAAGGCCCTATATTACTTGAAGCGATACGTGCACTTGTGTAGAACCACTAGTGTGTGAACTATTTTCTATATTTTTTTGCGCTATTTTTTGTCAGAGTGTTGCCCGTAAGAAGCTATCGGTCATCAGAATCAAAATTTCGTCGCCCTCTTTGAAAGGACGTTTTAATTTACATATATTTATTTAGTTTTAAAAAAATATGAAATCAAGCTGACCCATATTTTTCATAGTTTAAATGAAAGAGTGTTGTACCTCAAATCCTATATCTATCCCGAACGATAAACACAAGACTTAAGGATCAGACTCGATCAAATAAACTAAGGAATATATGACATCCGTTTGGTCTGCAAAATCTTTGTATTTACCGACAGGTTCCCTTATTTAATATTAAAAAAAGAAATATGGTTTAAATTAAGCTAGGTTCGGACATGCTTCCTATAAGGGCAAGCCCCTATAGTTAATTACATCTTAAATGACCAAAGTCACCTAAGAAGACTCTCGATAAAAATCAGGAAATACTATCTTCAAGGAGTTTCAAAGGGTAGAACTTTTCAATGAGATCAGATGTAGAGGTGTGAAAGGGGATTGGTTCAAATTTGGAACATTTTGTTGTAGAGTCTAAAGGAGGAAGAACTAAGGGATGTCATGGATTCAGAGGAGAACCTCGGTGACTTACCAAGCTATCCTAATGTTTGGGTTCATTTTCTGAGGAGAAATATTTAGGTGTTTCATCTTGCCAATTTTATTAGTTAGGACTTACATTCGTGTGAAACGATCACAGAAATAGCCTGGAATATATGAGGATTTATGTCGTGACAAACGACAACCTCGGAATCCTAAGACAAGTTAGGGCTTATATTGTATAGCATAACTATACGAAGGCCTAAAGATAAGATGAGGATTTACATTGCATAAGCAAGAAACCTCGAGGTCATATGGCTTTGTTGTTTATATCTAAGGAAGGAAGATTGGTTTAGCTGTGGAAGACAAGTTTTGCTATTAAAGATGGTCGTGCTGCCCCACCATGCTAGCTCCAAGCTCTTTGTCGTGACAAATTTGAGTTTTCTAGTGTGTCAAGTTATGATGTCAAATCAGGTGGCCCTATGGTTGAAGTCCTTTAAATTTTATGGGGGAATGTTAAAGTTGATTAGAGCGACACCGGTTAGGATCCCACGGTTCCCTCGTTCCGACACCACTATTTTTCTGTTGGATTCACTTAGTTCAAATAAACTTACTAAACTTAACTTAATGAGTTCCATAATTTTATTTAGACTGTAGCAAGCCTGGTTAGCAACCGTAGGTTACCTCCTCCAAGGAATTCCCGATCATCCGATAGAGATATCTTAATTTAGTTGAAGTTGTAATTTTGTGTGATGTTTGTGATTAAGTTTTGAGTTGTTTTATATTTTGAATGTTGTGGGGACGAATTTTATCTTGGTTGATTTTAGTTTTTGTTTTGGATTTGGTTTTGGTTTTGGTTTTGGTTTTGTGACTATCCTGATAGTTTTAGTTTTCAAGCAGGGCAACATCGTTGTTTAACATGCAAATTTGCAGGTATAAAAGTACACTACGAAAGTACAAGAAAGATAATGCTAAAAACTATAAAAGCGTACTTGGTGAGTCTTCTCGTTCCACCACCTGAAACTCAAAAAACATGTTAAGGCAGTTTATATGAAATGGGGAAGTAAAATTTTGACGACCTATCTAACCCTAGGTCACATCTCGGTGGGTCCTTAGGAGTTTAATGAAAGATGATGTTGTCAAACAAAATATATTAAGTTTAGTAGATCTTCAAGGTATCCAACAGACCTAGAGATAGAAGCAGGTTTGTGCTACTCTCTCGCTGCCTAGTGGAAAGTCCTGAGTTCTTTTAAACTTATTATGTTTCTTTATAATTCATCTTATAAACACCCTAATGCTCAATGAACATTGATGTATCAATTATCCCTAAGAGTAAGGTAATTATCATCTGTAATTTAATTTTGAAAATTATGTGGGTGAAGACCATTAAAGAGGCAAGTTAGTGTTATTGGAACACTTCACCAAATTTTGGTCCTAATTGGGCTTGTAGTGTTTGAAAAACTTCTTAGTTTTAATTGATATCTACATTTCTAATCCTCTTTTAAATGAAACTTGATTTAGCCTAAGTCGCTACTAAGCCCTCAAGACCTAGGTGAGTGTCTTAGTTAGTTTTGAAAAGGGTAAGCTTTAGGTGGTCATGATTCATGATTTGAATTTTATTTGAAAATCAAAATAGGGGTATTAAATTGATTTAAGTACTGACTTCAAAAGTCATACCCCTAAGTCCTGGGTTCATTTTATTTTAATAAACTTCCAAATTTTAATAATTTAAAAATTTATTAACTTATCTTTTCAATTAGGAAAGTGAGGTTGGTTTCTACCAATTAACCCCTTGTGTTTCAAACATCAAAGTAAACTAATTAAGATCAGAGGTTGCCCATTTTCCTCCTTGAATTAAGCCTAAATGTTAATTAAGGCTAAATTTCCAAAATTACACATTTGCCCTTAAGGTTCTAACACTTCATAATTTATCAAATTTAATCCAAATGACTTTGAAATTTTTATCCTACCTTATTCATGGGTCAATTATGACACCAGAGGTGAAAATGTGATTTTTCAAAATTTAATTTAATTTATATAATTATTTTCATGCAAAAATAGGACTTTTCAAAGAAAATTCCTAACTTGACCAAGGTAAATTCTAATTCATTCAAATTTTTATTGAAGGTAGACTTAAACCAGAGAAGCTTTTGGACCAAATTTCATGATTTTTTGAATTTTATTTGAATTTTAAGAATTATTTTAAGTTATGGGGTATTTATTAAATATAAAATATTTTAAGCAGGGAGAATTAAGTTTTATACTTTTGAAAAATCTTCCTAAGGTCAAAGAACCCAGAGGAGAAAATTTTATATTTTTCTGAATTTTATTTAATTTATTGGAATTATTCTTAGTAAAAACCCATTTTAGCTTTTAAAAAATATATTTAAGCTTTGAAATTCAGTCTCTTTATTCAGAAAATTAGGAAAAATATTCTAATTATTTGTAAGTGCTTAGGAAGCAATTCAGATCATTTTCATGAATTTTATTATTTATGTGATTTTTATAAATTTTTAATTATTTAATTATTTAAAATAGGCTAAAAATGAGGTTTTTTTTTAAATACCATTTTATTTTTAGAAAAAAACCTCGAATCACAAAAAACTCAAAAAAACAAGTTTTTATAAATTTTTTAGTTATATTTTGATTTTTCAAAATCATTTAAGTTCCAAAATTGTTATTTATCCTTAAAAATCAACTTAAGTTACCAAATGAACTCAAAATGCTTTGGAATTTTTTTGGTGAGTTCTCCGGATCCTAAACAATAGTGCAGATAAAAAATCCAGTCATTTTATTGTTTCTAATTTTCAAAACTAATTATCTTAGTGATTGAGGGTTTGTGAAGATTAGGTGTATTTTGAATGACTTGGCTCATGGTAAATTTTTCTAAAAGCTCACTGGTCATCGTAAACCTCCCAAAATTTTGTTGGATTTTTTTAGGCAGCATGCTAATTTCCATGATTATTTAAAGCAAATAATGCACATAAACTTGAAAAATATGATTCTCTGTCTATGGACCTCCTCTGACTTTAGAAAAATCAAGGAATATTTCCTAAGATAGAAGCAACAACATGCTAAATTTTCAAGCCATGGTGTGATTACTACATGCATGGAGAATAAAAACATCCAAATCAATATTTAATTAATTAAAAATAAAATATCCATCAAATGGACTCCAAATAATTTTCACATTGTTCTCCTTTGTTCACTGAGCAAGAGGGTATTTTTATTTTATTTTTGTAATTTTTCTACACCAAGAAATGGATTTTAGAAGTTAGGTGTATTTAAATAAATAGTAAAAATCCCTATTTATCTATTTAAACAGCGCGGTGCCATGTAGATCCTAGGCAGCTCCGAATTCCACATGGCGCACTCCCATTTTACGCCGCCATCCAGATAAGTAGCCACGCATCCCGCTGTTCGTGTAAAGAAGCGTTGTTTGTCTTCATCTCAACCGTCCATCTGAAACACGCGTGATCGGACGACGCTCAGTTATCGTCCCCGATAGCCTAGCCCGAGAACCGTCCATCTTCTAGCCTTAAGATCTCTCTCATTTCTTAACCAAATTGGATGAAGTTTTTTTTAGAATGCTCATCTAGACTATACAATCACATCCATATGATGATCAAGCCATCAAATTAACTCTAAGTAAATGGAGAATCAAAAGAGGCTCAGGAGGGGGAGAGATTTTATACCTTTGCTCTGAGAAGTGAAGCTTCGATCAGAGAGTCTTGACACATTTGTTGTGATCCAAAGAGGTTAGGGATTGAGTCTCTAGTCTTGGTGTATGGCCTAGGTATGATTTTGATCACGACCATATTTGGGTGTTGGCCTAGAGCTATGGTAGAGGCTCTGTGAGAGGGGAATTTGATGGGGCTTAAGCTTCTTTCACTGCTGTGAACGTGTGGGTGATGTTAATTTGAGTTTGGTAGACTGTGGAGGTGTATTGGGCTCTATTTTTATTTCTGACAAGATTTTGAGCTCAAATTTGAACTTCAACAGTGAAAATTGGTGAGGGAAAATAGTTCGAATGTACTGAGCTAGCTCTGTGGTCTGTGGGAAAATAGTTGGGATCTTAGGGAAGCTCTGTGGTTAGTTTGTGTAGGTCTATCTAAGAAATTTTCAGCACACACCTCCCATGGGTGTGGGAGGTGTTCTTTATAAAAATGGATAAGGAGTGGCTGTCATGACCAATTAGGGGGTGCATTGTGCTGCTTAGGTAGAGGGCAGATGAGCTCTACAATTTAATTTGGCTGAGCTAGCATCTGGGTTTGATTTGGGCGAAGTTCCATGGGGGAGGCTTTCAGTTTTGAGCTTCTCCGGTGACTAGGTCGGCTGGCCATGGTAGGGGGAGGTGGCTAGGTGCTCAGGGCATCCAGGGGAATCTGTCAAAGCAATTTAATGCAATGGGGTTTAGTTTTGGTAAGATTATCTTAAGCACGTGTATTTTTGGAAATAAGATCCTTAATTTGGAGGACTTTTGTTCCATGACTCATCTAGCTTAATTTAGATGGTTTTCGGCTCAGTGTTAGGGTGTAACCAATGGCTGAGGTGGAGTTAATTTGATTGCTTTAAGGTCGTTAGGTCATGTTTAGTGCATGGGTCCAAGTGGGTCCAAATGATCAAAGATTGGGTTTAAGCTAGGTTATCCATGTTAATTGACCCAATTTATTGATCAACATTGTGTAGATGATTGTTATGAAGATTTTTGGTGAAGGGTTGAAGTGATTTTGAGTTCAATTCGTAGGTCAATTTGAAGGATTTTTGAAATTTGGTCAATTTGGACATGTTGGGCTATACATGGGTCTAGGTTGGGCTAGCATTGGGCTAAGTCAAAATTGAATGATTCAAATGATCAATGACGATGTTGTGAAGATTTTTTATGAAGGGATAGAGTGGAAATTTTGGGGCTAAGGCCATCAATTTGGTGAGATTTTTAGACATGGCCAATTTGGGGCAAATTTGGGGCTTTTTTGACTTAGGTTGAAATCAAATGAAATTGAGGCATCACCAAGGCCAATTGAAGGTCAAGTTTGATGTATGGGGATTTTATGAAGGTTCTTACAACATAAATTGTGCCAAATGGAGTAGGCCATGGGTTCAATTTGGTGGAACCAAGTCATAGGGCCAAAATTATTTTTTTTTTGTTTAGCTCAAAATTGGGTTCAAATCATGGACCAATTGAGCTTGGATCTGGTCTAGATTTGTCACATCAAGGGTAAATTTGAGTTTAGAATTGAAATTAGGGTAAATTGAGACCAATTTTATAAACATTTGAAGTGATTTGGGGAAAATGTGGGCCTTTAAAAGGAAATTTGGGAGTTTTGATCAAAGATGGCCAAATTGGCCAAATTGGGTCAGTGATAGTTGAACAAAATTAAATTCGGAATATTTGGGAGGTTTTAGGAATTTTTGGGATTTTTCTGGAATTTTTGGAATTCGGGGTAAGCAGGGATATTTTGGTAATTTGGCCAATTTTGGTGATTTTGGGTAGTTTGGGTGTTTTAAAGGTGTTTGAAATGATTTTTGAACCAAGTTGGGTATTTTGGGTAGATTTGAAAATTTTGGTCAAATTTGGGGTCCCAAGGGTATCTAGGTAATTTGGGGAAGTTTAGGGGCAAAAGGTTAGGTGGGGTATCTTGGTAGAGTTTAAGTACCAACCACCATCAATAAGCCATGAACCAATGGAAACCCCATTTTGGGTCCTCTATGTAGTGGTCTTAGCCAAACCCTAGCCCAGGGCTAATGGGTTTAGAGGACCACCTACAAGAGTCTCCCAAAAGTATCAAGGGACCAGAGCCTAGAAATTATGGGTTTAGGGTTGTGAGTGATTGTGAGTGTAAGTTATTGCAAGTGAGTACCTTAGCCCTAGATCAACACCCAGGGTCAACCCTAAGGTCAAGTAATCTTAAGGGAACTCATCTTGAGCTCCCCCATAATGACCCAACCTAATAAGTGCTAGATGTTAGGAGCAATATATGGAACTTCAAGTTGAGTAAAGAGGAGTGTAGAATTTCTAATGGCGAGGGTTCCTTTTCTAGTTTTCTAAGAATAGTCAGTAGGAAAGTCCTATAACTAGACCTTAGGCTACTGAAGAGAAAAAACTAAACCTCAAACAAAAGTGAGGTCAAAAATATTTTATAACATTTCAAAATTAGTGTATAAAATTGAAATGAGACAAGTTTTTGGCACTGTTACAGGAGATTTAAATTGAAATAAAACACGTTGAGAAATAACACACACTAGGGGCGCATCAAGTTTTTAACATCATTGTTGGGGAAGCTATAGTAAGAACTTTAGGAGAATTTTACTTAAACCTGTAAGACTTAGATTTGAAATTTATAGTATTTTTATATAGTGTGTTTATTTTAAAGAAAATCCAAAAGACCAAAAATATTTTTGATATTTTTCATATTAGTTAAGTCTTTATATTTGTATGCGTAGTTCAGGAGCTGCAGACCTTGAATTTTACGAGTCAGATTTGGAGAGAACTTTTGGGAGGATGATGAATTGGAAAAGTCTCCATGAATATAATGTAGGAAGGGAGGATCAATGATATAATGAATACTGAAATTTAGATCATAATGTTAGTAGCTTTGAAAGAGTAAATCCCACGAGAGTGACAAATTTTGAAGAAGATATGCTTACTATTTTAATTTCTCAGGTTGCAGATATTGAGAGGAAGTTAGATCAATACATAAAAATTTATCCTCAAGAACCTTAATTATTAAGTAAAATTTATTTGGACTATTAATTTTTAAATTAGCCATGATATATACAATTCTTATTCTAATGATTACAACCCAGGTTGGGAAAATTATTCAAATTATAACCGGAATAATAATTTTGGAGGAGAAAACCAACTTTGGGAAGATAATCAATTTAATTGGACGTGTAATTAGAATAATCAGGGCAATTATAACGTTGAACTTTCTTTTCGTCATAATTTTCACCTCAACCCACATAATGAGGACAAGGAGTCATTATTATAAAAGGATTTAATTCAATTGGCGATTTAATTGGAAAGTCAAAAAAGTGAACTGAAAAGTCAAGGGGATGTAACTATGAATATGGAAAATCAACTGGTGTAAATTATTAATCAATTAACAGTTACCCCTCAATGATTGTTCATACTGACCCTGAGATAAACACTAGGGAGATGAATGATGAGCAATATATAATTATCAAACTAGTATTTAGAAGAGAGTTCAAGAATATGTTTAAAAAGAATTTTGAGTTGAGAGATGAGGATAAGGAGATTGAAAGTCCAGTGGAAAAAGTTCTTAAGGAATTAGAAAAGCTTATTTGCTCAACTAAGATAAATATGGAAAGACTACCTCTACCATCTACTCAGTACCAAGGGGAAGAATTGAAATACAACTCTGAACAAAAGAGTATCCTTGAAGAATTTGATCCAGAATCTGAATTATCTAGAGAGAATCTGATCCAAATATTGGGAGATCTTGAAGTATCATATAAAGATCCATTTCTTATAAATTTCAAGGATGATATTAATAGAAAATTTGAGAAAATCATTAGAAGAATATTGGATATAGAAAGAAACATGAGAAAAAATGATATGAATCAATCTAGAAAGGAAGAGTTGAAAGAAAAAATTAAATTCAAAGACTGTAGGAATTCCTGGATCAAGAAAAAATTGAGTGATTGGTCAAGAAATACTTGAATGGAATTTTGATCCAAGTGGAATCATTTGTCAGGCCGGTGACGTTAAACCAAGGGCTTTATAAGAGGCAACCCATAATTATTAGTGTGGTTAGATTTAGTATTATTGCGAGTAGTGATTTTTGTGTCGTATTGTATTTTCTTTAGTGTGAATTGATCAGTTTCATCGATGATTGGTGGATGTTTGGATTGCTAGTGATTTGATTTGTTCTTTGTGTGTCATGAGGGAGGTGATTTCTTAGCTTCTTATTATGACTAGACTTATATATTATTTTGTAGTAGTTGGATTGACGAGTCAACTATGACTTGGGTCTCACCCAATCATGGTCTTACAAGAAACATTATGAATTTTAATAGTGACAGTTCCATCTCAATTTTATTACTTCCTTTCTTTGACCTTGTTTCATTTGGTAGGAGTCATGAACCTATTCAATGAGTAACTTGTGGAAGATTTTGGATTATCCTTATAACTGTTAGAGGTGCTTAATTAAAAGGATATCGTTATGCTTGAGGTTGGTGCATGTGAACCATTATATTAGGGATAATCTTATTTTTGGAATTAGACTCTATGAAATCATTTAAAAAGTACCAAATATATTTGTGTAGTGATGTAGTTGGAAATTGTAAAAGAAGAATTGACCTCATTTACCATGTGCATTTGTTTTTATGTTACTAATTTATATATAACTTGAAGAGTATTTTTATATTCCTATGTTGATACCTATTATGCTTGTTAAAGTTTTATTTAGCCAATTTCACTCTTGCATCTTTAGTTTAGATTTACATTTAACTACATAATTTCTATCATGATTAATAATTGTAGATGTTTCTGATAGGCATGTGTGGCAGATAGAATTTCTAAAAATATTTTCTTCCTTCTTATATTTTTTGGACTAAATGCTATACATGTTAAAAATCAAGTTTGGGGGTAGGAAGAAAAAAAAACTTAAAGTGAGTATTTCTTTTACTGTAATATTATTGCAAGCATGTCTTAGGCTAAATTTAATTTCTTATACAGTCATTCTATCCTAATTATGCATGTATATGAAATTGATAGGATGTTATAGTAGTTGGTAGATTTAGCTTTTACTTTTTTCTTCCTGCTACATTTTATGGAATTGATTGCAAAATAATTAAGAATTTAAGTTTGGGGGAGAAAGAAAAAATAAATTTCAACGTTAAACTTTATTTTTACTCAAAGAAACTACAAAGTAATTCTATTTTAATTTTTGTTATGTGGAATTATTTTAAGTTTATAAAATTTTAAGTATAGAAACGCAATAGGAAAACTTAGTAAGTAGTTTAGTAAAAAGGATGAAACTAAAGTTAAGATGTTTAGTAGAAAATAGTAAGAAAATAATTTTACTATTTATAGTAGGAAAAATTAAGTTTTTGAAAATAAATATTTTAGAATAATACTTTTTTAAATAATTGAGACTCCATTAAATTTTTTTTTTATAATACTACATTTTAAGTTAAGGAAAGAAAATAAGTTATTAACTTCATAAAAGGGATAATGAAATTCAAATTCATTAGTGACCTATCTAGATATAGTAATCCTCACATAGAAAAAGAAAAAAGAAAAGAAAAAGAAAAAGAAAAAGAAAAATAAAAAGAAAAAGAAAAGAAAGAAAGAAAAAGAAAGGTTTGAGAAAGTGAGGAGAAGCTTGAGGATTATGACTTAATTAAAAATTTATTTCACTTGAATCATTTTGAGGAAGAAAACTTAGGATAAATCCTAAGCTTAATTTAAGAAAGTATTATTAAAACTATTTTTTCTAGATGTCATAAATTCTAAAATTAATATTTTTCTAATGTAAAATTTTCAATTATTTTTGAAGAAAATTAGGATTCCTATAGTTTAATATTAAATATTTTGATACTTTAGATATCATTTAATTTTATGTAAATTCTTCTAAGTTCGACTATAACATTTATAGAACCAAATTTTAGTACATCTTAAAGAAACCCACTAACATAAATCAACATATTTTTAAGGTTATAATGTTTCTTCAGGATAAGTAATGTTTAAGTTTGGGGGTATTGATGCACCTAAAAATTTCTTAATTTTTAGAGTGCATTTCATGCTAGTTTTATACACATTTTTAATGATATTACACTTTAAAGAAAGTTATTTTGCATATTTTTGTCTTCAGGTGCAAGAAATGGACTTTTGGTTAAAATGAAGCAAAAATGATGCAATTTGAAGTAGAAACAAGAAAAAAAGTAAATTCTGACCTGACACATTTCGATATGCCTGTCTATGCTTAATCTCCTTTATATTTCTCACATGTTTTTAAATGCAATTGCACTTTAAAGAAAGGTTATTTTCATGCTTATCTTGTAGGTATATCAATTAGGAGTGAAACACAACCGATATGGTGTGAAACGGAGCTGTAATGGAGCCAACGAAGCGAAACAGTGGAGCTTCTGCAGAGTGGCACCAGAGGTGCCAAAATTTTGAGAACAGGCACCAGAAGTGGAAAAAAGCCAGCACTGGAGGCACCAGAGACGTTTATGGATGGATTTTTGGTGGTTTTTGACTATTTTGAGATGCTCTAGAGGCTCTAAGTGAATCAAATGCCCCATGGAGTGGTTCAATGAATCCAGGCACTTGAGAAAAGCTCTTAAATGAAGAGATATGTTTCTCCTATGAAGAGATTTGTCTCTTGGAATGAAAAGATGTATCTTTTGGGAAAAATAATGAATTTACTTTAGAAAAGAGGAGTTGGCGCCTCTCATAGATGGTTTGTGTGTGTGTGTGTGTGTCGATGTGTATGTTAGGAAAAATGAGAGGAATGCTTAGGGATCTTAGAAAAGGAGTAGACTTGTAGATTTCTACCTTTTATCGAGAGATTAGAGAGAGGATTTTGAGATAATCTATAAGAAATTTTACTAACATTGCATGGATCAACGAGAGACTTTGTGGGAGAGATCTTCATCTTTCTTTCAAAGGGAAAAAAACTAAGTATTGTGTTCTTAATTATCTTATGATTTTGTAACCACTTATATAGTGGATTTGCTTTGATGTAATGAAGTTTTCCATTATGTTTTATTCATGCTTCATGAGTAGTTTTTCTTACTCTTTCTTTTTGTTTGGAAATAGTGGTATAAGAAGATTATGTCATTGTTTTCATGTTACTATTCTTTTGCAATGAGTAGGATTTATGTTTAGGAGTTTGGGATGCATGTTAGTAAGCAATGTAATTATAAATGTGATGGTTTTTACTTGCACTTCATTTACATTGCAATTTAAGCTTATTGTAATGTTAAAATTTGTTGAGAAATATAAGTTCCGAAAGGGCTATGATTTCTGTAAAAAAGTAAGAATCACATTCAATTTCATGGAAGAGAATGTAGTACATGGGGTTGAGTGCAAATAAATAAGGAAATATACTTTGATGGGCGCAAAATTGGAGTTTTTAGGGTGATAGACTAAAATCCCCAATTTGGTACAGGTTCTTGGAAACTAAAGCAAGATTGTTAGTCCTCAGAAGAGGGAGAAGTGGAAGCTCTAGAGTGGCAGCCAGTATCCTTTCAAACTAACCACAAATTTTAGGACCAAACTCTAGATTAGTCAATGTTCTTTATGCACTCTCAGAGGGTAAAGAATAGGATTGGTTCTATTTGGCACATACAATATCTAATTTATCTCATTCATATACATTAACCAATTCACTACATAAGAATAGTAGTTTTTAACATCTCAAAATTCTCCAAACCAATTCATCCAGAAAGGGTTATCTTTAAAAGTAATATTTTCATTTAGGAGTAGTTATGGTTATTTTAAACATAATATTTAAATTTAGGAGTACTTTTTAGAAAAACCACTTTGACCTTCCAAACTAAGGGCTAATGTAGTAGACTAGAATTAGCCTAAATGATTTCTTACCTAGCTTGTCTATGGGATCGATACTGGATTTTTTAAAGAAAGCCCTATATTACTTGAAGTGATACATGCACTTGCGTAGAACCACTAGTTTGTGAAATATTTATTATAATTTATAACATTTAGAAATTAATGCGTAATTTCAGGATGGGTCAAGTTCTTAGCATTATTACTGAGGATTGAAATTGACATAAAGTACGTTGAAAAACAACGCACACTAAGGGTGCATCGAGTACCTGGGTCCTTGCTACTAATCCATGGTTAACATTATAAAGCTAGATATATTTGCAAGAAGTTTAAATAAATTACAGGAAAGTAAACAGAAGCATCAAGTACAAAAAAAGTCAGGAAAACTAGTCGTAGCAAAACATGTGTAAGAAGAAACCCATAGTCACATATGGAAGACCAGAACTGGGTGTAAGACATTGGTAAAGGTGGAGGCTCAGAGCTGGACTGTGTGCTTCATAACCGTAAGTAAGAGTTACCAACCGGTAACCTATGGAGTGCAGTCCAAACCTTGATCCAAGTGATTAAAAGTGGACCTTTACAAATTTTAATTTTTAAATTTTACTTTCAAGAATATATATTTCATTTTATCATGCAAAGGAACTTTCATGCATCGTCCGTAGGTTAATTAATCTAATCAAGCTAAGACTAATGGCAACCTAAGAGTAGCAGGGGCAAACATCTTCTGAAGAGTCATCTAATAATATCATCGGTCCTCATCCTCTCATTTCATTAAAGGTCATTAAGGTGGGAGATATTATTATGAAATCCCACATCATACGTCTCGTTTTAGCACACATTAGCAATATCGTCATTGCCCTAACCACCTAGACCTATGACTTACACAAACTTGATGATCCATATGTGGCAGAAACAGATATCCCCAGTTGCTCATAAAGATTTAAATACCTTAGAGAAGACTCAAATCCTTGAGCATAGGGTCAATTAATGTAAAACAAATAGTGTAAGGTATTTTTATTAATATCAGTGAAATAGTAGGTCTCGAAGCATAACTTGGTGGAACCTTAAAAGTTTTAATGGATGAATTTCTGGAACAAAGTATAATAAGTTTACTTGTCCTTCAAAGTATCTAAAAGGTCATTAATGCGGCAGATTTTCGTGTGTTTTTTTGCAAATATTTTTCAATATTACAAAATACACACAACAGTTATAATAGTAAATAAGCAACATAAAATGAACAAAAATAACTTTAATAAAAATAATTTTATCTTTTAAAAATCCTTAAACTGCAAATCCCCTAATAATAACGCAAATATATGTATCACTCAAGTAATAAAGGGCTCTAATGGAGTCCTAGATATTGACCCCACAAAGAAGTTAGAAATGCTTATAGATAAATTCTTATGATTATAATGTAAATCAAAATTTAAACTACAAAACTAAAGTATGAAATTTGAATTTAAAGCAATTAAGTGTATGTTAAATAAAATGCAGTTAAATGAACTAAGTTAATTAAACTAATT
This sequence comes from Phalaenopsis aphrodite, assembly GCA_003013225.1. Lineage (NCBI taxonomy): Eukaryota > Viridiplantae > Streptophyta > Magnoliopsida > Asparagales > Orchidaceae > Phalaenopsis > Phalaenopsis aphrodite. Next base: position 155,840 of record NEWO01000449.1, on the reverse strand, counting down.
GCTAAACTTTCAAAAGTTAACTTATGAAAACTAAACAAAGTTTTTGTGATGAAGAGTTCAAATTTAAGAAAGCATCTTTCCCTTTTACAATGAGTATATGGATTATGAAGAAATTAAAATCATAAAAATATATAAAAAATGTTTTGTGTCAAATAGGAGCAATCATACTCTCTACCCTCTTCCAAGTGCATAAAGAACGTTGACTAATCCAGATTTTCGTCCCTAATTTTGTGGTAAGGCTGGGAGGATATCAGCTACCACTCTAGAGCTCCCACAACTCCCTCACCTGAGGGCTAACAATCTCGCATTAGTTTCCAATCAACTGGATCAAATTGTGGATTTTAATCTTTCACCTTAAAATCTCCATTTTTGCATCTAACAAAGTATATTTCCCTATTTATTTGTACTTAACCCCATGGATGACATTCTCCCATGGAATCAAATGTGATTCTCACTATGTTGTAGAAATCATAGCTCTTTCGAAACATACGCTTCTCAGCACATTTTAACATTTCAATTGGCCAGATCGAAAAGTAAATGAAAATCAGAGTCTGAATCATCACAAATAATTAACATTTAAAACCATATAAAATAAAATCAATTCTTCACAAAACCAAATCTCAAAGTAGGAAGAAGGATAAAGAAGACTACTCTGAATTCATGAGAAGGAAACAACAAAACACGGATTTCATATATAAAAAAGAGTTTACAAAAACAAAGAATACAAGATAACTTATCTCACAATCCTTCTCAAGCAAACTCCTATAAGTTATCTTCAAGCACTTTCCCTCTTTATAAGTACTCTCAATTCTCTCTTAGAATAGTAATGAAGAAGAAATCTCTCACATTCCTTCTCCTCTTACAATCCTTGAAGAAAATCTCTAAGCCCTTGACTCTCTCTCTCTCTCATGCCTCAATTGAACCTTTGAAATCCCCTTCACACCTCTTTTTGATGCCCTAGACTTCCCTCTATTTTATTAAAGGCTGCCTCCCACCAAAAAAGAATTCAAAATTCTCTCTAAAATTCTATCCAAAAGCCAACCCTTTTGAATTTCAAATGAAATTTATTTTGATCCAAGAGACATATCCCTTCATAAAAGAAGCTTCCAAAGTGTTTAGATTCATTTAATAACTCCATAGATTGTTTAGAACAAGTGGTCCCTTCAAAGTTTGCGTAAAATCCATCCTGAATCACCTTAATTCATAAAAAATCGTCTCTAGCGCTAGTTCTGGCACTTCAGGCGCCAACTTGCTTAAGACTGTGCTATTTTGGGTTTTGTCACTTCAGGCATCAGCTCTCTATAAAACGGCCTTCAAGCACCAGTTCTAGCGCTTCAAGCTCTAGAATCATAAAATTTGCTATTTGGGCTCCAAATTTTATCCTTTTTGCAACTTTTACTCTAAATGCCTAAAATTGATATACTTGCAACAAAAACAAGAAAATTTTCTTCTTCAAAGTGCAATATCACCAAAAAATAAGCATAAAATGTATACTTAAAACAACTCATTATTTTGGTATATCAAAATCCCCCAAACTTAAATGTTACTTGTCCTCAAGTGACACTTTTACTACATAAAAGCATATGACTTAGGATAGAGATTAACATACAAACTTCTATACTTTAGTTTCATAAATAATACAGTGAAATTTAAGAAAAACTTTTATTAACTTAGATTCAAACTCTAAGTCTAAGAGTACTTAGCAATCAAATCTAAGAATTCTGAATCTCTCTTCATTTCAAGAAGAATTGTAATTTGTCATATCAAGGATACTTAGAATATCCATATGAAAAAGAACTTCATGAAAAATTTACTAGTAAAGGAGCTAATACTCATTTACAAGTTTATAAAATATAATAAAGCATTTTCCTTAAGTTGATTCAAGTGAAACTAATTTTTAATTAGGCATCTCCTCAAGCTTCCCCTCGCACATTTTTTCTTTTCTCTCTTTTTTTTTCTTTCTTTTCTTTTCTTCTTTTCTTTTTGGATCATTTCAATCCTTTCTTTTATTTTTTTTCTTTTTAAAGTGAGGATTACTATATCTGAATAGCCTTTAATAATTTTGAACTTCACCAGCCTCTTCTTAAAGTTAAAACTCTTTACCTTTCTTCACTTTATAAATTCATATTAGTTTTATAATTTTTCATAAAATCTCATTCTTGTATTCTTACATGAAACTCTAAAATTCTTAATACTTCAAAAATACAATTTCTTTTACTTTAAATAGAAAAACATAGTCTTATCTTATCACACCAAATATCTTTAACTTTAGAATTGACCTTCATTATTAAAAAAAATTTCCTAAATTTACCATAATATTTACAAACATAAGTATAATCATTTAAAGTTAGATCTTAATATCCCAGGTCATGTTAAATCAATTTTAAAAATATAGTTAATTAAGGGTAAATAAAATTCAATTTACTTCTTTTTAAAAGAAATTTTTATTTCCCTAAAACTTAAAATTTTAAGCAATTAAAAAAGTTCAGTACAAAATTTTGTAGGTGCAAGAAAATAGTAAATGAAAATAATAACTAACCTGTAGAGGATTTCTGAATATGAAACTGGGCTTTATATAATGTAGGTACTAACTTAAAAAATATAGGCTTTAAAACATTAAACGAAACATAATATATTAAAATGGATTTGTTGATAATTAAAAACATAAACTAAAATTGAAAAATACTAAAAATGCAGAAAAAGTAAAAATCTATAGTTACTATTATAGTTTACAGTACATACGACATTAAAATGAAAGTTCTTACTACAACAATTTTAAGGAAAATACATAACAACACAATCAAAATAATAAGCAAACAAACTAACAAATAAATTAAATTCTTAAAATAACAATCTTCATCACCTTCATAATCATCATCGTCATCTTCTTCTTCATCATCATCATGATATGGCGCATAAGAAGTGAAACTGGGGCAAGTTGGAAACTCCACATTGTAATCGCCCCTAAGATATCTAACCATCGCCTCTTCATATGTTATATCATGTTGAAATCTCCTCTGTATATATTCATCATAATAATCATACTTTGCTTCAATTCCTCCAATACTAATTTGCATATTTACAATATCCATTTTTTGAATCATAAGCTGCTCCATAATATTCTCAAGTGAAGCAGAGCGAGAAGTAGATGACCCTATCGCAGATGTTGAGGGTATATCACTACTTCCACTTCTAGACTCAATAAATGGTTCAAATCTTTGAACCGTATGCTTTTCAATATAATTCTATGGTTGCAGATTTTCTTCATTTCCTTAAGACTGTACTCCTGATTGTTCACAAAAAGTGAAAATCAGGGCAGGATATCCCAAACCACTAGGTGTAGCACTACTTGCTATACTCCGACCATATGTACTATAAGAGCACAACCATCTACTGTCTTCATATTATGAATGCAGAAGTTTAGCACAACTCTATCTTTTGTTACTTCACTCAGATGATTTGTTGGAACCAACTTACCAGAGATGAATTAATGTCATACTTTTGACTGAAAGTCATCATGGAAGCAGAGAAATTAACTTCTTAAAATTCTTAATTTTTCATTCTCCCCTTCCATTAGTCAAAAAAGCAATTACTTCATTCAGTGATGAATCAGTCATCACAAATGCAGTATATTCACAATGAAACACATTTCTCAGTTCATAAAATGCATTGATCCTTTCTCTTGAAAACTCAACTTGCTTACCTCTCATGAGGATATGATCATTAGTAGTGAATCGCAAGTTGGCGTAGAACTCCCGGATCATAGGCACAATAGCTATAGCAGTGAAGTAGCAAAACCTCTCCCAATTTTTGGCGGCGATCAACCTCTTGATCTCGCCACCCAGGTTAGCAAATGCATGTTCTTGGATTAGTTTTCTAATGTCCATCTGAGTATTGTAACAATGTTGGGCCTTATAGTTGATGAATTTCCTCACGTTAAAATCTCTTGTTGGCTTTCCTCTTTTTACTCATGGAGCCATTAAAATTTCTATGAAAATCCAAATAAAATCCAAATAAATTACAAAATAAAAAATCTAGTTCCACAAGTAAGATTATTTGGTAAGAAAATTTTCACCATTGGTTTTCTTTAAGCTTCTCCATAAAAAATTCAAAATTTGGGATCTCCCATAATGTAGGAAAAATCCATGGTGAAAATAAAAATTTTCTAAGTTAAAGTGAAGCTCTTACCAAGAGAAGATGAAATCTATGGTTTTTGGCCCTTGAAATCATCTCAAACGCACCTAATGTCAAGCCCTAGGTCATGGTTTAAATGCAAGAGATGACTTAAGGACTAAAAATGGTGTTTTATTGGGCAATTTTAGGAATTTGGTGCTTCAGGTGCCAATGCCTAATTTATCAAAAGTTCATTTTCTGAGGAAATCTACCAAGAATTGCTTTATGTCAACCTCTAATTAACTCAAAAAAACACTTATACTCATAATTAAACAATTTTCTAACACATAACTTTTACAAACAACACAAAACACACTTTGATATATATAATATGCACTATTACAAACAAACAGCTTTCAAGCCAACAAAATCTAATTCAGTGTCTAAACCAAACCAAACATCCTAATGTTGAAATCTAAGCACCAAAATACTCAACAACAAACACACATAGAGTTAAAAAAAAGGTAAATGCAATTTAACATAACGCAATTAAGTGGTACTAAATAAGTGTTCCGTACATAAACTAAGTTCAAACATCTTCTTCACTCTTGTCCTCCTAGATATCTCTCATGGATTGGTAGTGCACATACAAGTTATTGAAAGATCAATAAGGAAATTCATCCATTGAATCTTCCTCAATCCAAGCATGTTTATTGAACATACGTACCAAACCATCTTCAATACGTTCGATATGTTCAAAATGTTCCTTCAGCCTCCAATCCAAATGATCCAAAATTTCAGAATTATTCTCAATTGCATGCATAAGGTTACGTACCTCTTACTCTATCTTCTTTATCCTCTTCACAAGCGCATTCAAACTGAAGTAAGGCTGAATAGATGATGAATTTTGGGATGATTGATCCATTAGTATATTCATATTGTTCTCATCCCCCATTCCAATGCAGTTGATATAAGCTTCTCGGTCCATAGGTTTCCAAGGAAGAAGCTCTTTTTCCCAACTTTCATAAGGCACTTGCGATTTATTGCACAGTAGAAAAATAATAGATGGATGTCCCGGTCCAGTAGTAGATCCATTAACGATCAAACCCAAAACTGATTTCACATATATTGCACCAATACTAATATGTTTTCCAGTATGAATATAATAAATTAGAATAACACTCTCCTTCGTTACTTTACTGATTGTCATAGTGGGGAGTAATTTTGATGCAATAAAGAAATGTCACACCTTAGATGCAGGATTCAACAAACATATTATCTATTCTTGAAGGAGTAAATTGTACAAACCTGCCTCGCACATCGGTAGTTCCTTGGTTGATTTCAAGAAGATTTACATAAAACTCTTTTACCACATGGACAACTGCGACAGTAGTGGTATAGCAAAGCACTTCCCAGCATCTTTGTGTAATTATCTCTTCAACTCAAGTATTCTGTGTGTTGAATCCTTGATTCACAATTCTCCTTTCCTTGATTATCCTCTTCTTCAGAAGAACTTGATCATGTAACTTCTACGTATTGAAACTGACAAACTGTCTCCAGTTGAAAACTCTAAATCACGCAAAATTTTTAGAGTGGGAAGCCATAAGATTTGAAAAGTAGCGACTCCTCCCTCATTATAAGAAGAAGAATCCACCAAAAATTGCCAAAAATTGGTTTTTAAAATGTTTTAAGTCATTTTCATCGTTGCGGCACCTCAGATTTCGATTTTGGTGCTTCAGGCGCTAGTTCTACTCAAGCGCCAATTTCAGTGCCTCAGGAGCCATTTCCAAAATTTTCACCATTTTGATTTCAATCTATTAAATTCTCAAATCTTCCATAAAATTAGGTAAATAAAGATGTTTTTAATTATTTTCTCAATTTCAAGTTTCTCAAATACATGAAATACATAAAATTACAAATATATCTATATAAATATAATATTTTGAATAAAAAGAAAAAAACAAAATAAATAATGATAAGTATGGGTTGCCTCCTACAAAGCGCTCAGTTTAATGTCGTCAGCCCAACATTCCCGGTCTTTATTCTGGGTGACCCAACATTACAACCTCTTTAAAAACTAGTCTTTGACCATTAATAAATGGCTTCAGTATGTGCCCATTCACTTTAAATATCATTCCAGTCTTGGGGTCTTTAATATTAACAACTTCATAAGGATAGACTTTTACAATTATGAATGGCAATTTTCATTAGGACTTCAGTTTTTCAAGAAATAATTTCAATCTTGTATTATATAGTAAAACTTTTTGTCGAGGCTTAAATTTCTTTTTTATTATCTTTTGATCATGCCATTATTTCGTTCGCTCCTTATAAATCCTAGCATTATCATTAGATTCATTCCTAGTTTCTTTATTCTCATTCAATTGAAATATTCTTTTCTCACTAGCATTTTTCAAATTGAAATTGAACTCCTTAATAGCCCAATAAGGTTTATTTTCCAATTCTACTGGTAAGTGACAAGTATTTCCAAAAATTAATCTTTGTGGGGACATTCCTATTGTTGTCTTATAAGCTGTCTTGTAAGCCCACAATGCAGTATCTAATCTAGTAGACCCATTCATTTTATTAGGATTCATAGTTTTTTTCCAAAATTCTTTTAATTTCACGATTAGATACTTCTGCTAAACCACTAGTATAAGGATGACTAGCAGTTGCAATTTTAGGCATAATATTATATTTTTCCACCAACCTAGCAATTTTTGCATTCCTAAAATGAGATCCACCATCGATAATGATTATTATCAGCATTCCATATCTTGTAAAAATATTTTTAATTATAAATTTTGAAACACTCAGAGCATTACATCGAGTTAAAGTGATTGCTTCAATCCATTTTGACACATAATCCACAATAATCAATATATACACTATTCCAAATGAATGTATAAATGGTCCCATAAAATCCAATTATGAAGCATAAAAAATTTCAATTTCCAAATTGAGTAGGCCAATAAAGTCCAAATTGCAAAATTTAATGAATAGTTCTATCATTCCCAAAATGACCTCTAAATTCAAAATCATGACATTTTTTTATAATTTCCTAAATTTCTTTTTAAGGCACACATCATCTCAAAACTAAATCTTTGCATTGTTTGTACAAATATGTGTCATCCCTAAAATAAGAATTTGCATCATGAATGAATTTCTTTTACTGTTGTCTTGTCAGTCCATATGGTAAAATACCACTAACAATATCGTTCACAATATCAGCATACCATGGTATTTCTCATATTTTTACAAAATAAAGTTGTTCATCAGGAAAAGTTTCATTAATTTCTTTTTCCAAATCAAGTGTTTCTTCCTATCCCAACCTAGGTAGATGATCGGAAAATTTATTAGCAGTCCCTTTCCTATTGACAACTACAAAATCAAACTCTTGCATCATAAGTACCCATGTAATTAATATTGGTTTCACATCCTTCTTTTGCATTAGATATTTAATAATTGGCTGGTCAGTATGCACAACACATTTAGCTCCAATTAGATATGACCTAAACCTATCAAATGCATAAACAGTGGCTAATAACTCTCTTTCAGTAGCAATGTAATTAATTTGAGCATCATTAAGAGTCTTACTAGTGTAATATATAACTTTAAAAATTTTATCATATCTCTACCCTAAAACAGCTCCAATTGCATAATCACTTGCATCAAACATTAATTCAAAAGGTTTCTCCCGATCTGGTGAAATAATTATAGGAGAAGTGATCAATTTTTCCTTTAAAGTTTCAAAGGCTTTAAGACACTCTTGGTTGAAGTCAAATTTTGTATCCTTTTCAAGAAGTTGGCATAAAGGCTTAGTAGTTTTTGAAAAATATTTAATATATCGCTTGTAAAATCTAGCATGTCCTAAAAAGCCTCTATCTCCTCTTACAACCGTAAGTGGATGTAGGTTGGATATAACTTGTATTTTTGTAGGTTCTACTTCCATGCCATTTTATGAAATTTTATGCCCAAGTACAATTCCTCCAGCAATCATAAATTAACATTTTTCTTAGTTTCATACGAGATTTGTCTTTTCACATTATTCTAGAACTTTCTTTAAATGATTTAGACATATTTCAAATGAAGTTTCAAATATAGAAAAATTGTCCATAAAGACTTCAATCCCTTTTTCAAAAATTGACATCGTACATCTTTAAAATGTTGCAGGTACATAGAATAATCCAAAAGGTATTCGTCAAAAAGAAAAAGTTCCATAAGGACTAGTAAATGTTTTTTTTTCTCTTGATCCCTTGGAGCAATAGGTATTTGATGATAACCGACATATCCATCTAGAAAACAAAATATTTGTGCCAAGCCAATCTATCCATCATTTGGTCCAAAAAAGGTAAAAGAAAATGATCCTTCTTGGTGGTAGATTTTAATTTTCTATAATCTTTGTAGATCCGCCATCTAATGACTTGTCATGTTGAAATTAATTTTTTATTCTTCTTTTTCACAAAAATCACACCTCCTTTCCTTGGAACACAGTGAATTCAACTTACTCAAGCACTATCTGAAATAGGATATATTATTCCAACATCTAACCATTTTAAAATCTCTTTCTTGACAACTTCTTTCATCATAGGATTCAATCTCCATTGAGGACTAGCTTTTGGTTCATGATGATCTTCCACTAAAATTCTATGCATACAAATTGAAGGACTGATTCCTTTAATATCAAATAATATCCATCCAATGACTTTCTTATATCATCTTAAAGTTTCCAATATTTGTTGTTCTTGCATATCAGTTAATTCTGAGGATACAATAACAGGTAATGTGGATAAATCTTCTAAGAATGCATATTTTAAATCTGTAGGAAGTGTTTTCATTTCTAGTTTAGAAGGTTTCTCAACAGATGAAATCAAATTTTTGTTATTATCTGTACGATCTAATAATTCATACTTTTCTTGAACATAATCCAATTCCTTATTGCTCACTTCTATAGATTCAACTTGAATTTTATCCTCATCTTCATATTTCAAATATTCTTTTTTCAAATTTCTTTTCAAATGTCTTCGTGAAATATTTATGACTTAAACATTCATTAATATCCATTCTGAACCATTCAATCTCTTGCTATTCTGTAGGGTATCTCAATGATTTTGTAATTTTAAATGTAACCTCTTGATTACTAACTCTCATAGTTAGTTCTCCTTTCTACACTGTCGGCGCTATTTTTGGTGTTGAGTGGTTTTGTGGGGAGTTGCCCGTAAGAAGCTGTCGGTCACCGGAATCGAAATCTCGTCGCCCGCTTCGGAAGGACATTGAAGTACGACATTAAACTGACCTCATATTTTTCATAGTTTAAACTGAAAGAGCACTGTACCTCAAATCTTGTATCTATCCCGAAGGATAAACACAAGACTTGAGGATGAGGCTCGATCAAATAAACTAAGGAAAGTATGACGTCCATCTGGTCTGCAAAACTATTTGTATTTGCCGACAAGTTCCCCTATTTAATATAAAGGATTAAATAGGGTTTATATTAAGCTGGGTTCAGACATGCTTCCTATAAATGCAAAGCCTCTATAGTTAATTACTTCTTAAATGACCAAGGTCATCTAAGAAGACTCTCAATAAAAATCAAGAAATATTTTCTTCAAGGAGTTTCGAATGGTAGGACCCTTCAATGAGATCGGACGTAGAGGTGTAAAAGGGGATTGGTTCAAATTTGGAACATTTTATTGTAGAATCCAAAGGAGGAAGAACTATGGGATGTCATGGATTCAGAGGAGAACCTCAGTGACTTCCCAAGCTATCATAATATTTGGCTTCAGTTTTGAGTAGAAAAAAATTAAGTGCTTCATCCTGGCAATTTTATTTATTAGGGCTTACATTCATGTGAAACGATCACACAAATAGCCTAGAAGATGTGAGGATTTAGGTCATAACAAATGACAACCTCAGAATTCTAAGATGAGTTAGGGCTTATATTGTATAGCAAGGCTATACAAGGGCCTAAAGATAAGGTGAGAATTTACGTTGCATAAGCAAGCAACCTCAAAGTCCTATGGCTTTGTTGTTTAAGTCTAAGGAAGATTGGTTTAGCTGGAGAAGACAAGTTTTACTGCTGAAGATGGTTGTGTTGTCCACCATGCTAGCTCCTCACTATGACGAGTTTGAGTTTTCTAGTGTGTCGAGTTATAATATCAAATCAGGTGGCCCTATGGTTAAAGTTCTTTAAATTTTATGAGGGCATATTAAAGTTGATTAGAGCAACACCGGTTAGGTTTATATGGTTCCCTCATTCCGGAACCACTATTTTCTATTAGATTCACTTAGTCCAAATGAACTTACTAAACTCAAATTAATGAGTTCCATAATTTCATTTAGACCATGGGAAGCCTCGTTAGCAACCGTAGGTTACCTCCTCCGAGGAATTCCCGATCATCCAATAGAGACGTCTTAATTTAGTTGAAGTTGTAGTTTTATGTGATGTTTGTGATTAAATTTTGAGTTATTTTAAATTTTAAATGTTGTGGGGGTGAATTTTGTCTTGGTTGATTTTAGTTTTGATTTCGGTTTTGGTTTTGGTTAACATGCAAGTTTATGTTATTTTCATACAGGCAAGTATAAAAAGAAACAACGTAAGCATAAAGCATGTAAGGAAAAGGGCACAAGAAAGACGGTACTATAAACTGTAAAAGCCTACCTAGCGAGTCTTCTCGTTCCATCACCTGAAACTTAAAAATGTATGTGAGGGCAATTCTGAAGAGTAGGAAAAAATAATGTTTTGGTGGTTTTCCTAACCCTATGTCATATTTTGGTGAGTCCTTAAAAGTTTAATTAAGGATGATTTCATTGAGCAAAGTATATTAAGTTTAATAGGCCTCTGAGGTATCCAACAAGTTAGGAGGAGGAAGCAGGTCCATACCTCCCTCTCACCAACTGGTGAAAAGCCTTGAGTTCATCTAAACTTATTATGTTGCTTAATGGTTCATCCTGTAAATACCCTTATTACTCAGTGAGCATTGATGTCTCAATTATCCCTAAGAACAGGGTAATTATCACTTATCATTTACTTTGAAAATTATGTGGGTGAAGGCCCTTAAAGAGGCAAGTTAGTGTAGCCAAATTTTTAATCCAAATTGGGCTTAGTAGTATTTCAAGGATGTTTGATTTAATTATGTTTATTTCTCTAATCCTTGTTTAATCAATTTTTGATTTAGCATAAGTCACCACTAAGCCCTTAATACCTAGGTGAGTGTCTTAATTAGTTTTGAAAAGGGTTAAGCTTTAAGTGGCCATGGTCATGATTTAGAAAATCAAAATAGGGGTTTTAAATTGATTAATTAATGGCTTCAAAAGTCATACCCCTAAGTCCAGGATCATTTAATTTTAATAAACTTCCAAATTTTAATAATTTAGAAATTTGTTAACTTAATTAAGACAGTGAGATTGATTTCTACCAATTAATCTTGTATTCCAAACATCAAATAAATTGATTAAGATCAGAGGTTGCCCATTTTCCCTCCTTGACTTAAGCCTAAATGTTAATTAAGGCTAAATTTCTAAAATTACACATTTGCCCCTAAGGCTCTAACACTTCATAATTTGTCAAATTCAATTCAAATAACTTTGAAATTTTTATCTTACCTCGTTCATGGGTCAATTAAGACATCAGAGGAGAAAATGTGATTTTACAGAATTTAATTTATTTTATATAATTATTTTCATGCAAAAATAAGACAATGTGATTTTTCAGAATTTAATTTATTTTATATAATTATTTTCATGCAAAATTAGGATTTTTCAAAGAAAATTCCTAACTTGACCAACATAAATTCTAATCCTTTGAAATTTTTACTGGAGGTAGACCTAGACTAAAGAAGCCTTTGGACCAAATTTCATGATTTTTTGAATTCTCTGTGATTTATCAGAATTATTTTAAGTTTTGGGTTATTTAATAAAAATAAAATATTTTAAATGATGAAAATTAAGTTTTGTATTATTGAAAAATCTCTCTGAGGTTAGAGAACCCATAGGAACAAATTTCATATTTTTCTAATTTTCTTTGATTTATTGGAATTATTTTAGTGAAAACTCATTTTTAGCTTTTAAAATTTATTTTTAAGCTTTGAAATTCAATATCTTTATTTAGAAAATCAGAAAAAATATTCTAATTATTTCTAAGTGATTAGGAAGCAATTTAGAACATTTCCATGAATTTTATTATTTTTATGTTTTTTATGAATTTTTTATTATTTTAAATATTTAAAATAGGTTAAAAATTAAGTTTTTATTCTAAATATTATTTTATTTTTATAAAATATCCCTGATCACAGAGAACTCAATACACTAAGTTTCATAATTTTTTGAGTTAGTTTTTTATTTTTAAAAATCATTTAAATTCCAAAAGTAGTATTTATCTTTAAAAATCAACTTAAGTTGTCAAATGAACTCAAAATATTTTGAAAATTTTATGATGAGTTCTCTGGATCGTAAGTCACAGTGAAGATAAAAAATCAAGTCATTTAAATGTTTATATTTTCTAAAATTAATTATCTTAGTGATTTAGTGTTTGTAAAATTTAAGTGCATTTTAAATGACTTGGCCCATGAAATTATTTCCAAAAGCTTCTTTAGTCATAGAGAACCTTAAAAAATTTTCTTAGAATTTTCTAATCAATATGCTAATTTCCATGATTATTTTAAGGAAATAATGTGCAAAAACTTGAAAAATATGGATCTCTGCAAAGGAACCTCCACTGACTTTGAAAAAATCAGAGGATGTTTCCCTTGATAAAGGCTACATCATGCCAAAATTTCAAGGCAAGGTGAAGTATGAAAATGCATGGAGAATTAAATGCTCTCAAACAGTGTTTAATTAATTAAAAATATTTTATGGATCAACTGGACTTGAAATTTATTCCACATTATTCTCCTCTGTTCACTGAGCAAGAGGGTATTTTTATTTTATTTTTGTGATTCTTTTACACAAATTTATGGATTTTCCAAGTTAGGGGAGTTTAAATAAATAGAAAAAGCCCTATTTTTCTACTTATCCACGCGGCGCCATGTAGATCCTAGGCAGCCACGCATCCCTTTGTTTATGTAAAGAAGCGTTGTCCGGCTTCATCTTGGCCATATATTTGATACACACGCGATCTGACGACGCGTGGTCATCGTCCCCAATGACTTAGGCCGAGAACCGTCCACCTTCAAGGCCTAAGATCTCTCTCATTTCTCAACCAAATTAAGTAAATTTTTTTTTTAAATGCTCGTCTTAGTGAGACAAACACATGCAACTATTGTGTCATGAAATCAAGCTTAAGTAAATGGAGAATCAAAATAGGCTTGTGAGGAGGGTAAGTTTCACACCTTTGCTCTGAGAAGGGAGGCTTCAATCAGAGGTGCTCGGCACATTCGTTAGGGTCCAAGGAGGCTAGGGATTGATTCCCTGGTCTTGGTGTAAGGCCTAGGTATGAATTCAACCAATCTCGATTTCAGGTGTTGGTCTAAAGCTATGATGGAGGCCATTTCAGAGGGTAATTTGATGAGGTTTTGTCTTCTCTTGCTGTTGTGAAGGTCTGGGCATATGCAATTGAAGTTTGGTGGAGTTTTTGAGAGTTGTCCTATTTTTGCCCTAATTTTAAGCTCAAAATTAGGATTGTACATGGAGAATTAAGGCAGTGGAGTGATTGGAATGGGCTGTGGAGATCTCAAGGAAGCTCTTTGAGTGATTTGGGAGGCTTTCTTTGAGAAATTTAGGACCCCTCCCATGGCCGTGGAGGTGTGTTTTTATAAAAATGGCCATGTGGTGGTTCTCAGGGCACAAGTTTGGCTGCATTGTGGTGCTTAGGTGGAGGGCAGAGGAGCTCTTCAATTTGATTTGGATGAGCTGGCCTCTAGGTTTGATTTGGGTGAGGTGCCATGGGGGTGGCTCTTGGTTTTGAGCTTTTATGGCCACTAGGCTAGCCGTCCGGCCAAAGGGAGGTGGCTAGGAGCTTAGGGAACCCAAAGGAATCCATCACAACAATTTAATGCAAATGTGCTTTGATTTGGCAAAGATATCTTACGTATGTGCATTTTTGGGAATAAGATCCCTTAATTTGGGGAACATTTGGTCCATGGCTTGATTTAGGTGGTTTCATGGTGTTTGGACTGGTCCCTAAGTCCAACTAATGGCTGTGATGGAGTTAATTTGGTGACTTTAGGGTGGTTA
>NEWO01000449.1:68683-140588 GCA_003013225.1 Phalaenopsis aphrodite | reverse complement strand
TGAGTGAATTAGCTCCAGATCAACACTCAGGGTCAACCTTAAGGTCCAGCAGTCATAAGGGTGACTCATCTTGAGTTTCCCCCATAGTGATCCCACCTATTAAGTGCTAGAGGTTAGGACCAATATGTGGAACTTCAAGTTGAGTAGAGAAGAGTTTGTAATTTCTAGTGGTCAGTGTACCTTTTCTAGTTTTCTAAGAATAGTCAATAGGAAAGCCCTATGGCTAGACCCTAGGCTACTAAAGGGAAAAACTAAACCCTCAACCAAAAGTGAGGTCAACATACACATCTACAAAGCTCTTCCAGTGGAAAGGATTAGTCTTTTTAAAATGAAAGGAATATCCTTATCTTTCTCCATATCTAATACAAAAAAATCCACAGGAAAGATGAATTTATCAACTTTTATTAAAACATCTTCTATAACTCCTTCAGGGTAGGTAATCGAACGATCAACTAACTGAAGGGTTACAGTTATAGGTGAAATATCTCCTAAACCCAACCTTCTAAAAATTGATAAGGGCATAAGATTAATTCTAGCTCCTAAATCACATAAAGCTTTTCCAAAAAATCTTTCACCAATAGCACAAGTAATAGTAAAACTACAAGGATCATTAAGTTTTTCAGGAAGCTTTTTCTGAATTATAGTGCTAAACTTTTCACTGAGTGCAAGTGTCTCATTATCTACAAAATTTGTTATCTTAATAAGTTTATCCTTCATGAACCTCACATAGCTTGGCATTTGTTCCAAAGCTTCAACAAATGGAAAGTTCATTGTCAATTTCCTCAATATCCTCAAATATTTTGAAAATTGGTTATCTCTGTTTTCTGCTTCAATCTTTGAGGAAATGGAGGTGGTGGTCTTTCTACAATGATTTTCATTGGTTTAAGAAGACATTCAGACTCAAAATGAAAATCTTCACCATATTTTTTATTTTCCACCTCCTCTTTTACATCTTCAACTTCCTCTTCTTTTTGAACTCTGGTTTCCAAATCTTTTCTACTTTTCAGTTGAATATCCTTAATTTGTTCTTCATTCTGATCTTTAAAATTTACTTCAACATTAGTTGGCAACGTTCTTAGAGGTCTATTTCTAAGTGCAGTAGCAATACATCCCAATTGATTTTCTATGTTTCTAATTGTAGCTCTTTGAATTTGTAATTGACTTCCCATTTCCTATATTAATTCTTCCATTGACAACTTCTTGTCCTTACTCTGCAAATTATTAAAACTTGGATAGCAATAAGGTTTATAAGTTGGATTTCCTTAATTTTTAGAGTTTCTCACTGGGTTCGCAGCATTGTTTCCCCATTACAGATTTACAATAATAAAAATATTATTACCCCAACAAAAAATTGGATGATTCTTCCAACAAGGATTATAATAATTGGCATAAGGATTATTAGAATGATTATTTATTGCATTTAAGGTCTTATAAGAAGACTGAGATTCTATAATTTGTCTCAATGAGCTTTCCTTAAGTATAGGTTGTGTCTGAGAATAAATCATTCCATATTGATCTATCTCCTTCGATATAGTAGCTATTTGGGCAGCAAACATAGATACGCATCAGAATCATTAATACTAGCTACTCTTTTTGGATTTACTCTTTCAGAGGGTCATTGAAAATTATTATTAGGCATCTCTTCAATTAAAGAATATGCTTCATCGAATGATTTTGACATTAATGATCCACCATCAATAATGTCAATTATTGATCTAAGAGATCCAACCAATTCATTATAAAAAGTTTGAATTATTAACCAATCTAGCAATGCATGGTGTGGACACTTCCTAATGAGATCTTTAAATATTTCTCAAGCTTCATAAATTAATTCCCCTTCAAACTGGCAAAAGGGATTTAATATCATTTCTAAGCTTACCAGTTTTTAATGGTGGGAAATATTTATATAATAATTTATGTGATAAGTTCCACAAGTTCTGATAGATCTAGGTGCTAACAAGTTTAACCACATCTTAGTTTTATCCCTTAATGAAAAAGTAAAAAGTCTAAGTCTGACGACATCATTCGACACTCCATCATATTTAAATATAGCACACAATTCTAAAAAACTAGTAAGGTGTAAGTTGGGATCTTCAGTTGGTGTTCCCCCAAACTGATTATTCTGAACCAGTTGAATAATAACAGGTTTAAACTTAAATGAATTGGGATCTACAATTGAGTTTTTTATACTTAAATGAATTTCATCTACTGTAAGATTAACATAATCGCTTAAAGGTCTCTAATGATGTTCATTTTCATTTCCATCATTACTTGAGTTGCAAGCCATTTTGCTAAAATGATCTGTCTCATTTTGTTATATTGGAATTTTTTAAATAGTTCTTTTCAACTCTGAATCGTAAGGTGCTAAATCTTTAGATCTTAAACTATACATAAAAAAACACAATAAGTAATTAAAATAAGCAAACAAACTAAAATATGAAAATATTCAAATTAAGCTACAAAAAGTCTTTTTTTAGTTAAATAAAATGATTTAAATTATAAAAAATTTTACTAGCACTTTCTGTTACTTCCCCGGCAACGACGCTAAAAACTTGATGCGCCCTTGGCGTGTGTTATTTTTTTACATATTTTATGTCAATTTAAATTCATGACAACGATGTCAAAAACTTGATGTGGCAAATTTTGTGCGTTATTTTTGCAAATATTTTTCATTATTACAAAATACACACAGCAATTATAATAATAAATATGCAATGTAAATCGAATAAAAATAAATTTAGTAAAAATAATTTTATTTTTAAAAAATCTTTAAACTGTCAAATCTCTTAATAATAATGCAAGTATACATATCACTCAAGTAATAAAGAGCTCTAATGGAGTTCTAGATATCAATCTCACAAGGAAGTTGGAAATGCTTATAGATAAATTCTTATGATTATAATGTAAATTATGATTTAAACTACAAAACTAAAGTATGAAATTTGATTCTAAAGCAATTAAGTGTATGCTAAATAAAATGAAGTTAAAAGAGTTAAGTTAATTAAATTACTTGTTAAACTTTTAAAAATAAACTTACGAAAACTAAACAAAGTTTTTGTGATAAAGAATTCAAACTTAAGAAAGCATCATTCCCCTTTACAATGAGTATATAAATTATGAAGAAATTAAAATCATTTAAAAATATATAAAATTATTTTGTGCCAAATAAGAGCAATCATATTCTTTACACTCTTCCAACTGCGTAAAGAACATTGACTAATCTTGAGTTTGGTCCTTAATTTTGTGGTTAGCTGGAAGGATACCGACTACCACTCCAGAGCTCCCACTACTCCCTCACATGAGGGATAACGATCTCTCATTATTTTCTAATTAAATGGACCAAATTGGAGATTTTAATCTATCACTTTAAAATCTCCAAATCTACATCCAAAAAAGTATATTTTCCTATTTATTTACACTCAACTTCATGGATGACATCCTCTTCCATGAAATCAAATGTTATTCTCACTATGTTATAGAAATCATAGCTCTTTTGGAATATATGCTTCTCAACACATTTTAACATTTTAATTGGCCAGATCAAAAATTAAATGAAGATCAGAGTTCGAATCATCACAAATTCTTGACATATAAAACCGTATAAAAAATTAATTCGTCACAAAACCATATCTCAAAGTAGGGAGAAGGATAAAGAAGACCACTCAGAATTCATTAGAAGGAAACAACAAAACACAGATTTCATATATAAAAAAGAGTTTACAAAAATAAAGAAATAAAAGACACAACTTATCTCACAATCCTTCTTAAGAAAATCCCTCAAAATTATCTTTAAGCATTTTCCATCTTTACAAGCACTCTCAATTCTCGCTTAGAAGAGTAATGTAGAAGAAATCTCTCGTCTTCTCTTTCCTCTTACAATCCTTAAAGAAAATCTCTAAGCCCTTGACTTTCTCTCTCTCTCATACCTCAATTGAACCATTGAACTACCCTTCAAGCCTCCTTTTGATGCCCTAGACTTCCCTCTCTTTTATTAGAGTCTACCTCCATCCAAAAGAATTCAAAATTCCCTCCAAAATTCTATCTAAAAGTCAACCCTTTTTAATTCAAAAGATATGTATTTTGATCCAAGAGACATATACCTTCATAAAAAAAACCTTCCAAAGTGTCTAGATACATTGAATCACTCTATGAGGCGTTTAAAACAAGTTGTTGCTTCAAAATTTATGCAAAATTTATCTCAAACCACCTTAATTCATTAAAATTTGCCTCTGGCGCTGGTTTTGGCACTTCAGGCGCCAACTTGCTTAAGACCATGCTATTCTAGCTTTTAGTACTTTAGGCACCAACTCTCTATAAAATGGTTCTTCAGGCATCAGTACTGGCGCTTCAAATGCAAGCTCTTGGTAAAATGGTGCTTCAGGTGCCAGAATCACAAAATTCGTTGTTTTGGCTCCAAATTTTGTCTTTTTTGCTACTTTTGCTCCAAATGCCTAAAATTGATATACCTGCAACAAAAAAATTAAAATAACCTTATTTAAAGTGAAATATAATTAAAAATAAGCATAAAATATATACTTAAAATAACAAATTATTTTGGTGTATTAGTTACAAAAGTGTTCGGGGAATACTCCCTAGCAACTTTTAGAACCCTTTGAAATGTTTCGAGTTCATTTGAACTTATTATGTTGTTGCACTAATCATCTAATATTGAATTTAATTTCAATGGATTAATACATTCTATGCTCAATATACCTTTGTATCTTAGTTATCCCAAGAGTAGGGTACTCAGATATTCACTTGATGTTTTACTTAAGGAATATGTAAGTGGATGCCCTTAGGGCAAATTTAAGTAATTAAGGATATTGAACCCACCATTGATGTTGGGCTTGTAGTGTTAGAGGTTTTCATTAATCAATCATGTCTTTATTTTCTAAGCCTCATTAAACAAGTTCAAATATAAAGCCTAGCTCACTACTAAGCCCTTAAATCCAATCTCAGGGTAGATGTATAACAATCAAAACGTTGAATCAAAGGCACTAAATTCTTATCAAAGGATCACACTTAACATTTCATCACCAATTAGGGCTTCAAATAAGTGAATCATTAGCTTCCTAACTTAAGTCCACTACCTTAGAATCATTCAATCAAATTGATATTCAAGTCATAACAATTTACAAAATTAAAATTTTACCCTTACTATGAAAAGGTCACAAGTTGGTTTCTACCAATTAAGTCATTATGCTTCAAACATCCAAAAAACCATATTATGATCAAAATTTCCCATCTACCCTTAGTTTAATCCTAAAATTTAATTAGGGAATCAAAATCGCAAAATTACTATTTTGCCCTTAGGGCTCTCTACTTCATAACTCATTAAATTGAACTCAAATGACTTTGAAATTTTTATAGTACCCCACTCATAGGTTAATTGAAATATCAGAATAGAAATCATGATTTTTCTAATTTTTTATTTAATTTATGTATTTATTTTAGCTTAAAAAGAGAATTTTCAATATTAATTTATTTAATTAATCAAAGTAAAATAATTATTCATGAGAAAATTATTGGAGATTCACCAAGGTCAAACGACCACCTGACAAAATTACATAATTTTTCAAATTATATTATTGTAATTATTTATTGATTTTAGTGATTAATTAAAGGGAAAATTTATTTTAATTTCAAAAATTATTTTTTATATTTTTATTAAATCTCTCTAAGTAGAGAAAACCTAGAAAAATAAACTTTTCATTTTTAAAATTTTTATTTTATTTATTATAATTATTTTAATGGAAAATTAAGAAAAAATACATTTTTAGTATTTAAAATTTCATAACTAAACCAGGAAAATTAAGAAAATTATTTTAAAAGGGTCTCCAGCGATCAGGGAAAATTTGGGCATTTTCATATTTTTACAATTTTTAATTATTTTCAATTTAAAAAGTAGCTAAAAAAAGAACCATTTATTTTACAATAAATTTTTTCCTAGATGCTCATGATCAAAAGGAACTCAAAAAATCATTTTTCATAATTTTTCTAATTATAGTTTTTGTATTATACATAATTTAATGCAGAAAAACCTATTCTACTTGTAAAATAGACTTTAGGGCTCAAATTAATTCAAGCGGTCTTCAATTTTTTACACAAAGTTAAAAAAATCATTATATGCAGTGTGGAATCATTTTTTGTAATTTTTAAATTAAATTATATTAATATTACACGTAATTATTTAAACCTATTTTATATTTTTCCTAGAGTCCTCGAGTCACGTGGAACCTACCAAAGGAAATCCTACATTTTTTTAACTTATATTTTATTTTATATAAATATTTTAAGCAAAAACGGGTCACTAGACTTGAAAATTAAGGTTTCAGAGATAAAGGTGTCTTCTGACTTTGGAAAAATCAGAGGACACACTCACTATCATAAGAAATAAACTCTTAATGTTTCAAGCCATGATGAACACTATTTACTCAATTAAAATTAAAATAGTCAAGAGAGTACTTAATCAATTAAAAATCAGAGACATGTCTTATTATCCTCTATATACAGAGTGAGAGGGTATTTCTATTTTATTTTTATGACTTTTTTACACAAAGTTATGAATTTTTAAAGTTTCTGAATTTAATTAATTTAAAAATACCATATTTTTCTACTTATCCACGTAGCGCTGACTGGATCCTCGGCTGCTCTGAAAGACAACGAGGCACAATCTCTTTCGATGCTACCTTCTGCATCAACTGCCATGCGGTTCGCGCTTTATGAACCATTTCCTCATCCAACGCTCCCTCCACCGTTGGATCGATATACGCTTGACTGAACGACATCCATTCATTGTCCCCATTTATTCTAAACCAAGAATTGTCTACACTAATATGCTAAGATCTCTCTCAATACTCAACCAAATCACATGAGGTTTGTTCATATAGCCTCTTCTACTTGAGACAAACACATTTATGCGGTTACATGATCATGAAATAAACATTCTCTTCACAATTGATGAAACTGAAGGGATTTTTAGGGTTTTTGAATTATACCTTAGCCCAAGAGGTGAGGCCTCAATTGGGTGCTTGTAGAAGCTTCATTAAATTCCAAAAAACCTCCTCGAAGTGTTGGTTTAAGCTGATGTATGGTCTAGGTATGATTTTGACCAATAGGTGATGCTACCTTAGTCTAAGAGTGGGTTAGAATGCTCATCAGAGGGGGGTTTTGATGGAGAACTTCCTCATTTGGCCTGGAGAAGCTTAAGGGTAGTTCAATTTGGAGTTTTGTGGAGTGACAGAAAATTCCCTGGATTTTAAACTCAAAATTGAGCCTAGACAGTGGACTTCAGTGGGGGAAAATGGTTGAAATGTTCTTAGGAAGGCACAAAGAGGTTCTGCAAACGATTTAGAGGGCTCTCCCCAATCAAATGGCATCACTCTCATCTTGGCTGTGAATGGGGTGTTTTAAATAGAGGGGGAGCTAGGGTATAATTAGCCAAGTGAGAGGGTGGAGAAAGGAGCTTAGGTGGAGGGCTGAATGACACTAATAGCAATCAGACTTAGCCACATAGAAAGGGTTTAATTAAGCTCAAACCAAGAGGGAGGCTCTCTCAGTTTTGGGTTTTTTTGCCACTAGGCAAGTCGACAAGGGAAGGGGAAGGGGCTAGGTGGCTTAAGGTAAAATGGGGGAGGTTTAATTATGATTAGGATGGAGGTTGAATCACTTGAGCTCAAGAATGTGTCATTTGGCCAAAAATAAGAAAGAATTCCCTAAATCATGGGACCTTTGATCCATGGCACCTCTAGATGTGCTAAGAGCATTTAGGGTGGTTCTTAGGGTCTAAGTAGCTCCTGAGGTGGTTCAAGGTGGGTCAAACCAAGTAGATTCAAGTGGGTTTAGGGTTTGGGTTCAGAATGTATGAGTTGGCTTGAACTTGGATTCGGGCAGTTAGAGTTTGGATCTAGTCCAATGGAATGGTTAATTTGATTTAGAGAAATTTTATGGGGCATTTAGGCATCAGTTGGGTGGAAAATTGAGAGGCTATGAGGTTCAATTTGGTGAAGTTTGGATTTTGGGGCAAAATTGGGGATTATGATTTGGGTTGAATTTGGGCTAGGTTTGAGCTTGGGTATAGGTTCAAATTGGTCTAGGAGAATGTTCTAAAGGGTTTAGAATTCAAATTTCGGGAAATTGGATTGGTTAGGGTGTTCAATTTGATGGGATTTGAAGATCTGGTCAAATTGGGGTTTAAATTGGGCTTGGAATTTGGATTTGAAATTGAGTTCAATTCAAGTTTAATTTGGTTTCAATTGGCATTAAACATGATAAAGTTGAGTTTAGTTTTGAAATTGAGGAATTTTGAAATCAATTCGGTGGAAATTGGGAGTGATTTGGGAACTTTAGGCATTTAGGGGTAAAGTTGGGATTTTGGTCAAAATTGGTCAATTTTGTCAAATTGGTCAAATTGGGTGGCTAGACTTGGCTTTGGGGATGTTTGGAATGGTTTGGGAGGTTTTGAGAATTTATGGGCCATGAGGGACATTTTGGTAATTTTGGTGAAGTTAGGGGTATTTTGGAAATTTTAAAGTGTTTTGGGCAATTTGGGTAGTTTCAAATGGTTTTAAATGATTTTTGGGTAAAAATGGTTAATTTTGACAATTTTGAGAATTTTAGACTTTCAAGGGTAATTTGGTAAATTTGAGAAAGTATGGGGGCAAAAGGCCAAAATTGTGTATTCGGGCAGAATGGGACAAATTGTAGATGCTAATCATAAAATTACCCTTTTGGTGCAATGAGACCATGGGAGCTCCCAGAGAAACCTTAGCCTAAGTCTAAGGGTTTGGGGGATCATCTGCATGAGTTCTCAAAAGAGTAAGGGATCAGGCTAAGCCTGCTTGGCTAAGAGTTTGGACCAAAAGTGAAAGTGTGTGTGCAAGACCAGGACCACACCACCACAGTGAACCCTAATGCCAAACAGTTCTATGGGGACTCTTCTAAAGCTCCTCCATATTGGCTCCACCTACTAAATGCTAGAGGTTAGAACCAACATATGGAAATTCAAGAGAGCTAAGAGGCATTTGGAATTCCTAATGGTAAGGGTTCCTTTACTAGTCTTCTAGGAAAAGTGAACAAGAAAGTCTTATGGCTAAATCACAGGATTTTAAGTAAGAAAGACTAGCGTCAATAAAAAGTGAGGTTAATAGTGTAATTATTTTCAATTTGTTTTTATGTAATATAAGATCTTATGATTAAATTCTATGTGCTTTGGAGACTTACAAGTTAAGAAAATACATAAAAATGTTTTAATTATTCAATTATATGGAAGATAAGAGAGTTACTTTAGACCTTAGGAGAATCAGTGCAAAAATGTGCGATGCCGCCTACACGCTTGTTTCACGGAGCACTAACGCGCAGACGCCTAAGTGCTAGAATCTGACACCTAGTCGCTACAGCTGGAAAAAACCATCCCAGAACATTCTACTGATGGTTTTTGGCCGAATCTACTTTGTATAACTCCTAAAACCTACCATTTGGAGTTAGAATAAATTGGTAGAGAGGGAGAGGATTCACGAATCTTGTTCTTATGGCCTCCAACTCCAAGGAAACTTCCAAATATAAGATTTTCAACCGGAGAAAGTTCATTAATTTCAATGCGCAGAGGTTGGATGACAAGATCCTTATGAGAAGAGGTTGATCTAGGAAAGAGGTTTTGTGAGTTAAGGATTCAATACTCCTAGTACTATTGTGGATGAAATCAATGTGCAAAGGCAATGGGAACTATTATGCTAAAAATTTTGGCCGTACTAACTCCTGTTGTGGAGAAAGTTTATGCAAATATTCATAGAATAAATCATGGTATTGTCTATGTTGAAGTATGTGGGTAACTTTTACTCCTTCAAGAATTAATGATTTTTCCTTGATCGAGAACGTTCCAATTTGTCTTTGTGCCAAGTTTGACCCTAAAAGAGACAATATGGATGAATTTTTTAGATTCTTGACGGATGAAGATGAAATATGGGAGATAAAAGATAACAATAATGTAAGTTTTCCTTCTTCATTGTTAAATTCTGCATCAAAGCCTTGGAATATTTTTATTTCAGCAAAATTGCTCCCAACTACAAAAATCAGTAAAGTGATGAAGGAAAGTGCTACACTGAACTACTGTATTCAAACTGGAAGACCTACTGATGTGGGTGTTATAATTGTAAAATCTACTCTTGGTTTGATTCTAAAGAGATTTAATCTTGGTCTTGGACATCCATCCACAATATGTTTGCTTTGAATGCAATCGCAAGTTTCATATGAAAATTAGGAAAAAGTGCTTCTTCCTTGGAAGCCCATTGACCTAGTATTAAACTGCAATTACTTAAAAAAAGGAGAAGTGGATGACAAAAATGTTCTTATGGATCAATCATCTCAAAATTCATCACTTATATGACCCAGATTTTCAGATAGTTCATTTGTTATTTTGAAGAAAATTAAGAAGTTGGAGAATGAGATGATTAATATTCTGAATGCGATTACCAGTATTTCTGATCAGTTTGACCATCTAGATTGGAGAATTAAAGAGCAAATTTGATCACACTAGACTTATTGAAGAGGCTACAATGTGAATGTATAAGAAAAATATTTGGATTGAAGAAGACTTGACTGATGAATTTCCTCAGCGTCCTTTTTATAACTTGTTTGTGCATTTTCAATCCATGGGAGATATTAAAGAAGATGATAGTACTGAAGATGAAGATGTGTACCACCTCTGAAGTTTGGAATTCTAGTCTATAAGAGCTTATTTGTGTTTGGTTATGTTGATATTCCTTAATTTTTGATATTGGACTTATTATGTTTGCTATTAGTATTTGATTGTTTAGTTTACAGAGTTAGGATGTGTTGGTGTGATTTCGATGCTGAGCTTTATGTTGTGATTTCAAAGTAATGTACTTGTGACTGTCTGGATTTATATATAAAAAAGTTAAGTTGTTTGTTGTTTGTGAAAATTTAATGTCAGTAAATTACTTAATTATAAAAAATTTAAAAAGAATTTATACTAATTATAAGATGAAGTGCTCTGGTGTACAATGCTTTTTACAAAAAAAATTAAAAAATGAAAATTTAAGCGTCGGTGCCTAGGCGCCAAATCGGCTGAGTCATTAAAATCGCAAAAATGAATAGTAATAACCATTTTTTTGCTTTGGATCATCTTCTAGCTTACGACTAAGGACGAATAACATACTATGGCTTCTAAATACTCGTATTTAAGGCAATTTTGGGGCTAGAAATTTTTGGATTTTATCTTCTCTTACTAAGAGCTTCACTTTAACCTATAATTTTTTTATTTTCACCATGGATTTCTCCTAAGTTTCTTGGCAATGATTTTGATTTCAGAAGTTTACTTTATCTTTATAGCAAATTTATGTGAAATTATTTTGAATTTTTAGAACTTATACGGCTCCTAAAATGAGGAAGATGAAGGGAAGGGAGGCATGTGACATGAGAAGATTTATGAACATCAAGTCCCATCATCATTAAAATACTTTACTCATGACAAGGAATATAATTCAGGAACGGGCATTTTACAATCCCTGCGGTCATATTGAAGGATTGATTGTGGCAAGAAATTGGGAAATATTTTGCTATTTCACAACTATAGCAGTTGTCTCGATAATCAGGGAAGTTTATGCAAACTTTCTACAAGCTAAAGATGGTCAAGTATTTGTACAAGGTAAGACTGTTGAATTCACCCTAGAAAGAATAAATGCACTATATGAGTTGAGGGATGAATTTCATTGTGAATATACTACATTTGATATACTGATTCTACACTTATCTGACCATTGGAAGAGGAGTTTGGAAAATGAAGAATGGTCATAATGTAAACTTCTCTACTTCTATGTTAAATCCTCAATCTATAGCTTAACATTATTTTGTTTCTGCTCGACTCCTTCCAACAAATCATCTGAGTGAAGTCACTAAGGACAGCGCTACTTTAAATTTTTGTATTCAACAAAAAAGTGAATAAATAATGGTGCTCTCATTTATCAGAATACCCATAATTCTTCTAGAGGTTGCAGTTTAGGATACCCATCCTTAATTTTTACTTTTTGTGACCAATCAGAAGTGGGATATGATAAATCTGAAGAATTAATAAAACCTATTAAATCTATCAGTAAGCCCAGTGTTAATACATATGGGTTGCATGCTGGACAACAAGCTAGGGGTAAAGGCAGTGATAGATCTTCTACTTCATCATCTGGACCTTCTACATCCTACACTACTTCTCTGGAGAATATTATGGAACACTACTTATTCAATAGGGTGATATTTTAACTCTTAGAAATTAGATGAGAATTATGGAGGCTCAAAATTATCATAATGATAAGTATATACAAAGGAAAGTAGATTTAAGATTTCATATAATAAGGCTATGACAAAGTATTTAAGGGTTGATAATGATGTAGAATTCCCTACTTGCCCCCGCTTTATGCCTTATGAGCCTGAAGCAAAATTTGAAGAGGATGATGATGATGATAATGATGATGAGGATGATAATGATGAGTAGTTTACAATCATGTTTGTTTGATATTTGTAGTTTGATTTTGTTTTCATTTGGCTATTAGTCAGTAAAATATATTTTTAAATGATGTGTATTTTGTAAACTAATGTTGAATTTTTTATGTTTAAATGTAGATTGTTTGTTTTCATTTTAGTATTTTTTTTTTTTTTTTTGCAATTTGTTGCTTATGTTTAGAACTCTTATTTAGTTAGCAAATCTTTTTGATATATCATGTTTCACATAATGCTTTTTAACTATTCTTTTTATTTGGTACCTACTAAGTTTCAAGTTCAAATCCCTCTACAAGTTTGCTTTATTTACATGCATTTAATGTTTTATTTCTACCTTCATTTTTGTATTAAATGCTTTACCTATTAAAAATTTAAGTTTGAGGGGAAATAATTTTTTCTTAAAAGAAACTAAACTTTATTTGTCCAAAAAAACTATATTTTTAAAATAACCTTTGGTATCAAATGTCAACTTGAAGATAACTATATTTTTTATTTTATAAATATGATTGTAGACTTAAGTAAAAATCTTTAATAATGAATTTTAGTTCTAAAAATTAAGATATTTTAGTAAAAGATAATAAGGTTATGTGTATACTATTTAAAGTAAAGGAAATTATATTTTTTAGTTATTAAGAAAGTCTTAGAGTTATATACAAAGAAAGGATTGAGACTTTATGAAAAATCTTTTTCAAAGCTAATAGGCATTTATAAGTATGACATGTATGAAATTTTTAACTTTAAGAAGAGGATAGTAAGCTCAAAATCATTAAATGCTATCCAGATATAGTAATCCTCACATGAAACAGAAAATAAAAAAAAGTGATTGAAAATGATCCTAAAAGAAAAAAAGGAAAGAAAAAAAGAAGAAGAAAAGAGATAAAGAAAAGCAAAACGAATATATGTGAGGAGATGTCTAATTAAAAATTGGCTTCACTTGAATCAACTTAAGGAAAGAAGCTTAAATACATTTCTAAACTTATATTAAAGTATTAACATCTTTACTAATGAAGTCCTAATTAAATTCTTTTTCATATAATTCTTTTAAGCATCCTTAATATGACATATTACAATTATTCTTGAAATTAATATGAAACCAAAAGTCTTAAACTTAAATACTATATATTCTTATATTTTTAGTTTTATCTTAAATTATTAAATTTTTTTTGAAAGTCCTACTATTGTCTTTATAAAACAAAAACTATATAGAAGTTTTTAAGTGAAGCTCACTACCTTAAGACATACTTTTTTTGTAGTAAAAGAGTTACTTGAGGACAAGTAACAGTTAAGTTTGAAGGATTTTGATACACCAAAAAAATATTCAATTTTACATATATATATTTAATGCTTATATTTGGTGATATTGCACTTTAAAAAAATGTATTTTCATGTTTTATTGCAAGTACACTAAGTCTAGGCATTAAGAGCTTAAGTGATGCAAAAATAACAAAATTTGGAGTCAAAAGTTACATTTTCAAAGAATTAAACTGGCGCTTAGGCGCCAAGCTTTGAATTTGAACGAATTTTGAAGAGGTGCCTATGGAGACTCTTAAGAAATTTGTCCCCACAATATAAAAGAATGTTTTTATGTCAGAAAAGGTGGTGTTAGTGAAGGGGTCGTGAGTAAGTGTGGGAGAGTGTGATAAGTGTCTTTAAGAGTTGTAAAAGGAGAGGGAAAGTAATAGATTTCTTCTTGCTTACATTTTTAAGAGAGATTTGAGTGTTATTGTAAAGAAAGAAAGAGATTCAAAGAAACATCAAGGGATTTGCCTCGGCAAGAGATCAAGTTAAGTTGTTTTACTTTTTTTATTATTTTGTAAACTTTTTATATATATAAAATCCATGTTTTATTGCATCTTTCTCCTGAATTCTGAGTAGATTTCCTTGTCCTTCTCCCTACAAAGAGAAATGGTCATGTGAAGTATCAAGATTGTTGTGCAATATTATAATTTCATAAATGTGATGATTCAAACTTCATTTACTTTTCGATTCGACCAATTAAATTGTAAAATTTATTGTGAAACATATGATCCAAGAGGGCCAAGCTTTTTACAACAAAGTGAGAATCACATTCGATTTCATGGAGGAGAATATAGTCTGTGGGGTTGAGTGC
The DNA here is from genome assembly GCA_003013225.1 of Phalaenopsis aphrodite. Classification (NCBI taxonomy): domain Eukaryota; kingdom Viridiplantae; phylum Streptophyta; class Magnoliopsida; order Asparagales; family Orchidaceae; genus Phalaenopsis; species Phalaenopsis aphrodite. The sequence goes on along the minus strand of NEWO01000449.1, from coordinate 125,971 downwards.
AAATTAATAGGGAAATATTCATTAATGAGCGTAGAATTGGAGATTTTAGGGTGACAGACTAAAAGCTACAATTTGGTCCAGGCATTTGGAAACTAAAGCGAAATGTTAGCCCTTAGGCAAAGGGAACGTGAGAACTAAACACCGGATTAATCAATGTTCTTTGTCGCTTGTAAAAATGATAAAGAATATAATTGCTCATATTTGACACTTTACAATTTTCTTCAAATTAATAATTCACAGACTATAATCTAGTTGTAAGGGGGAAATTGCTTTCTTAAATTTGAGCTATCGTCACAAAACATAGTTTAGTTTTTAGTAAGTTTGGCTTTGAAGCTTAGAGATTAGTGTAGTAAATGTACTTTCTTTACTGACATTAAACAAATTTTGACTTATTTTCTTACTTAAGAATTCTATAGTTTAAATACTGTGTTTTTGGGTGATTTCCCTAACAAATTTTCAGCTCACTGTGGGATCGATACTTAGGACTCCATTACAGCTCCTTATTACTTGAGCAATACGTATACTTACGTTTGCAACCTAATGATGATTTGAAATTGAAAATACACCTTAATTCACTAGGAGTGAAATCTCTAAATATTTTTAAAGAGAAAACTTATTATACTGAAGTAAATTGTATTGAGATTAATCTGCATATTTTCTAGTATAGCTTTCTTGTGTGTTGTGGTGTTGAAAAAAATTTATAACATAAAATATTCTCACATCAATGGCCTTCAGGCAAATTCTAAAACGGGCTGCATAACATGTCAATATCTTAAGTCATCCTTCATAGGGCCTTCACATTTAAATTAATTTATAAAATATAATTGCATCATTATGCATGCCTCAAGGAGAAGTCCCCAAGCTCCTTCAATTAGCTACCTGAAGCATATGATTTCTATATAAGAGATTGTCTAGTACGTTAAGGGTGTTAGAGGCTCTCATGACTCAGATGGGGGCGTAAGTCCTTTTGTGTGGCAGTTCTAACTATGTAGTCGGATCCCTCTTCTCTTCTCCTTTTAAGTGTCAACTTCATGATCAAATTAACGGGTATAAGTCCCTTCTTTATTTATTCCACCCTTTAGAGAGTAATAGGAAATTTGAAGTTTCTTTCCTCTAACCTTATGGCTGCCGAGGTTTCCTTGGACGGTACAATTTATGGATTGTTGATAAAGATCCTCTGTTATGTAAGGTCAATTACTTTCATGGCTAGGTAGACCAAGGATCCTTATAGCTCAGGATGACAGATCCATGGTATCATGTCCCAGCTACCTCTACTTACTTAGGGATTCCTCCCATTTCTTTTTGACACCCCCTTCTATTGACATGTCCTTTTGAGCACTATCATTCCTTTAAAAAATTCATTCATATCATCTCGTGGGCTCTGCATATCTAGGTGCCACCGCCCATAGTAGTTATGGTGATTCACCCTTTGCCATATTAATGTAGTGAAAACATCGAAATTCTCCCGCTTAAGATGATAAAATTTCTTGGTTTCCTAAATATCTTGATAAAAAATTATGTAAGCATGATTCTTCTTATCAAGATTATTGTTCGACATTTCCAAGATGAAATTAAATAATGAAATGCATTCATTTGGGAGCTACTCTTGACCCAGAACAAGCACAAAAACTTGATCCTCTAGTTATGGTTGATTTCATAAAGTTTTCATCAGAATATGCTTTCATGGGGTTTTGATCTGATCTCGTTTTGGATACACATTCTTTGGCTATCATGTGAAGACAACTTTATGAAAGTTCTCCATTTTATTAAAATTTTTTTTTTCTATTATCATTGTATTTTTAATCTTTTCTGTTCCTCTCAAAAGAGAGACTTATTTGGAAAAAGAATTGTATGAAGATGATAAGTCAAGCTGGCGACTCCAAAAAGTTCTTGAAAAAAGAATGAAAACAGGGTGCATTGTTACATCGTCTTTGAGAGATGTCCTTGCATTGTATTTGAGATGTGTCATCAAGCATTCATCTAGATGTATCGTTGCAGAATATTTTAGGTGCATTGTTACACCTTCTTTGGAGTGCGTCGTTGCATGACACACTAAATGACATATTTCTCAGTCGGATGTTTTACTGTTCAACAATGTATATTGGGATTCCACAATACACATTGTGATTGTACAAGGGATTCCATAGTAAGGATCAAGTGGTGACTAATGGTGGTCGACAATTGTTGACCACTATAAGAATGAAAAAAGTTCATTGGATCATCAGTGTAAAAATGACATTGTGCTTCAACTACTATTCCTCGTGGCCCATTTTAAGGCTCAGGTGTTGGACCCTCTCAAGAGAAGGGTATAACACTATTTATAGAGGCTTAGAGAGTCTTAGTTACATATAAAGAAGGAATTCAAACCAATACATCAAAAGGGCCTAAAGAGATTCCTTTAATCAGACAACATTTGGAGAATAATTGAGTGTCTTAATGATGTCAAAGCTAATTGATCTTGGGCTTATTGGATTAGTCTTACAGAGACTCAATTTGGCTACATGCTTATCAGATTTGAAATCCGTTTGATCTTTCAAATATGCACTGAAAGCCTCCCAGAGTGATTTAACAGTTTGATTTAGGCTTGATTTGACTTTGATTGAACCAATTTTGCTGTCGTTGGGTCCATCTCACCAAGCTAGTTAGTTTGACTATAAGTTTACTGAAATTGAAGTTCTTGAGATTTTTAATTGTAGTTTGAATGTCCCTTGCTCAAAAAATTACTTTGAGATTCGTGCTAATTGCTCATTTGTTGAATGATGTATCAGAATTAATTATAAATCGAGCTCAAAGAAATTGTTCATATTGGCCTCACTTGCTTAACAAATAAATCGAATACGAGTTATTCAAAAAGTTGAATATGAACTATTTATGAACTTTTGAGTATTTTTTGATAGTCTTATTTGAGCCAACCTATTTTAATATTTTTTTTATAATATTAATTTATTATTAGTAAAAAATAAAAGCTCATTTTCTTTCATGAAAAGAAAATGTTACTTAAAAAAAGTAAAGGTAAAATTTTCTTTTGGTTTCCACCAAGTTTAGTCTAAAAAGAAAACGGCCATTGCTTCCGATATTAATTATTATCTTTTGTGAGAAATTTATTTAAATATTCATTAAATTAAAATATCTAATCAGTCCGCATCCCAAAATTTTTTTTCCTTATTTTTTTTTGAAAAATGTGTTGAATTGAAACTTCCAAAAATTACGATGTCTCATCCCTGTCTCCGTTGGCTCGGCGTTTGTGAAACCAACTTGTGAATGTAGGCTAAGGGTGAGGAACTTCCCGTCTTGAGTTCACCGGGCTTAAGAAGAAGAAAATTGGGGTAAGCAAGCTGACAGATTGTAGGGAGATAAAGAGAAGGACTCAGAGATGATGGCTTCGAATATGTCGGATGGAAAAAGCAGAGACATCCCCATCTGATAAAGCAAAAGGAAGTCGCGCCTGCCGTGGGATTCCCCCTTCACTCGTTTGATTTCTGCTTTTCCCCGTTTAAATTAGATGGTTATGAATCGCATTGTACATCATTGCCGTCTGCAATACCTTCGATCTCTGGTTTCCTCCATGCTTGGCATTGGAGCTCGATTCCATCATTAGAAATCAAACACAGAAGAGGGAAATGTGTTGAAAAAGGGTAATAAGTTCATCAATAGCAGCAAGGACCTTGAAGGTGGTAGCTGAGGTTGTTCATCTTTCTGTTTGGTACACTGGTCTCGGTTTTGATGATTTTTGGTACCAATGTTCGAATGTATTTTCCTAATTCTTGCAGTTTGTTGTTTGTGAACCTGTGTTTGTGCTTTCTATGCTTTTTTTTTTGTTGGTTAATCCATTTAGCATTACAAGTTTTTGCTCACGAAGTTCGACTTTTTTTCATTCATTTTTAAGTGTTTTTCTTTATGAATTTCAATGATGGAAGCCTTCATTCCTAGCTTCTACCTTTCAGTGGCAAGTTGAACTGTTTATGTCCTGAATTATTTTAACAAAAAGATGCTCACCTGTACGTTTTTCTTCGATCTGATTGATTAATGTACTTCGTGGACTTTGATTGGTGCCATGTCTTCAGTACATAATTGGGCTTTCTTCTGCTTCAAATTTTCCTTTGCTTTTATTTTAATTTTTAATTGGCATGCCTTCTGCTTTGAGTTCGCTGCGGTTTGCTAGATTTTGATTTTTTTTATAATTCATTGCAGCTTTAAGTTGCCACCATGAGCAGCGCGTCTTCCTGGGAGTGCTCGTCTTGAATGCAAAATAAATCTATGGAATGGCAGATTTTCGTGTTAGAAGCCTTGAACCCGGCCAAACTAAGATCAGAAATGTCCCCATTGCTGTGACTCCAGAAGGATTCTGGTGTTGCCCTGCGCCTGTTGTATTTCAGAGAACTATTAGACATCAAAGCAACCAGAACAAGCAGAAGAGTTCACCGCCAAGAAAGATTAATGGTCAGAAATCCACAAATCCACCAGGAGAGAAGAGACAACTTGCTCACCAGTTAAAATCTCCGGTATCTTCTGAAGACCAGAAATGTCTATCATCAGACAGCTCTTGTATAAATTCTGCAATGACCCCTGAGGGAGTAGCAAAGGCAAATTCTGTGAATCCACCAAGAAAAATATCTGTTGGGTTTGGTAAGCCTGATACATGTGATTTAAAGGTTATTTTGTATGGTAAAGAAAATATTGCTGTGAGGATGAATGTTCACAGGAACATTCTCTCGGAACATAGTAGTTTCTTTGCAGAGAAGCTTGCTAAGCAGTCTCCTGTGATCTGCATTGAAATTGGAGACTGTGAAGATGTGGAGATATATGTTGAGGCCATTGGACTAATGTATTGCAAAGAAATTAAGCAGAGATTAATCAAGCTAAGTGTTGCTCATGTGCTCCGTATGCTAAAGGTAATTTCAGGATTCTATGAACCTTTTCTGCTTGGTGCTTTTTTATATTATATCTCAGTTAAGTCTCATTTTGTGGCATCTAATTATCTGCTTTTTTGTTTATTCTTTTAAATTAATAGCTTTAAATGATTTGTGGTACACTTCGAACTTTGTTTTTTCGCTAAACATTTGAAGTCTTACTCTTAATTTGTGTTCGAATTAAATAAGCAAGCATATTTCTAAAAGTTTTTTGGTTCGAGAAGTATAAATGCCTAAAACATACTCCATTATGTGTTGGAGATGCTAAAGAGTGTATACAACCTTTTTCCTCTACCTATAGTTTGTGGAACACTCTTAGGACATGCCATTCAAGATACTTGAATTGAGAGATTACACTTAATTCAGATTTGGGGGATAAAGATTGTGATATCAGATTGTTACAATCAAAAGTTGTTGAGGAATACCACTTGTTTGTTCCTGTAACTTTTCTTTTTCAAAGATGAAGGAGAATATCTACTTCTGTTGTAACTGATTCCAGGAAAGGTGCACCCCATTGTTGTGGCCACAAAGATCCTTCTCTTAACTTGGCGCCAACGCTGCAAGAGAGAGCTATCATTATCCTTGTCATCAGCAAACAGAAGTCTGACCACTCATGATTTTTCTTGATTTGTTCCAGTACCCAAAATATTGCTGTAGGGCCAAAACTTACTACAATTTTTAAACCTATAACAGCTGCCCTCTTTATCTTTACATTGAATGACTACTTTTTGGCATGGAATCCAAAGGACCTCTTTATAGGGCTATTTAACCGATGGTGTTTGACATAGATTGGGGAATTAATGTCATGATCACAGATTTTTCCTCTTCCGATAAATTAAATCTCTATGAGATATTTAAAGTGATATGGATATTAAATTATTTATTCGAGCATACATATTTAGAAAGGAAATTTACTACCTGCATTATTAATATTCATATTTTACCATTTTTAAGCTATGGTGTTTACCTTGATTTGCTATCTCACCTCATCATCTCTTGCTTAAGCATCACAAATTCTGAACTGCATTTATTGTTCTGTACCCTGCAAAAGCATGTCTAGGATGCTTTTTTTTGGCAACTTTAAAGTCACTTGTTTTCATTGTTGATACGCCATCAACAAATTTCCATTTGGCATGAATCGCGATGCGTTGCACGAATCTTGAGGCAATTTTTTGAGCAAAAATAGTTTAAGCTTCAATTAAGAATCATCCCGAACTCCGATTTCAGCAAACTTACAGTTAAACTAATTTATTCAATGAGACAAACACGATGATTCTGGCGCCTAAGCGCCCAGACTGGCGCCTAAGCGCTAGGCTACAGTCTGGGCGCTTAGGCGCCAGTCTGGGCGCTTAAGCGTCAATCTTCTAGAAGCTTGAAATAACTGCCTGGCACCTAGGCGCCAGATCCTGGTGCCATGGCTCCGAGCACTCTGTTTTGATGTACATGGTCTGGCGCCTAGGCGCCAGTTCACTTTGTACTCTTTTCTTCATTTGACCCCGTTTTGCTCCGTTTTCACTCAATTTTTTTCCAAAACTTCATCTCTTGTACCTAAAACAAAAAACATGCAAAATACCTTCCATAAAAGTGGAATATCATTAAAAATGAGCATAAAATGTAAATAAAAAAGTAACACATTTTTAGGCATGACAAACACCAGCCAACAACGCACCTCAAAGCCAACATCTTGGAGTCTCAACAACTGTCACTAAATGTAATCACCTCTAATTACTGTGCAACAAACATTGTATCTTGATAAACCTTGTAGTCCACTCTCGCGTGTTGAATAAAGGATCTGTTCGTATAATCACCAATTCATACTAGATTATACTGACTGACAAGACTTCGTAGTTTTTTTCCCTTTCCTGATTTTTCACATAAAAACTTTTGGTCTATACTGTTTTTTTATGTGAGTGTGTGCTAAATTTTCGCTAAGATGATAATTCATTTCTCTACCGCCATGAATTTTCGAAGCACGTATCAGTTTGACATCGTATGTGAAAAAAAATCATCCTAAGACTAAAGTAAGAAGTAATTGTATGGCTTTTTGAATAGCCACCAGATTCACAATAACAAAGCATTCTACTCCAACAAACATCATTCCAGGGTACACTCATGGAGCCAATGGCGTTAGACCTCTGCATCTTCCTACCTTGGAAGACATTAACCTACAGTCAAAGGTTCCTCGGCTCAACAGCTACTGTCCACATAACCCAATGAAGTATACTTTTTGCAAGGTCAAGTACAGAAGGGAAATATCCAGCTCAAGCATACTCGTATCGGGCCTCCTCCCCGCGGTGATAAGACTCTCTACTTGGCCAGGACACCGACCATCACAATACTTCCATGCAACTTACCCAACCCTTCCTCGCCTTGGTGCTCCTAATAATGTCATCTGTGACAAGCTATGATGCCTGGTTCAATAGATCATTTCCTGAGGATAGATATCGCTTCCCCGCTTGCTGTAGCTTCTATGAATCATCTTAGTCGAGATGGTTCTCCAATACCGCATCTCAGCTGGTTTCAAACTTCCGAACATTGGTTCCTATGAAGGAGTAACGAACCCTTATGAGTATGTTGATGATTATCGAAAGGTGTCTTTGATGTACTTCTCTATCAAGTGTTCCCCGTCACTCTTAATGGTCAAACTTTAACACGGTTCTACTCTCTCCTAAGGGGCACTGTCAACACCTTTAACGAGTTGGCCAAGCTATTCGTGAAGCACTCACAAATCGAAGGATCATTCAAGATTCATCCCACCCCTGGAATTCATTAGAGCGAAGGAGATTTGCATAAGGACAACTTCCATAGGTTCTCAACTAAGGCTCATCAGATCCTAACGGTGGATTCTGAGCTGCTGAGAGGAGTCTTTCTTGAATGGTTTCTCCTAGGACCCTTCTACTCATTGTTGATTCAGGAGATGAGCCGCTCTTATGCCGATCTTGTCCATCATGTCGAAGCTCATATAACTGCAGATAAATCCATTAAGCTCACACACGGAGCAATTCACACAATTTGGAGGCAAGCGCAAGAACTATGTTAGGGAAGCCAACTAAACCTCACAGAAGAGAAAGTCCAAACAATAGGGGCATCGTGACCTCCCTCGTCCTACAAATGAGTGCTGGGAGCCCTGACCCAAAAAATAATAGACGCAGCTCAACACATCGCATGTCAACATCTTGTTGTCATTAGAGACGAATAGACTGTAAAGTGGCCTCATCCTTTAAAATCCAACTCGAAGAACTAATAGCAATTATATCATTTCTACCGAAGCCATGGTCACACCACCGATGCATGCAAGAAGCTCAAGAAAGAAATCAAGAGATTGATTTAATAAGGATACTTGGGTCAATTCGTGCAAGTTAAGCTTGCTCGTGCAGGCAATACTCTCACTAACAAGCATAGAAGCAACAACATGTGAGTCACTATGTTGTTGAAAAGATTCAAACAATTGTTGGAGGTCTGTTGCTATTTGACTAAGTTCTCATCACCGCACCTTTGTTCCTACTCTTTGATGAGAAGAGATTGGAAAACATAGATTTTCTCCAGAAGAACTAAGACATGTTCGATTGGACCCCAACTAATATGTCTGGAGTTGAACTAGAGATAATCATGCACTTCTTAAAGGCGGATCTGACCTTCAAGCTAGTCTTTCAGAATAAACAAAACTTTGCCTCAGACCGCCTGTGAACCATCGAATAGGAAGTGACCGGGTTTATGGAATCAAAGTTTATAAAGGAGGTGCACCACTTTGAATGGATGATGAATGTCATGATGGTTAAAAATGCCAGTGGAGATTAGAGGATGTGTGTTGATTGCACCAACCTGAATAAAGCATGCCTGAAGAAAAGCTTCCATCTCTCACTTATAAATAAACTTGTTGATGCCACTTCACAAAACCTAATGCTCAATTTCTTGGATGCCTTCTTATAATACAATCAAATAAAGATGGATTTGAGAGAGGAGGAAGCCACCTCCTTCCAAACAGGCAAGGGTGTGTACTTCTACCAGGTCATGCCATTTGGGTAGAAGAATACTTGTGCAATCTACCAATACCTCATAAACAACGTCTTCAAAGATCTCATACACACAATGGAGGTATACATCGATGATATGCCTGTAGAATGCTTTGAAACAACCAACACCTCTCATCTAAAGGCGTGCTTCCAACTTCTTCGCTATTACGACATATGACCGCTACTGACTCTAACGCTATACTTAGTGATTTATAGTTCAAATTTTTTTTTTTAAATATATTTTATAAATTTAATAACATAGTTTTCCACAATTCATCATTATTCACTAATTATAAACGCAAGTGCATGTATCATTCAAGTAGTATAGGGTTTTCTTTAAACCAGAGTATCGATCCCACAGAGAAGTAAGGTAAGAAATCCCTTTGGCTTAGTTTTAGTCTACTACTTTCAGGTCTTAATTTGGAATGTCGATGAATGATGTTTTTCTAACAACTGCCCCTAAATACAGACTTAAATCTAAAAATAAACCTAACTAGATAAATTGGTTTGGTAAATTTTGAAACGTAAAAACTTCCGTTCTCTTGTGATGTCCTAGAAAATGTGTAGGAATGAGATGCATAGAATATAATGTAGTCAGTGACAATATGAACAAAAATCTAAGTTACCATTTTCCGAGTGTATAATGTAGCTTAATTAACCTAAGGTCGATTCCTTAAAATAACTAAATTGTAATGAAAAATCTTCTAGTTTGTCACCCTAAAGTCTCCTTCTCCTAATAGCCCTCTAATTGGCTCAATCTTAGATTTAAGGTACGAAACCCTATATCAAATAGGTAGGAATCTAGCCTCTCATCCTAGAAACACTAATTTACACCAATCAATGAATATCTCCCTATCATGACATTAAACCTTTGAACTATTATTCCTTCACCTATAAATTTAATGTGGTTCTTCTTAGTTGTTAAAATCATAACCCTCCCAGGTCATGATTATTTATAACAAATTTTAATATACCAATTGACCAGATTAAATATGTGAATGAAGCACGAAGTACGAACTATAACTTTGATATGAAAAACCTATTCTAACATGCATCCTAACATTCTAAACATTCATGCAATTTATTGTAAAAAGAAAAGTACAAGAATTCTACCTCACAAAACATGCGTCACATACAACAGAAAACTTCGTTAAATTCAATCAAATCCACTAAATAAATGTCTACAACAAGTACAAGATAATAAAAAACACTTAGTTTTTTCCTCTGAAGAAATGATGAAAATTCTTTTAACAAAGTCTTCTACTGAGCCATGCAATACTAATACAATCCCTTACAGATATCTCTCAAAATCTCTTCTCCAATCTCTCCAGAAAAATGTAGAAATATACCTTTCATACTTTTATCTACGACCTCTCACCGTTTCTGAAAATTTCTAGGCAGAAAATATGTCAAAAAGTCCCCTTAATATATCCCTCAAAATTCCCAGGAGTCACTTCTGCCCTTTCGAAATTCATTCAAATACATTGTATTTTTTTAAAAAAAATTGATTCTGACACGTAGGCGCTAGATCCTGGGGCTTAGGTGTTAGATCCTGATGCCTAGGCGCTAGTCTTCTAGAAGCCTGAAATAACTGCTTGGCGGCTAGGCGCCAATCCTAGCGTCATGGCGTCAGACTCTCTATTTTCACATATAGGGTCTGACGCTTAGGCGTTAGTTCACTTTATGCCCAGTTGCTTGATTTGACCCCGTTTTGCTCTATTTTCACTCATTTTTCTTTAAAACTTCATCTCTTGTATTTGACAGCAAAAACACGCAAAATACCTTCATTTAAAGTGCAATATAATTAAAAATGAGTATAAAATGTATATAAAAAAGTAGCAAATTTTTAGGCGTGTCAATTCCCCCAAATTTTACTGTTACTTGTCCTTAAGTAACTCTCCTATTTTATAAAACAAATTCTTTAACTTATGACATTGTGTTTCTTTAAGGATCCTTGTAGTTTTGCCTCATAAATGCGAGTAACTTTAGAAAAAAGTTTCAATAACTCAAGTTATAATTAGGGTATAAGAATATCTAATAATCAAGTTAGAAATTTTGATTTTCTATTCATTTCAAAAATAATTGTAATTTGTCGGATATATGAATCCTAGAAGAACTAAAAGATAGGATTGTATGAGAACTCTATTAGTAAAGATTTGACTAATACATTTAAAATTAATAATAAACTCAGAATTGTAATTAAGCTTCTTCCCTTAAAATGCTTCAAGTGAAGCCAATTTTTAATTAAACATATCCATATTTTCTTTTTACTTTTCTTTTTCTTTTATCTTTTTTTTTTTATATGAGGATTACTATATCTGAATAACCATCAATGATTTGATCTTCACTATCCTTTTCCTAAAGTTAAAAATTTCTCATATTTTTTTATTTAATAATTTGTATTAGTATACAACAACAACAACAAAGCCTTAATCCCACTATGTGGGGTCGGCTACATGAATCCTTTTTCTCCATTGCGTCTTATTTAGTGTCATATTTTCATTTAGTTCTAATAAATTGAGATCATTTTTTATATAATAATTCCAAGTTTTCCTAGGTCCACCTCTCTGCTTTTCTTAACATAAGTCGAACCTAAAATATTTACTCTCCTAATCGGATCATCAAATGGTCGACGCTTAATGTGACGAAACCATCTTAAGACAACTTTCTTTAATTTTGTCTTTCACAGGAGCTACACCAACCCTATCACGAATATATTCATTTCACATTTTGTCTCTAAGTGTAAAGTCACTCATCTACCAAATCATTCTCATCTCAGCAACACTTAACTTAGTATTATGCTTCTCTTTTAAAGGCCAACATTCAACGCCATAGAGCATTGCAGGTCTCACCACCATCTTATAAAAAAAATTCTAGTGTTAATGTGTATTAGTATAAACGTAATTTTTCATAAAGTTTCAATTCTTTTTAAAGTGTAAATCTAAGATTTATAATATTTCGAAAATACAATTTTTTTACTATAAATAGTAAAAACATATCCCTTTTCTTTTATACTAAATATCGTAACTCTAGAACTAGCCCTTATTACCAAAAAAAATTAACGTAAGTCTATTATAACATTCATAAAATAAAAAAAATATAGTGCTCTGAAGATAACAACACATATCATATGTTATTTCAAAATAATTTTTAAATATAGTCTATTGAGGACAAATAAAACTTAGTTTTTTAAAATTTTTCTTCCTCCCTCAAACCTAAATTTTAACATGTATAACATTCTGTACAGAAAATATAAGCAGTTAGAAAAATAATTCAGAAACTTTATCTAGCAGAAATGTCTATCAGTAACATCTACAAGTATTCATCAAGACAGAACAATGTGTAGCAGAAAATAAATCTAAACTAAGACATGCTGAAATGAAATTAAGCTAAAGAAAAATTTAACTAGCATAACAGGTATCAACATAGGAATATATATTTAAGCATTCCCCAAATCTTCTATATTGTTGTAACACATACACAAACATCAATATGTAAATGAGATCAATTCTTCCTCCATCTCATCACACCTCAATTTCTTACTTTCAATTCTAACATAATCACTTCATTAATCAATTGGGTACTTTTAAATGTTTTAATCAGGTCTCACCTCATGGATACAATTATCCCTGATATATTGACTCTCGAGCACAAACTTCAGGTATCACCATATCCCTTTAAATATGCTCCTCTTACAGTTATAAGGGTAGTGTAAGACCATCCTCGGGTTATTCTTCAACTGATTTATTGAACCATATTAAAGAAAACAATGTTTGATAAAGGAAGTAAAATAATTTAGATGGATCTGTTCTATATCCAAACTCATAATGTTTTCAATTAATCCTCAAGTCTGGTTTAAATCTGAATCGTAATGTACTTGTTAATCCAACTACTACTAGAGAATAATTATAAGTCTAGTCACAACGAGAAGTTAAGGAATAACCTCACTCATGACACACACAAAAATCAAATCAATCCACTAACAATCAAAATATCTACTAACATCAATCAAACTGATCAATCCACACTAAAACAAGCACATCACACCTCAAACAAATATAAATTATAAACACACTAACACAACTTATCTATAGGTTGCCTCCCATAAAACACGTGGTTTAATGTCGTCAGTCTGACGAAGCCCAATGTTATACATATTTCAGTTGCTCACCACTTTTCTCCTTGGGTTTTTCTTAATCTTCCTAAAAGTACTTTCTAGATCTGAGTTGCATAATTCAAAGTCTACACCTTCTAAACTATGCATATAAATCTAAAGACTTAACTAACAAGAAAGATATCCAACACTTTAACATATTTTTTGATATTTTAGATTTTTGTAAGATAAGCATACAATAAATAAACACACTAGATAATAACATTATAATTTCCAAATCTAAGTCTTCCATGTTCAACTAAAATTCTCCTATAGTTCTTACTGTTGCTTCCCCGGTAACGATGCCAAAAACTCGACCGCTACTGATTTTAACGGTATACCCAGTGATTTATGATTTAAATATTATAATTTTAAAAATATATTTTATAAATTTAATTACTTATTTTTCCACGATTCATCATTACTCACCAGGTATAAGCGCAAGTGCACGTATCGTTCAAGTAATATACGGTTTTCTTTAAATTTAGAATACCGATCTCACAGAGAAGCGAGGTAAAAAATTCATTAGGTTAAGTTCTAGTCTACCACTTCATTTAGGATGCTTTTCTAACAACTGCCCATAAATACAAACCTAAATCTAAAAGATAAACATAACTAGATAAATTGGTTTGGTAAATTTTGAGAAGTAAAATTTCCTTCCTTTTGCGATGTCCTAAAAATGTGTAGGAATGAGATGCATAGAATTTATTGTAGTCAGTGACAATAGGAGCAAAAATCTAAGTTATCCTTTTACGAGTGTATAATGTAGCTTTTTTAACATAAGGTCGATTCCTTAAAATAATTAGATTATCATGGCAAAACTTTTAGTCTGTCACCCTAGAGTCTCCTCCTTATAGCTCATATAATTGACTCAATCTTAGATTTAAAATACGAAACTCGAGATCAAATTGGTAGGAATATAGCCTGTCACTTTAGAAACACCAATTTATACCCAATTAATGAATATCTGTCTAACATTACATTAAATCTTTGGACGACTATTCCTTCACCCATAAATTCAAAGTTGTTCCTCTTAGTTTTAAAGTCATAGCCCTCCCAGGTCATTATGGTTTACAAAAAATTTTAATATATCAATTGACCCTATTGAATATGTAAATGAAACACGAAGTAAGAGCCGTCACTTTGATATGAAAAACGCATTCTAACATGCATCATAACATCCTAAATATTAATCAAATTCATTGCAAAAAGAGAAGTACAAGAATTCTACTTCCCAAAACATGGGTCACACACAACTGAAAACTTTATAAAATCAAAATAAATCCACTAAATAAGTGTTTACAATAAGTACAAGATAATGAAGAACACAATATTTAGTTTTTTGTCTGAAAGAAAGATGAAAATCCCTCCAACAAAGCCTTCTACTGATTCATATAATGCTAATTATACAATTCCTTACAGATATCTCTCAAAATCCCTTTTAATCTCTTCAGAAAAATGTAGAAATCTACATTTCCTACTCCTATCTACGACCTCTCGACCTTCCTGAAAAATTTCAAGGGGGGAAATATGTCGAAAAGTCTTCTTAATATATCTCTCAAAATCCCCCAAGAGTCACTTCAGATTCCCCTTCAAAATTCGTTCAAATACATTGTATTTTTTAAAAAAATGATTCCTGCGCCTAGGCGTGCGTTTTCTAGAAGCATGTAATAACTGCATAGGGCCTAGACGCTAGTCTTGGCGCTATGGCGCCAGGCTCTTTGTTTTTGCGTACAGGTTCTTGCACTTAGGCGCCAGTTCATTTTATGCTTATTTGCTTCATTTGACTTTGTTTTGCTCTATTTTCGCTCATTTTTCTCCAAAACATCATCTCTTGTTTCTTTAACAAAAGACACGCAAAATACTTTTTATTACAGTGTAATATCATTAAAAATGAGCATAAAATATATATTAAAAACTAACACATTCTTAGGTGTCTTAATATGCCCCTCGACCTTGTGCATTCAAAGTCACAACACGGAAGTTTCTCGGTTTCACGGTCACTCATCGTAGAATTAAGGCAAACCTAGAGACGATCAATGTGCTGTGAGACATGTTTCCCCTTAAGAACATCAAGGAAGTCTAGCTCTTGAACGATTCATAGTCGCCTGATACACCTAAAATATATAGCATTTATGTACACATTTGTTTACCTATTTTGTAGGACATTGCTCTTTAATTGAATGTATGTGTGTTTTTCTTTCATGTACAATTTAATGGATAAAAAATGGTGAAAGGAGTAAAAAAGATATAATTTGGAGCAAAAATGAAGGGTGTACAAAATAACTGTGACGCATAAACGCCCAGTACTTCCAAGAAAGCCGCTCCTAAGCGGCACATACCTCGCGCTTAAGCGCCAAAGGTAGTTACTTGATGATTTAATGAATTTGGATGAATTTTTGAAGGAGTGTTTGAAGCAACTCTTGGTGAAAACGTGAGATACGATTAATGGACACGAAAATGCATTCAAATGACTTTTGAAAGGAGCAACTCTTGGAAGATTCATTGAATGTGTACACATTTTGAAGAGACACCAAATCACCTTTTGAAAAATTATAAAAGAAGACTTGGATTGAATTGAAAAGGATTCTCCTACGCTCCCCTAGCCACGCCACTGACGCCTCTCTCATAGATTAATTACGATACTTTTAGAGAGAATGAGAGGAGTTGTAATGTGTGAGTAGAGAGTATTGTAAGAGAAAGGAAGAGAAGAGATTCAAAGGAATTTTAAGAGTTTGGTGGAGAGGAATTGAGATAAATTTTTATCTTTGTGACTATCTTTGGTTTTAATTTAGATTTCTTGTCTGCTTACATGATTTCTACTTTTAAACCTACGTGTGGTTGTGTTTTATCCATGAATTCTGAATAGTTTTCTTTATTTTTTTTCTTAAAATGATGAGTGATTAAGTGTTAGATGAAAGTTGTGTGAAGTATTAATATTTAATGTTGGATTAAGTTGTGATGATTTTAAACCTTGTATTCATTTACTTCTTGATTTGACCAATTAAGATGTTAATATTTGTTGTGAGAACATGTAAGATCTGTGATGATATTGTCTCAATCAATTAATAGTAAGAATTACATGAGATTGTATGGATGATAATGTAATTGATTGAGTACAAATAAATAGAAACATAATCTTTGAAGGATGTAGAGTTAGATGACTTTAGAGTGACAGACTAAAACCCCTAATTTTGTTTATAGTCTTATTTCTTGATACGAGATGTTAGCACTCAAGTGGAGAGAGAAGAGGGAACTCTAGAGTTTACCTAACCCTTCTTCAAGAGTATTCGAACTTTAAATTAGCCAATGTTTTTTATAGCATCTCTCGTAAGGGTAAAAAATAATATTGCTCCTACTTTGCACAACAAAATTTGAATACTTCTATAACAAAATTTTTATACTTGTTACTGATTCATAGTAAGAAAAAAAATATTTTATTTATAGTCTTCATCTTATAAATGTATAATTAAATTTCGTTAGTTTATTTTATTTTCAATTATAAAAATTTACCGAAAAGAATCAAACTTTCATTTCTATTATAGTATCTATAGTTTGAGTACAATATTTTGCAAAGTAGAATTTGTTATTTAATTTTTTTTGAATTATTTAAAGATTGAAATTCTCTCTGTGAGTTCGATATTCGGGGCTTAATAAAAAATTTTTTTATCACTTGATAACGATACATATACTTGTGTAGTATCTCATATTTAACTATAATAATTACACTCTTATTTGCTTCAAAGTCAAGTTTTTGGCGCCATTGCAAAGCAAGAAATATAAGTAAGAAAAAATTAAGAATATAACCGCATACATCGTAATACTATCATATAAGATCAGTATTAAGTTTTTGGCGCCGTTGCTAGGGAGAATAAAAATTTTTTGAAGAAATTTTAAGAAAATAATTTTCTATTTTTAGAAAGTCTTATTTAAACTCTTATGTCTATTTTATAAATATTGTAGTGTTGTTTTTATATAAGTTCTTGTTTGTGTGATTTTATTATGTTGTTTTGTAGTAATGTATGCGTAGTTCAGGTTTTAAAAAACTAGTACATTACGATTCTGATTGAAAGAACCATTTAAAAAATAAAAAAAATCAAAAATACAAAAAAGATAAAATTTCAAGAAATGACAAATAAAAATAATCAAAATGTTGAGATTAATTAAGAATTTAGACCTTTAAGAGATTATGCAAACCATGCAGTAAATGAAATTCATTGTAGTACTCAAAAACCTTTTGTAGTGGCTAATTCATTTGAACTTAAACCTGCTATTATTCAAATGATATCAAATAATCAGTTTTTGGGAGCACCAACTGAAGATCAAAATTTACATCTTATCAATTTTTTAGAATTGTGTGCTACATTTAAATATGATTATATTTCAGATGATGCTATAAGACTTAGGGTGCTACAAGACTTATAAATATAAGACTATATTTCAAAATTTACATCTTGTCAATTTTCTAGAATTGTGTGCTACATTTAAATATGATTATATTTCAGATGATGCTATAAGACTTGGACCTTTTTTTTCTCACTGAGGAATAAGACTAAGATATACTTAAATTCGTAAGCACATGGATCTATCAGAACTTGAGGTGATGTAGTGCAAAAATTCTTTGCTAAATATTTTTCACCATAAAAAATTGCGAAGTTTAGAAATAATATTACATCTTTTTGTCAGTTTGAAAGGGAATCTATTTATGAAACATAAGAACGATTTGAAGAACTACTGAGAAAGTGTCCACATCATGCTATACTAGATTGATTAATAATTAAAACATTTTACAATGGATTAGCTGGATCTCTTAAATTTATTGTCGATGCCACTATTGGTGGTTCATTATGTCAAAACCATTTCATCACGCTTATGCTTTAATTGAAGAGATGACTACTAATAATTTTCAATAGCCTTCTGAGAGGGTAAATCCTAATAAAGTAACAAATGTTCATGAATCTGATGCTTTTGCAATGTTAGTAAATCAAGTTGCTACAATTTCAAGGAAGTTAGATCAATTTCGAATGAATTTTTCTTAACCAATTTCATTGATTGAAGAAAATTCATTAACCCAATTGATAGATTCTCAAGTATCATTAGAAACTTTGAATGTCAACCTATATTCAAATTATTATAACCTAGGTTAGAAGAATCATCCTAAATTCAACTGGAATAATACTTCGGGTGGTAATAATCAACAATTGGGGAACAATCAAGTAAACCCATTGGGAAACTGGAACAACCAAGATAATAATAATTATGGACCTACATATCCTCCAGATTTTAATAGTAATTCATAATACAAGGAGAAAAACTTGCCTATTGAAGAAGTGGTGTTACAAATGGGAAATCAGATATAAAGTAAATGAGCTACAATTAGAAATATTGAGAATAAATTAGGACAAATAACAAATTCATTAAGTAATAGATCTCAAGAAATATTTTGTAGTAATACACAAGTAAATCCGAAAGGCCAGAATAAAGTGCAAGTAAAAGCCGTTCAACTTAGAAACGGAAGAGAGTTGGGAGGTAGGTGGAGAGAGAAGAAATTGAAAAGCCTAAAGAGGGCACTCCGAAAGGTTTAGAGAGACATATTTCTCCACTTAAAATTGACTTGCAAAAACCACCACATCAATTTTCTCAGATGACTATTTTCTGTGATTTAATTGAAAAAATTGAAGTTTTTATGAAGTATTTTTCATTTTTTGGAACCTCATTTGAATCATGTTTAGAACATCTATCAAGAGTTGTTAAGCGCTGTGAAGAAGCAAATTTAGTCCTTAATTGAGAAAAACATCATTTTATGGTAGGAGGAATTGTTGTAGAACATCATATATCAAAAAATGATATGAAAGTAGATCCTGTAAAAATTCAAGTGATCACTAATTTACCTCACTCAAGAAATGTGAAGGAAATTAAAAAATTTTTAGGGCATGCTGGATTCTACAGACAATATATTAATGAAATTTCAAAAATTGCTAAGCCTCAATGCTATTCGCTTGAAAAAGTTATAATTTTTAATTTTAATAAAGAGTGCCTAAAAGCTTTTGGGCTATTAAAAGAAAAATTAATCACTGCACTAATTATTGTTTTACCAGATTGGGAAAAATTTTTTCCTTTTGAATTAATGTTTTATGCAAGTGATCATGCTATTGGAGCTGTTTTAGGACAAAAACATGATAAGATTTTCAAAGTTATTTACCATGCTTGTAAAACTCTTAATGAAACTCAAATTAATTATACTACAATTGAGAAATAGTTATTAGAAATAGTATACGTTTTTGGCAAATTCTGATTATATTTAATTGAAATAAAACGTATTGTGCATACTGATCATTCTGCTATTAAATATTTAATAAAAAGAATAATACAAAACCAAGACTGATACGATGGATTCTTCTTATGCAAGAATTTGACTTTGAGATAGTAGATAAGAATTGTGATCAGTATGAAAAATTATTCAGTATTAATGAGTGGTGTGTTCTATGGTATTTTGACATTGTAAACTTTATTGTTAGTAGTATTATACTCTATGGACTGACATACCAACAGAAAAGAAAATTTTTATTTGAAGTTGAGACTTATTTTTGGAATGACCCATTTTTATATAAACAAGAAAATGATGTAATTATTTGAAGATACACGTCTTTAAAAGAAACTTATGAAATTATCTAAAATTGTTATAGTTTTAATTTTGGGGGACATTTTGGTATTGATAAAACAACATATAAAATTTATAATCTGGATTTTATTGGCCTACAATTTTTAAAGATGTTAATGCTTATATTAAAACATGTGATCGATGTCAACGAGTAGACAATATTTCTAGGAGAAATGAGATGCATCTCAATTATGTGTTGGAAGTGAGATATTTGATGTTTAGGGATTAGATTTCATGGGACCATTTATATCATCTTTCGAAAATTTATATATATTTATAGCAGTAGCAATGTATCCAAATTGAAAGAAGTTGTTGCTTTACCTCGATGTAATTCTCAAAGTGTTGCAAAGTTTTTAGGAACGAATATATTCTGTAGATTTGGGATAGCAAGAGTGATCATAACTGACGGAGAAAGTCATTTCAGAAATGTAATAGTGAAAAAATTATTAAAGAAATATCATATTAACAATCGAATTGCTACTGCTTATCATGCTCAGACAAGTGGTTTGACTGAATTATCCGATTGTGAAATTAAAAGGATATTGGAAAAATCTATGAATCCGACAAAAATGGATTGATCAATCAAACTTGATTATGCTTTGTGTAGACCTCTTATAAGAAGCCCCAATACATGCTAATATTTGGGAAAACTTGTCATTTACCAGTTGAACTTGAGCATAAAACATATTGGGCTACTAAAGAATTTAATTATAATTTAAAGAATACTGGTGAGGAAAAATTATTATAATTAAGTGAGCTTGAAGTGATAAGTAATATATCTTATTAGAGTGCTAAGATTTATTAAAAAAGATGAAGACGTGGCAGGATCCTTACTAAAAATTTTGAGCAAGAGCAACAAGTTTTGCTATATAATGCAAGATTAAGATTATTTAGAGGAAAACTTGAGTCCAGGTGGATGTGCCCATTTGTTGTGATAAAAATTTATCCCTATGGAGCTTTGAATATCAAAGATCCTGAAACTGATAAAATGTTCAAAGTGAATGGTTGCAGGTTAAGGGGATCAACTTAAATTAAATGATCTTATGTTGTTAGGCTAACCAGAATAAGCATTTGTTACATCGGGCTGACGACGTTAAACCAAATAGTTTGTGGGAGTCAACACATAGTTATCAATGTGTTTTTATTTTGAATTTTATGTTATTGTGTTTGATTAAGGGTCTGTTTGGGACAGCTGCAACTTATTGAATAATCTATTGATGAGTTGATTAAAAATAATCTGCTGATAAGTTAGGTGCGGTGATATTACAAATTTTTATTTTTTTGTAAGAGTCAAACCGCTGTCAGAAAGCTGTCACCGCACCTAGATAAGTGTGGTGTGCAAACAGTTTTTTCAGCGTTTTGAAAACACATAAGCTGCCAAAATACAGTTTACCCAAATAGGCCATGTGCGTTTTCAAAATGCCACCACACCAATAAACTGCCCCAAACGGGCCCTAAGAAAATTGTGGTAGTATTTTGAATATATAATGATTTAGTGATGATTCTAAGACCTAAATAGATGACTTAAACATGTTAGAATGAGTTTTTAGATGTTAAGCGTACCTGTGCTAAATTGAGCACGGAAGCTTAAGCGCCAACATTCAACGCTTAAGCGCGGCAGTTAACTAAACGTGCTAAATTACGTTCCTAGAAGAATTAAATATGATTTAGTGGGTTTTAACGTGGGTTAGTGGTTTGAGAACGTGTCTAGTAGTTTTAGGCTTGGTCCAAAGCCTATAAATAGTAGGAATGAAGAGAATTCTCACCCCACTTCAATTTTCACCCTAGAGTCTACGTGAAGAGTGAGAGATTTTGAAAAATGTCTTCTTGGGAGATTGATATGAAGAAGAAAGAGGAAGCCATGAAGAAAAAGTTTGTTAGTCAAAGTGCGCAAGAGTTATACAATGGTTTCCTAACCGTTAGTATAAAAGAAACAGTAGAGAAGATCACAAAGATTGAGGCTGACGTGACTTCAATTGAAGTGAAGGTGAATGAGACTAACACACATTTGGACCATAATGGATGACAACTTAAGATGCTATTTAACCATACAAGTTTTATAGAAGAAGCGAACAAGACTACATACTTGAAAAATAAATGGATTGAAGAACACTCAACCAGAATTCTTCACCACCGTCCGTTCTATCAGATTTATATTCTAAATGGCCCAAGAGAGGCAAATGAAAAGCCGGAATTCGTTCCCCCAAAAGGAGAATGAAATTAAGTTCTAAGTTTAGTGTTTGTTTGTGTTAGGTGTTGTGATGTTAGTATTATGTTTATTTTATGTGTTTTTAATGTTAAGTTTGCTTAGTATTTGAAGTATGTGCTTAAGAATTATCTCATCCAAGACTTTTTGGATTGATAATTTATGTATCACAAGTGTTTGTATTTATTTTTGAATTAATATAACTGTTTGTGTATAAAATTTTGTGTTATTTTGTGTTCAATCGAATTAGTGTAGATTGGTGAATTTTGAAAAAGAGGAGAGTTGAAGGGGTATAAAATAGTTATTAAGATTAATAAGACCATATAGAGGTGGTTGACTTAGGCTAGATGTGCATTTCACTAAAATCAAAAAATTAAAATTTGTGCACTGGCGCGTAAACGCCAAAACCTCGCGCTTAAGCGCTGAACTACCCGAGAGGTAGGCTCCTAAGCGTCGAACCAGTCGCGCTTGAGCGTCGGTTCACTTAAACCGGTTCGCGAACTGTTAAAAGTGAAAAATTGAGCCTAAAAACATTTTTTTTGACTCTCGACTTTGTCTTCTTCCTTTTGAGTTAGCAATTTTGGATCTAGGGCTTCTTCTTGATTGAAGACTTCATTGGGGAATCAAGCCAAATTTGCTAGATTTCATTTTCTTGAGGTAAGAACTTTACTTCTATATAAAAATTGTTTATTTTCACCATATATTTTGAGCATATTGAGGATTTCATCGAAAATCACTATTCTTGGTAAAAATTTGAGAAAAACCCATGGAAAATACATAGAAATGATAGTTTAAGCTTTTAGAAGTTGAGTTTACTGATTTAGTCTTGAATTTATGATTTATTATGAATTTTATGTGATTTTTAGAAATGACATCAAGAATAAAGAAGAGCAAGGGGAAGTCTCACTTCTATTCTAGTAAGTTTCGAAAGCTTAGGACAGTTATCCTGGAACATTTCAATCGAGAAAACTGATTCCTAAACGATGTTTCAAAAAATCATGGTGGAGCAGTGGAAGATTTAATAGTTCGCCGACAGTGAGAACGATTTTGCTGTTTTTCTGCTGTAGCTATAATTTCTGTTGTTCGGGAGTTCTATGTTAATTTCCTTGAAGCTGAAGAAGATTTGGTTATGGTTCGAGGAAAATCAGTACTTTTCTCCCCTGAGGTAATAAATTTGTTTTACCAGCTGCCCGCTAGTGTAATGTGTTTTTATTCGACTTATAATCCGACTGAGGAGTTAGATGAAATCATATCTTCATTGACTACGGGAAGAGGACTATGGAAGATAAGAAATGAAAGGAGAGTCAATTTCCTTGCGTCAAAGCTAGATGCCACATCGAAAGTGTGACACAACTTTATTTCAGCCATCTGCTCCCAACCAATCACCTCAGTGAAGTAACAATCAATAGAACTACTTTGAACTATTGCATTCAAGAGTTCAAGCCTATCGAGATTGGATCTTTGATCTATCAGACTATCATCAGTTCTGCAACAACTACCACTACTGCAAGTTTGAGATTTGCTTTCTTAATCTTTTTCTTATGTGAGCAGACTGGTGTTAGATTCGATAGTTGGGAGGAGATACTGCAGCCTGTAAGCCTATCACGAGCTTTAATGTGAAATCTTATTCACAACATTGGTTGGAGAGGAGGTTTTTCTAAAAGTTCAGGTGCATCTACTTCTCACGCTTCTACTTCTCATGCTTCTACTTCACGTGCATCCACATCACAAGGTCAGGTATCTAGTTCTGATTCGCAGGCTCAATTAATGCAAAAAACGGATAATATATTAAATTTGGAGAACTTTGTAGATCATATGGATGGTTATATGAGGAGGCATAGTGACTATGAAGAAAAATTTCACTCATCTTCGAAAAACCTTATCAGGGGTGACCAAAATGTGGTTTTTCATTCATATCTACAATATCCTTCATATGAGCCTACTGTTTTTTGGAATAGTGATGATGATGAGGAGGAGGATTAATTTGAATAATTTAGTTTTAAATTGTAAACTTTATGTGGTATAGTTTTATTGAACTGTTACTTTGTTTTGTGTTGTATTTGTTTAGACTTCTACCATTGTTTGTGTTTTGTTTTGTTAGATACTGTTGTGATGTATTTATGTTATTGTGAGTAGTTATATTTTGTTTTTGTGATAGTGATTGTGTTATCTATGTTGTTTAGTGTATTTTATTAGTTTGTGTTGAACTTAATCCTGAATGTTAGGAATGTTTAAAATATTACTAACTTTCACTTAAAGAACTTCTTGTTTAAAATTTTCAATTTACTACTAGATATTTTCTTTGTATTGTAGTTGTGCATTTCTGTTAGTGTGTCTGTCTGCTTTTATGTTATCCTCCACTGCATAGAAGTTTAATGAATCTCAATATGTTAAGATAAGTTAAAATTTGATCAATTAATTTTTACTCTTGTTTATAATTTTTCTACTTGTATATTTAGGGTATGAAAATTCATGTAAGCATATTATTTTTTTAGTTTTCATTTCTGCCTATTTATAAATATGATCCTAAAATGTTTTATTTTATTAAAAATTTAAGTTTGGGGATGAAAAATCATTTCTAAAACTTGAATTTTATCTGTTCTCAAATGTGCTACAAATAAATTTGATTTTGATTTGAAAAAAAAAAATTATGTACTTGAAGTTATATTAGGGAAGTAAAATTTTGAATATAGAAATGAGTATGAAAATTTAGTTGAAACCTATAGTAATGAACAAAAACTTAAAGTTAAAAATTTTTAATGTAGAAATGATTAGACTTTTATTTTGAATATTTAAATTTCTTTTATTCAAAATAATTTTCAAAATTATTATTTTATTTTTAAGTAAATAATATATATCAAAACTTTACTTTAGGAAAGAAGTGAAATTTAAAATCATTAAAGGCCTAGATATAGTAATCCTCACCTGAAAAAGAAAAAGAAAAAAAAAAGAAAAAAAAAAAGAAAGTTGAAATAGGAAGGAGAAGCTTGAGGACTAGCACATAATCAAAAATTTGTTTCACTTCTAATCTTTTTAAAGTATAAGACTTGAGAAACTGTTAAGCTTAAAAATATAATATAATAAGTATAATTATTCTTAATAAAAATTTTTAAGTGGAGAAGATAAAATGCCTAAATTCTATATTTGAAGAATTTAAAAATATTTTTAAACTAGATAGGAACTCATATTTTCAGACTAAGGAGTCAAACCTCGACCTTTCTTCGTTGAAGATCTGTTCCTGCGCAGTCTCGAAGTCGCCGGTCGTTGCTCGCAGCACAAAAAACCCTCTCCCTTTTGAAAGCGTCCATTCATTATTGCGGCCAGGTTCAAGCCCGAAACCTTCAAGCTCAAGAATTCAAATGGGAAAGCCCTTCTCCGAACCTATATTGTAGAGAAACTTTGCAAGTAGTACTAGTAATAGTTTAATTATGTAGTCCTCAATTCTCATCTATTGTTTTTTGTTGTTGCGTCTATAGTTGTTGATTTTTATTTTTTTTCCCTTTCTTAGCTATTGTGTTTGCACCTGCTATTGCATTGTTTGTTTTATTTTCATAGTAGCATCAATGTACCCCCAACTTATTAAATGAAAATGATTCCCAATCTTTCATCTACATGTATAGCGCCTTCAGAAACTGTAATGATTTATTTACGAACCACTTCAAGCTATTGACCTGAAAAATACACAATTTTAGTTACATCTTAGTTAGAGCATGTTCTATCATAGGGGGATTCAATTCAACCTTTTCTGCATGGGTTAACATCGCCAAGTCTTACTCCAATTAAAAAACCCGGATAGGTTAAAAGTTCTTGTTGGAATGCACCAAACCCCTTCAATGCTAGTTAGTAAGCGAGCAATGCTTCAACTAATAACCTCAAAAGGGTTGAAGGTCCTTGGTGGTTTTTGATTGACTTCTCTCATATCAGTTAACATTATCAAGTTTTATTTTGATACAATCCCGGTTAGTCAAAAGCCACTGATGATTTTTCTTACGGTAACCTCCTTACAAATAAAAAACTCTAAGAATATCTCGCATCCACCATGACATGAAAGAAAATCATAATTCATCATTGTGACAAAAAGAATGCACAAAGAAAAGTAAATGCCTGAGAGGAAAATAACCAATAGTAAAAAATAACTAAATAATGCCAGCTTGACTCTTATAGCATAACGTTGATGAACGTGCAGAAAAAGTAAAAAAACTGAAAAGAAATGATTACTTCAGTTTGACTTGTTCAATATGACATAAATAAAAAAAAAGTGTTACGCAATGTTGATATTATCCTTCACCTCATTTTCACTGGAGAATACATTCTTTAGCTCTGCTCTCGATATCATCACTGTTGGGATTTGAACTATTTTTCTAAAGCCTTGGTGGGTGTAAGTCGCTCTATGTCTACCCCAATTCGATGTCCTATTGCATATGCCTCTTTCATGAATACCCAGATGAATCCTTGATAAACGATTTTCGCTGCTCTTCAATCTCAACGTCAAGCACTTGGTCGTGAGCCTTCTAAGCGCAATGTTGAAGGATGATCTTGAACTCAATCGAATTCTGAAAGCCCTCCATAGCCCTCAGCTCATTTCGAACACTTTTTACTTCTCAGACCTCATTTTCTGGACCTTCTCTTTCAAGGTGGACACTTTCAATCTTAGAACATTCACACTCTTGTTGCTCTAGTTAAAACTAGCTTGTGACTCTACTAACTCTTCTTGTGTACTCTCTAGATCTTCATGTTGCAGCGAAAAGAAAGTCTCCATCATAGACAACTTGTTTCTGCACTTCGTTAGCTAGGTTTCCAAGGTTGTAAATCCCTTAGCTCCATAATCATATCATCGCTAGCACTTGCCCTGAAGAAATATGATCTTAACAAACTTAAAATTCTATTCCCTCAAAGTAAGGCAAAACCCCATTTGAAGTTTTGTTATTTTTATTCATCTGAAAAATATACATAGTTCTATGTCAAACAGATGATAAAATTATGTAACAATGAAAGATAGAAAGGGAAAATGAATAGACTCACAAAATTCTTAGCCCCCTGAAGCTCGGTGCACGCATGAACCAAAATGTTCTCTGGAATGTGAACCATGGAAGGATTGGGTAAAGTTTCCTTCACTCTTACGCTGCTTTTAGGAAGTGTCTGCTTTTGGATGCCACAGAAACCGGCTCAGAACTTCTTTTCTTGGACTTCTTCAACATCATCAAAACAAATGGAGAGTCTGACTTTGAATAGAAATTCTTCACTCACAAATTTGCAGGTGGGAAACACCTCAAGCTGTCTCTCCTTGGAATCTTGAAATTCGAGCATCCACAGTATTTATTCCTTAGTGATCTGGAGAGTGATAGGTGGTTGTTTTGCTTATCAAGGAATCTCCATTCATTCTGCACAATGAAAAATTCCACAGACTAGTTCTTCACCGGATTCTTGGTATGAAGGTCATATATCTTGCTTTTAAAAGACAATACTAAAATCTGCAGCGTCTACGCTTACTAAAAAAAGAAATCTACCCATCACGATTGTTGGTTAGCAATCTACCCATCACGATTGTTGGTTTTTGATAGGTAAGTTGCGAGAAACTAACTCTGGTAGTTCTCAAAATGTGGAGCAACTCGGTCGCTGGCTGAAGTCCCAAGCCAACAACAAACTCACCTCATAAATGATAATATATTTAAGGTGAGGGGAGTGCGCTCGATTAGTTGGGGGCATGAATCTTTACCATGATATCATTTGAGAAGTAATACTTCTTTTGAAATAATATCAAGTCCGTCTTCGTTAGGGTCGATTTCACCTCCTCAGACTTTTGAATCCTCCTCTGGCTCTCATAAGGGTTGAAAACATTTGGGGTGGGTGTGGGGGTGGAGCGGGCCAGGTGTTGACATATCACAACAAAAAACCCCCGTCAGAATACAAGACTTAAGTACAACAAAATCCCCTTCATAATTCATGACAGAGAAGCTCCCAACTTTTCCTCCATGATAATTCAACTTTTTCCTTACCTTGTGGCTCCTTTTTGGGCTCCAAACAACATGAAACCCCCATATGGAATGCACAATGACGAAACTCCAAATCTTAATTAACCTTACTCCCTCACTGTCCTCCTTGGACATTTTTCTTCACCTTCTCTTTCTCGCTCCTCTTTTATGGGCCTCTCTCTCCACCTTCTCCCTCTTGCTCCCCCTTAGGTCTCTCTCCTCATTCATGTGGTCATACTCCCATTGGGCCGCCTTTTATAGACCCCAAGAGCCTAAAACATGCTATTTTCGAGCCCAAGCTTTGCCTAATTTCTGGTTGGCTGGATCCCACCTCTTGAACCTAGTCGTCTAATCTAGGCACTGGATCTCAAATCTTGGCTTGGATCTTCTGATTCACCGCCTCACCACACAACTTAATCACCGCCATCAGATTTGAAAGCCTTGTATCACTGATGCGACCAACCATTTGAACCACGAAATAGCTTTGTTGGGCCAGCGTGCGGGCCCCACAAGGCTAACATTTGGCTCGCTCGCCCATGCAGATCTCGTGCTGCCAGCTCGCTAACTCGCTTCGTGTTCTAACCGCTCTGGCCCCGACCGCCGCTTTGCTGTCTCCAGCTATGTAGCTCCGGCGCTACCATGCAACCTTGCCTTTGATCGACGACAAAGTATTGTGGATTTATTTGCTAGCCGAATTTGAACCCCAGGCCGTGGCAAGGAAAACATTCCCACGTCAACTGAGTTGAGCTCAGTTCCTTTTATATATATATATATATATATATATAAATGAATAATAATAATAATAATAATAATAATAATAATACAGTGTTCCAGATTTTGATATTTTCGGATAATAAAGTTAGTCTTCTTTGAAAACAAGGGGATAACAAATGCACCATTAACAGATTTCAATCATCCGACACAAATCTCAAGGCGTGACACAAATCTCGAGACATTTTCGAGCAATGATTGTTTAAATTTCAGTTAGGAATCATCTAGCACTTTGATTTCAGCAAACTTACAATCAAATTGACCAGCTCAATTAGACGAACGTGATGACACAAAAATTGGTTAAATCCTAATCAAATCAAGCCTAGATAAAGCCACTATGCAGATTTTGAAAGCTTCATGTGCCTAATTGGAAGGCCAAATGAATTCCAAATTTGATAACTTTATAGTTAAATCGAGCATCTTGACGAGACAAATCCAACAGGCCCATGATTATTCAATTTTGACACCATTAAGACCTCGATGTCCGTAGAACGCGTCCAATCGAGGGCTTCTCTCTGGGCCATTTCATTGAGTGGTCTATATATTTTTTCTTATTTGTAGCCTGAACATTATAAACAGAGCCCTTCCCCCTTGAGAAGAGATCGAGACCCCTAGCCCGAGGATTAGCAAATCTTGGAGGAGAAGTGGAGCTCCTACATTCTACTCCGAAGGTCCACTGAATGTCGCTTGTTCCTGCAGTCGCCGACCATCATCAACAATCACTTTTTAGCTACTGTCTACCACCGTCGGCTACCGCTTACTTCTTGCGCCGAAATCCCTTTGGTGGCTACAACGTGCGTTGCTGAATCGCAACACACATTGTGGAACAACGAACCACCAAACGGAACAACACGTCGTCCTGAACAGCGGATAACAACACCACTCAGAGATTGGATACTGGATTCCCAACAACTATTACTAACTACAATCACCCCTAATCACTATGCCACAAATATTGTATTTTGAGAAAGTATGTAGTTCTCTCATTCCTATGGGACAATGACTTGTGCATGTAATCATTAATTATAGTGGATTATTCTAACTGGGTCAGATCCTGTGATTTTTTCTCTTTCCGGGTTCTCACATAAAAACTTCTACTGTTTCTACTGGTTGTTTTCTTTTTATCGAGTTTGTGCTGGATTCTCGTTCAACTCTAAGAGGATAATTCATTATTCTACTGCCACGAATTATCTAGCATGCATCAACTGTTATTGTCCGAATCTAACTTATAGATGATAGCATATCATTCGATAGAATGTTTTTCCCACATTAGAAGATGTTATAGTGTTTCATTAGTATTGGAAAGAAATGAATTTGGCTCAAGATCAAAATTCGATAAACACCGTTTGCTTGCCTTCTTTTGGTTTATGTGCTAGTTTATTTTGTCTTATGTTTTTATTCAGGCCAAACTCTACTACACAGTTTTATCAAAACAAACTAAACCAACCTAAATCATTTGAATTTGATTTTTTCTGTGCCCATTAAAAAAATGTTTTTACGACACTACCAATCAAACATTCAGGGCATGCCATTGTGTGGAAGATTTTTTTTAGGAACCCCATAGGGAATTTTATTGGTACTAAGCAAAAGGTACAATAGCCGGCTGGAGGTTCCTAATACACCCCAAAATACAACTCACACAAATAAAAACCTAAGGACCCTCCACCAAGAGTTACAACATACACAACAAATCAAAGAATAAAAGGAAAAATTCTAAAATGGACAAATTAATCCTATCACCTTGTAAAAGAATAAACAAATCAAATGGTAAAGAATTAGAGACAAACACCTCATGCAAAGAACAACCTAATCGAGCCAACCAATAAGCTCGTTTATTACCTTCTTTAACAATATGAGACCAAGAGATGTAAATTCGATGCGAGCTAAAAAATTTTCTTCATTTGCATCTATATATGCTATGGATACTCCAGCTTTAACGTACAAAATTTCCACAATAAAAGTGATTCCATCTCGACTTGAATTTTCCTATATTTACAACATTTAGCAATATATAAGGCTTTCACCATAGCTTCAGCTTCAACGACCAAATGAGAAACATGAACCAATGGAGCCTCACACCAAGCTAAGAAACTGCCAAAATAATCTTTAAAAACACCACCACAACCAACATCTTGATGTTTAAAACTTCCATCAACATTAATTTTTATAACTCTAACCGGAGCATTTCAGAAAATCAAACTAATAGTAGACCGAATATTCAAAGGTACGTAAGTTTAGCTTCAAAAGACCTGAAATACATGTTCAGAGGCTTTTTAATAATTCCAAATTTCAACGCTTTATGCACAAAAATAATAATTTGAGAGAACATACTAGTAACCACCGCAGCTTTGTCTTCATGTTTAACAACATTCCTCATCATCCAAAGAAACCAGAAAATAATAAGAGCGATTTTTGAAAAAATGTTATCACCGTATTTTCTCCTAACATTACAGTGTTTCTCCACCGAGTCCATATGCATCACATAAGAGCTCCTGTTGAAGAACCAGAAAACCAGCTTCCAAACTTCGTTAGCAAAACCACAAGAATTGAAAATATGATTAATTGATTCTTCCTCTTTAAGGCATAAAACATAGCAAGAAGGAATTCTCAATCCTTTAAACTTCAAAATATCATCCGCCAAAAATAGGTAATAAAATAATCTCCAAATGAAAAAAAATGGATTCTGAATGCTTTATTAATGGATTCCAAATCCATTTAAGATCTTTCCCATTAAAAGTTTGACATGAATTGGCACAAATATTCGAGATAGACATACCAAAATTCCCTTTAACTTTCAGCTTATTCAGCATATTTTGAGAAATATGAATGTTTGTAATAATATAACCATCATCCATGCTAACATTAACTAACAACACTCCCTCATCACAACTGTCACTCCTCCAGTAATCAGAAACAATAAAGTTAATATCAAAAGGTCCTCCATAGTAGTTCACCAAGGCACCATTTCCCTTCAAATCATCATACCAAAAGGTGCAATTACCAATGTCAAAATCCTAACAGATTAATTTCTCAACCTCCAAGGAGACTTTAAGCATTTCTTTCCAAGTAACAGAGTCCTTTTTAGATACTGTAATCGTTAGATGATGGCAACCATCACATTTGCGCAAAGATAGTTACCAGCCCTAAATCGCATCCATAAATTTTTTTTCACAATGTCTTTAAGGCACCTGAAGCCCAAACTACCAGCACTAACAGGTTTGCACAGTTTCCCCCAATTGGTCCAATGCACCTTATGATCCTTACGAGCCCAAATAAATTTGTTGAACAATTTTTCCAATCTATCACATAAATTACTAGACAATGTCATAATTAGCATATTATATAAAGGGATAGGGGTAATGATACTTTTAACAAGGGTAATCCTGCCTCCAATAGATAAGAAAATGTTATCCCACCAATTGATTCGTTTGTTTACCTTATCCAACAAATTCATAAACAATTGACTCATTATTTTTTCCTTTGTGCATCATGAAACCCAAGCAAGTCAAAGGAAGTTCACCTTCAACACAACTAGTAAACTCTTGAATCCAGTTCTTCTTCAAAGAAGAAATATTTCTAGGACAATATGAAATGCATTTAGCCATATTAAATCTCATACCCGAGGCCTCCTGGAATTGATACAGCTCTTTCCAAAGCCTTTTGATAGAAGTTTTCTCAGCATTCATAAAAATCACATGGTCAGCCGCATGAACAAAATGAGAAATCCCTAACCTTCCTTTATAAGCAAACTTACTGTGATAGGTATTAAAAAATAAGCTTAACCTCCTTGATATATAGTCAAAAGCAAGAATGAAGGTTAGGAAGACTAAAATGATTCTGGGATTTGATAAAGCGCTACCCGATAATATTGCTTGAAAAAGTACATTGTGAAAAATGTACATCCAAACTAGAATATGTTGTGCTTATGTCTTATGATTGTCATCAATAAAAGTTGTTATGAGCTTTGAAAATAATGCTAGAACAACTTGCTTCGAAAAGCTTACCACATTGTTTGTGCTACGGTTATGAAGTGTATCATTTGAAAAATATTCCAAACTCAAGTTACCGACTTGATTGAAATATTGGATTTGGTTCTTTCCTTAGCCTGCTGTTAAAAACTGGTTGAATAAGGCTAGTGATTTTCTCACTTAATTACTCTTAGTATAATTGTTTTTGTCATCTTTTTCCTAGTTATCAGTAGCACATCTTGATAGCATTTGGTCACATGTATGAAAATTAACCTTTTACAGGTTGCTGAAGCACTTGGCTTCCAATTGTGCGTTAAGTCTTGCTTGGATTACTTGGAAGCAGTTCCCTGGGTTGGAGATGAGGAAGAAAACGTTGTATCTTCTATTCGTTGTCTTGGAATTGATAAATATGGAGTTAGCCCAATCCTGAAACGAGTCTCTTCAGATATTTCCTACCCTCCCAATGATACACTTGCTCGTATATTGGAACTCGTACTCAAAAGCAATGAAGACAAAGGTCGACGCGAGATGAAGGTTTTAGTGCTGAAACTGCTCAAGGAAAACAACCAGTGGATGAGTGGATCTGCTGACATATGTTCAGAGACCTTGTACAATTCCTGCCAAACCTGTTTACAGTCACTTTTGCTTCTATTTAGAGAAGCATCTGAACCTGGTTTTGTAGAGAAGGATTTATTAAAAAAAGAAACTATCACAAGACAGATAGTTCTTGAGGCAGATAATCTTCTTTGGTTGGTTGAGATTTTATCTGATAGGCGTATAGCAGATGATTTTGTAGTTATTTGGGCAAACCAGGAAGAGCTGGCTTCATTACATTCTAAACTACCAATTGTGTCACGGCATCTCATTAGCTGTATCACTGCTAGGATTTTTGTTGGCATTGGAAAAGGGGAGATGCTTCCGTCGAAGGATGTTCGCCAAATGCTTTTGCAAGTTTGGTTGCAGCAGCTTATTGACGACTATGGCTGGTTGCAGCATGGATGTCGGTCTTTTGACCGTAAAGTTGTGGAAGAAGGAATTGGACGAACCATTTTGACTCTTCCGTTGGAAGATCAGCAAACTATGATGCTTTCTTGGTTGGGTAGTTTCCTGAAAGTTGGTGATAACTGTCCAAATCTTCAAAGAGCTTTTGAGGTATGGTGGAGGAGAACATTTATAAGGCCTTATCTGGAGCAGCGAGGGAATACTTTGCAATCTGATAGGAAGTTTGATTAAGCTCAGGTATTATTTTACTAGTTATTGAAAAAATATCTGTTGTGAAGGATTGGAGTCTATTGTGTGTTGCTACAAGATTTTTGGTGTTGAAAGTAACTTCATGGAAAATGTAATCTGTTGCTTTACATGGAATTTTATATGCAATATGTTTCTGCAATCTTTGGAACTTAAAAAGAGAGGGTGTACTTTGTTTTCATTTATCTTAAGCTAAAGTTGATTCTTTTCTGAGTGGGCTGTAATTGCACTTCATGTTTTCGTTTACCTGCAGGCAAGTATTATTGTTTATTAATGTCTTTGATTGCTCTTTGCTTGTTCTGGTGCTATTTATTTAGGATGTCTTTGGATGCCAACAATATATATATATATATATTTAAAAGTTTAATCGTCGATCAACCCCATAGTGTGCCTGATCTGCTTATGTTGTCTCTCTACCTTCAGTGCCAATATTTGAACATCACCTAATGAGCAATAAGGTTGTTGCTGGACCACATGACTGATAGAAGGCTTTAGGTCTTCCAAGTACTTGGCTATTATGTGCTTCTCTGATTTTGTCAGCTCATATTTTAGCTTAAGCTACTCAAATTTTACCATGAGCTCCTCCACTGACAATTACCTCTACCATAAGGGATGGAGCTTCAAGAACATGTCCTGGCGGTAGAGTGAGGTACGTACTTCCTATTTATCTCCTTCCTCATCTTCTCTCAAGTGGCGATCTTAATCTGACCTTCTATGTATCTCTCTCTCTCTCTAGGTTCTCCCCCAGAGAGAAACATTACTCTTCAGCTTTATGATAATAAGTTTAACTTTTATGTTCGCTAACAACTTCTATTAAAATATTCTCTTGAGGGTCTAAAACCATTAAACGAAGTTATCTAGATTCATTCTCTCTTCAAAATTTAATAGGTTTACCTTCACTCCTAGATCTCTTTATTCTCTGAAAGTTACTTCATCTCTCAACCACATTTGATGTTAAATTCCAAAGCATTGTGGCCTTCATCTTTATTTGAATCATCTTTATTGAATGGATTCATATTTTTTTCCCTCCCTCAAATCTCACCATCATGGTTGACGATTACCTCATCTGGCTCCCTTCCTCAATTTTAGCAAGCCTTTATTGAATTTGTTGGAGTTCTCACTACACCTCTTCCATGGTAAGATTTTTAATGATATTTGATACTTGTCTTCTCGGTAGCATGTTTAGGGTTTAGATTTGGAGAGGTGAAAAGGGGTGTTTATACTTGGTTTAGCATGGGAAATTTTTTTTTGTGGATTAATCTTGGTAATACTAGGATAAGACTAAGGTTAGATTTGCTCGGAAAGCAAATAATACCAGGAGTAAACTACAAGAAGGGGGAAAACAAATAATATTACTGAAGTCATATGAAATTACAACATATATGGACACAGTTGGGGTGAATTTGAGGTGGTGGTGGTGGCTATTAGAGGCATGGAAGGGCAGTGGCAAGATGGGTAAGTGTATCAAATAGCGGGTATGTGAGGAAATAGCAGTTGCTTGTTGTCTTGGCAATAACAACCACGAAGTGGTGGGAAGTGTAACAAATAGAGGGTATGATGAGTAAATAACAATTGTTTATTGTCCTGACAATATAAACCAAGAAGGGGTGGCTGGATAATAGAGGAAAATAATGAATGATGGCAGTGACTTGCTCTCCCAGGGTCTTACCAAGTAAGGAGGGTGATTGAAACAACAACGAGGCTATAGGGAGGATGTTCTGGGTGGCTGAAATAGCATACGTGCTACCTAGAGGGTGGCTCTAGGTGGGTGGAACAATAATATGGCTGAGAGGAGGCAATTCTAAGTGGTGACAAAAAGGATGGTTTGTTAGGAGTAATGTGGTGAGGATGAGGGAAGGGAAGAGTGGCCGTGAAGGGGAAATTTGTAGATAAAACAATAAGGACAAGTGTTATGGTGGTGACTATAATAAGGCTAGGCGATGGGGAATGATGTGGGAAGGACGACGAAAGGTAATCATCACCTAAGAAATGAGATATAATCGGAGCACCACTCGATTGTTTGATACAGTCTGAGAGTAGAAAGTAGAGATGTCAATGGCTGTTCCGAACAAACAAATGACAAAAAACTATTCTAAAACATGGCAAAAGCAACATAAATAGTTCTATGGTCAATATGAATGAACCCCTCTCCCAATAGAAGGGAATTCCATAAATGGAAGGGTTGGTCGTTCGCTACTATGCTTGGGCTAAACTGATCCAGATGCAACAATTGCTTCGCCAAGGGTACTTGATGCACCCCTAGACTGTGTTATTTTTCTGCGTGTTTTATGTTAATTAAAATCCACGGTAATAGTGCCAAGAAATTGACCCGTCCCGAAATTACACAGTAATTTAGCTTTTTTAAAAATATGGCCAACAACTTGACCCAATTTATATTAAGTATTTAATGTGCAAAAAAAAAATGTTATATAAAATATATAAAATAGTTCACACATTAGGAGTTCTACGCAAGTGCATGTATCGTTTCAAGTAATAGCTTTCTTTAAAAACCACAGTATCGATTCTACGAAGAAGCGAGGTAAGTAACCCCTTAGGCTAATTCTAGTCTATTACTATAAACAATTAGTTTGGAAATTTGATTAAAGTGGTTTTAATGTATGCTAACGAAACTAAGTTTACTAAATTAATTTCTAAACTTTAAAGTTAAATTTAGCAAGACTAAACAAAGTTTTGTGACGAAGAGTTCAAATTTAAGAAAGTATCATTCCCATTACAATGAATTTTTGGTTAATGATAGAGATAAATGGTTTGAATTTGTATTGTGCCAAATAGGAGTAGTTTTAATTCTCTACCCTGATTCAGTGTTATAGAGAATCATTAGCTAATCTCAGGTTTAGTTCATAAATACGTGGTTAGGTTGGGAGGATATTGACTCTCACTCCAGAGCTCCCACTTCCCTTCCTCTGAAGGCTAACACTCGCTTTAGTTCTTAAACACTAAGACCAAATTAGGGATTTTAGTCTGTCACCATAAAATCTCCAATTCTATACCCAACAAAGTATATTTCCTTATTTATTTGCACCTAATTTCATGAACGAAACACTCATCCATGGAATTAAATGTGATTCTCACTCTGTTGTAGAACTAATACTCTATTTCTCAGATCATATGTTTTACAACAGATTTTAACATTTCAATTGGCCAGATCGAAAAGTAAATTAAGAATGGAGTGGAAAAATCATCACAATTTATTTTATATTTTAAAATGTCACATCCAAATTATCTCCTCATTTCACCATATCTCATAGCAGGGAGAGATATAAAGAAAAATACTCAAAATTCATGAGGAAGATACGACAAAACACAGATTATATATATATAAATAAGTTTACAAAATTAAGAATGAAAGAACACAACTTATCTTAGACTCCTTCTCAAACAAATCCTTAGAAGTTCCCTTCTAACACTTTCTCTCTTTACAATCAACACTAAATTCTCTCTTAGAAGTGTAATGAAGAAGAAATCTTTCACCTACCTTCTCCTCTTACAATTCTTCAAGAAAATCCTCTCCACACATAAGAATTTACACACTCACGCACACACGCGCACACACACACATACACACACACCTACGCACCCCATGAGAGCCGTCAAACCCTCTTTTTTAAAGAGACACAAATTTCCTCCTTTTTCCCAAGAGAAATTTATTCATCCAAAAGGCATGTCTCTTCATTCAAGAGCCTTCTCCAAGTGTCTAGATGCATTGAATCACTTCATGGGGTGTTTGGATCACTTGGGAGCCTTCTAAAACATCAAAATCCACCAAAAATTGGTCCATAACCGTCCCAGGTGCTATCGGCATCAGTTTGGGCATTATCGGCGCCACTTTTTGTTGCTTCTCTGGACTTGGGCGCCGTTAGCGCCGATTTTGGCACCTTCGGCGCTGGTCTGCATCAACTTCTTTGTTTCACTCCGTTTGGTTTTGTTTTAGCTCCGTTTCGCCCCATTTCAGTTGCATTTCGTTCATAACAGATAGACCTACAAAATAAGGATGAAAACAACCTTTCTTTAAAGTGTAATTTCATTAAAAAATGTGTGAGAAATGTAAATGAGATTAGGCATAGAAAACATATCGAAATGTGTCAGGACAAAATTTTCTTTCTTGCTCGTTTTTTCTTCAAATTGCACCGTTTTTGTTTCTTTTTCTTCAAAACTCCATTTCTTATCCCTGAAACCAAAAATATGTAAAATATATTTTCTTAAAGTGTAATATCATTAAAATTGAGCATAAAATATATATGAAAAAGTAGTCATTTTTTAGACGTATCAAATTCCTTAAACTTAACTATTACTTGTCTTCAAGTAACACATTTACTACATGAAAGTTATGACTAATGGTAGGGAGTTTAACTTCTAAATTTCTATAATTTGGTCTACTAAATATAATAGCACAACTTAAGAAAATTTTTTAACAACGTAAGTCAAAACTAAAAGTATAAGAACATCTAGCAGTCAAGTCTAAGATTTCCGATTCTCTATTCATTTCAAGAAGAATTGCAATTTGTCATATTAAAGTCACTTAAAATATCCATATGAAAAAGAATTTTATGAGAACTTTATTAGTAAGGATACTAATACTCAAATACAAGTTAAAAAAATGTAATAAAGCCTTCTTGCTCAAGTTGATTCAAGTGAAGCCAATTTTTTATTAAGCATCTCCTCAAGCTTCTTCTCACATACTTTTCTTTTTTTTTTCTTTTTTTTTTTCTTTTAGGATCATTTTTAATCCTTTTTTTTCTTTTTCATGTGAGGATTATTTGGATAGCCTTTAGTAATTTTGAACTTCACTATCCTCTTCTTAAAGTTAAAAACTTTTCACATTCCTTCACTGTTTAAATTCATATTAGCTTTGAAGATTTTTCATAAAGTTTCATTCTTTTCTTTTTATGTGAAACTCTAAGATTCTTAATATTTCAAAAATACAATTTCCTTTACTTTTAATAGAAAAAACATAGTCTTATTCTTTCGTACCAATTATCTTAACTCTAGAATCAACTTTCATTATTGAAAACTTTAACTTAAGTCTACCATATATTTAGCAACACATATATAGTTATTAAAATTTAGCCTCTAATACAAAAGGTCTTGTTAAATTTAAATTTTAAAATATAGCTAATTAAGGACGAATAAAATTTAGTTTCATTCTTTTAAAAAAATTTTTCTTCCCCCCAAACTTAAATTTTTAAATATTTTGCAATCAATTCCGTAAAATGTAGCAGGAGGAAAAAGTAAAAGTTGAACCTACTAACTACTACAACATCCTATTAAATTCATATACATTCATAATCAAGATAGAATGATTGCAAGAGAAAATAAATTTAGCCTAAAACATGCATGCAATAACACTAAACCACAAGGAAGTATACTAACTTTGAAATTTTATTTTTCT
This sequence comes from Phalaenopsis aphrodite, assembly GCA_003013225.1. Classification (NCBI taxonomy): domain Eukaryota; kingdom Viridiplantae; phylum Streptophyta; class Magnoliopsida; order Asparagales; family Orchidaceae; genus Phalaenopsis; species Phalaenopsis aphrodite. The sequence continues at coordinate 86,659 of NEWO01000449.1, read as the reverse complement.
TCCTAACCCCAAACTTGATTTCTAACATGTATAACATTTAGTAGAGAAAATATATGTAGGAAGAAATATACTTTAGAAATTCTATCTACCAAAAATGTCTATAAAAACACCTACAATTATTTATCAAGATAGAAAACTAGTAGAAAGTAATTCAAAACTAAACATGCTTGATAAAATTGAAAGAAAGGTCTAACAAGCAGGATAAGTATCTTCATAGGAATATATATATTTATGTGTTGTCCAAATCTTTATATTATTGTAACACAAACACAAACACACATGATAAATGAGGTCATTTTTTCTTTTAACTCATCACATCTCACTAATTTACTTCCAATTTCTATCGGAATTACTACACATATAAATAAGGTACATTTTAAATGAGTTTATAGATTATAATCCAAAAGATAAGATTATCCCTGATATATTGGCTCGCGAACAATTAAGCACCTCTAACAGTTATAAGGATAGTGTAAGTTCATCCACATGTTATTCATCAAATAGGTTCATGACTCCTATCAAATGAAAACAAAGTCAGAAAAAGGAAGTAATAAAGTTGAGATGGAATTATCACTGATAAATTCATAATGTTTCTTCTAAAACTCAAGTTTGGGTGAGACTTGAGTTTTAGTGGACACTTCAATCCAACTATAACAAGAGAACATACGAGTATAACCATAATAAGAAGTTAAGAAATCACTTCTCTCATGACGCACAAAAAACAAATCAAACCACTAACAATTCAAACATCTACTAATCATCAATCAAACTAATCAATCCACACTAAAACAAACATAATAAAACACTATCAATCATAACTCTCAAACATACTAAATCAAACCACACTTATAATTATGGGTTGCCTCTTATAAAGCGCTTTGTTTAACGTTGTTAGCCCGACAAATGATTCCACCTGAATCAAAATTCAAATTAAGTAATCCTTGATCAATCGCCCATTCTTTTCTAGATCCAGGGATTCCTACAAAATCCTCAAATTTTAATTTTTCTTTCAACTCTTCCATTTCAAATTGATTCATATCATTATTCCTCATATTTCCTTCTAGATCCAATATTCTTCCACTAATTTTTTCAATTTGCATATTAATATCATCCTTAAAATTTATAAGAAATGGATCTTTAAATAATAATTCAAGATCTCCCAAATTTTGGATCGGATTCTCTCTAGATGATTTAGATTATGGATCAAATTCTTCTATGTTACTCTTCTATTTCAAGTTATCTTCTAATTCATCCCCTTGATATTGAGTAAATGGTGGAGGTGGTCTTTCTATATCTATCCTAGTTGAGGAAATAGGTTTTTCTAATTCCTTAGGAATTTCTTCCATTGGTCTTTCTATCTCCTTATCCTCAAACTCAAAGTTATTTTGAAACATATCCTCAAATTCTTATTTAAATATTAGTTTGATAACTTTATATTGCTCATCATTCATCTCTTTAGGATTTATCTCAGGGTCACTAGGTAAAATCTCTAGGGGGTAACCATTAATTGCATTAATAATCTACCCCAGTTTGTTTTCTATATTCCTTAGTGCGACCTCTTGATTTTCCAACACACTTGTCATTTGAATCAAAACCTCTTCTATCATTAATTCCTTCTCCTCATCCTATGGGTTGGAGTTAAAATTATGAGGAAAAGAAAGTTCATTATTATAATAGCCATGATTATTCAAATGATATGTCTGATTAAATTGATTATCTTCCCAAAATTAGTTTTCTCCCCCAAAATTATTATTCCTGTTAAAATTCAAATGATTTTCCCAACTTTGATTGTAATAATCAGAATAAGAATTATGTATCTCATGACCATATCTTTCTATGTATTGATCTAACTTCCTCTCAATATCTACAACCTGAGAAATTAAAATTGTAAGCATATCTTCTTGAAAATTTGCCACTCTCTTGGGGTTTACTCCTTCAAAGCTACAAGCATTATAATCCAAATTTGAATATTCATTATATTGTTGATCCGTCATTTCTATATTAAATTGATGAAGTCTTTTCAAATCTCTCCCAAAAGTCCTCTCCAAATTTGACTTGTAAAATTCAAGGTCTACAGCTCATGAACTACACATACAAATCAAAAGACTTAACTAATAGGATAGATATCAAAAATATTTTTGGTATTTTCTATTTTATTTAAAATAAAGACATAATAATTAAATACGTAATATAATAATTCTATAAATTCCAAATCTAAGTCTTACAGGTTTAATTAAAATTCTCCTAAAATTCTTACCGAAGCTTCCCCGGCAACGGTGCAAAAAACTTGATGCGCCCTTAGTGTGTGTTATTTTTCTACGTGTTTTATGTCAATTTAAATCCACGGTAATAGTGTCAAGAACTTGACCCATCCCAAAATTACGCAGTAATTTAGCTTTTTTAAAAATATGGCCAACAACTTGATCCAATTTATATTAAGTATTTAATGTGCAAAATAGAAATGTTATAAAAAATATATAAAATAGTTCACACACTAGGAGTTCTACACAAGTGCACGTATTGCTTCAAGTAATATAGAACTTTCCTTAAAAATTATAGTATCGATCCCACGAAGAAGCGAGGTAAGAAATCCCTTAGGCCAATTCTAGTATACTACTATAAGCAATTAGTTTGGAAAGTTGATTAAAGTGGTTTTAATGTATAATAACTAAACTAAGTTTATTAAATTAATTTCTAAACTTTAAAGTTAAATTTACCAAGACTAAACAAAGTCTTATAATTAAGAGTTCAAATTTAAGAAAGTATCCATCCCATTACAATGAATTTTTGGTTAATGATGGAGATAAATGGTTTAAATTTGTATTGTGCCCAATAGTGACAGTTTTAATTCTCTAACCTGATTCAGTATTATAAAGAATCATTGGCTAATCTCAGGTTTAGTCCTAAATCTGTGGTTAGGTTGGGAGGATACTGGCTCTCACTCCAGAGCTCCCACTACCCTTCCCCTAAAGGCTAATGCTCGCTTTAGTTCTTAAACACTAAGACCAAATTGGGAATTTTAGTCTGTCACCCTAAAATCTCCAATTCTACACCCAACAAAGTATATTTTCCTATTTTTTTCACTTAATTCCATGAACGAAACACTCTTCTATGGAATTAAATGTGATTCTCACTCTGTTGTAGAACTAATACTCCATTTCCCAGATCATATGTTTCACAACATATTGTAACATTTCAATTGGCCAGATCGAAAAGTAAATTAAGAACGGAGGGGAAAAATCATCACGATTTATTTTATATTCTAAAATGACACATCCAAATTATCTCTTTATTTCACCATATCTCAGAGTAGGGAGAAAGATAAAGAAAACTACTCAGAACTCATGAGGAAGATACGAAAAACACAGATTATATATATATATAAACAAGTTTATAAAATAAAGAAATGAAAGAACACAACTTATCTTAGACTCCTGCCCAAGCAAAGCCCTAGAAATTCCTTTGTAGCACTTTCTCTCTTTACAATCAACACTAAATTCTCTCTTAGAAGTGTAATGAAGAAGAAACCTCTCACCTTCCTTCTTCTCTTACAATTCTTCAAGAAAATCCTCTCCAAACACAAGAATTTACTCTACAATACACTCACACACACTCAAACACACACACACACACACACACACATACACACATACACACATAGACTCCTCCTCAAGCAAACCTCTCACCTTCCTTCTCCTTTTAGCTTTATTTCACCCCATTTCAATTGTGTTTCATTCCTAACAGATAGAACTACAAAATAAGCATGAAAATAACCTTTCTTTAAAGTGTAATTTCATTCAAAAATGTGTGAGAAGTGTAAATTTAGATTAAGCATAGAAAGCATATCAAAATGTGTCAGGATAGAATTTTTTTTCTTGCTCGTTTTTGCTCCAAATTGCACCGTTTTTGCTTCTTTTTTTCCCAAAACTTCATTTCTTGTCCTTGAAACCAAAAATATGCAAAATACCTTCCTTTAAAGTGTAGTACATTAAAAATTTGAGCATAAAATATAAATGAAAAAGTAGTCATTTTTTAGGCGTATCAGTATCCACTTGATGTCCAATGTCAGAGAGCCTCTTGGTCTTATAGTCAATTATAATAAATAGCTGATGAGATCATGTCACCACAATCATGAATGAAGATTATACAAGGTTACTTGCTTAAGTATCTAGCCTTACAAGATGACAAGAAAGTTTTTAGAATTTGCTACTTATTATAGTCAATCTAAATTTGGCCATGAACCTCATGCAGGACCAACTCATTTTCAAAAAGCCTTATATGCATACAAAGATGTACAACTAATTAATCTTTAATTTATGACATGTTTTGATTAGGCTATGTTAACCATTTTAGTCATTTTCTTAAATGTATTTTTTTTTCATAGAGATATAGTCCACTTTCTTAGTTAGGTCCAAATTTGCTTAAAAATAAGTTTTGAATTAGCATCTTTAGTGATGTAGCAAGCTAGAATGATCTCATGGTAATATTGTTAAGGATTAGAAGCCAATCCTTTAAAATGCATAACAAGTAATAATAAGAAAAAGAAAAATCAATGATGGTAAAAAATGAGAAGTTTATCATAATTAACAATTTGTTGAGATGAAAGAGAGGCCCATAAGAATGGTGGAAGTCATCCTTATGTAAGTATCTCAACTAACAAATTTATAAACTCATTGAGTTTTCATACATTATTCTTGGCCTCCATAGCCTATGACACATGTTATCCTGAAAGTAGTTTTGAGACTACTATATATTGGATGGCCAAAGATGTGTAGGCTACCTTTAATTAATTCTTTCTATAAAGAATTCATGGAGGCCTGCCGTTGAAAAATTCAAATTATCCAATCTAGAATAGCATAAATATATAAAAAAAAAACTCGATGAGTGATGTTGCATTCTTTAAGTGAACCACTTCTCAATTGAACATAGAAAATGAATTAAGTTATGAATTTTTCTTGATCACTCAAGAGGAATAATTTCTCAGATGATTTATTCACATGCTCCTTTAGAAGCATTGCTAAATTTAGAAGATAACTCATTTCATAATATTAAGTGTTAAAACAACTGTAGATCTTCTAAGTTGATGTAGCATATGTAGCACAAAGTCTCTTCACAAACGTATTAAAGCAACATGCCAAATGACACAATCACAAAAAAAAAGATAAAGATTTTAAATTTGGATTATAACTTAATTTTTTCTGTTATAGTTTTTGTGCAAGTCAATTTACTATTAACTTTTATAGATATATACATGAAAATGAAAATTCATATTTTAAAAGAATTTAATTTTCAGACAATATGGGAATCATTAATAAAATCATCCCAAGAATAAGTAATTATATTATTAGTAATTAATTGTTTAATTTCATATACGTTTTATTATTTTACTTTGCAATAAAGGATACCCCCTTCTTCTTCCCCCTTCATCATTCCAACGGAGGAATTCCCCCCTCTTTATCCTCTATATCTATTTTTCTTTTTGTATTTGGGCTTTTGTAAGGACTTTATTACTTTTAGTTGAATGACGTTATTGAAAGTGAAAAATAAGATAATTTTTATCTAATGATTGGAAGGTTGGAAGATGGCAGAGATTTAGTGATCTTACACCACCTTATTTTCTTGACGAGTAATAAGTTTTATGTACCATTATACTCGGGGTTGTGCTCTAATTTTTTTAAGCTAGAAAACTGATACACTTAAAATATATAGTCTTTATGTACACTTTTTTATACCTATTTTTGAGATATTGCACTTTAATGGAACGTATTTATGTGTTTCTCTTTCAGGTAAAATCAAATGGATGAAAAATGGTGAAAGGAGTGAAAGATAAATAATTTTGGGGCAAAAATGAAGAAGGTGTGCAATTGAACTGAGGCGCCTAAGCACCCAGAACTGGCGCTTACATATGCAACTAAAATATATAGCCTTTATGTAGATATTTTTATACCTATTTTTTGAGATATTGCACATTAATGAAGGTATTTGTGTGCTTTTCTTTTAGGTAAAATCAAATGGATGAAACATGGTGAAAGGAGTGAAAAATGATCAAATTTGGAGCAAAAATGAAGATGTGAAATTGAACTAAAGCGTGGACTAGCGCTTACGTGCTAGTGAAAAAGAATTTGCCGTGCCTAGTACCACGTGCTTAAGCGCCAAAAGTAGTTATTTGATGATTCAGTGAATTTAGACAAATTTTTGAAAAGGTGTTTGAAGCAACCTTTGGGAAAAATGTAGGAATTTGTTAATAGACATAAAAATTCATTCAATCAGCTTTTGAAATGAGGCAAATTCTAGAAGATTCATTGAATGTGGACACGTTTTGAAGAGACACCAATGCACCTTTTGGAAAATTATAAATGAATACTCGGATTGAAGAGGAGAAGGGGCATCCATCCATCCATCCATCTATCAAGAGCCCAACCACCATTTCAGTTGCCCACACGCCGTCGCTGCGGCCGCTACTTTTCTTTTTATTTTAAGCTGTAGTTTTTATTATAAGTGAAGGAAGAGATTCCAAGGAACTTCAAAAATTTGGTGGAGAGAATTTGAGATAAGTTTTTATCTTTGTGACTACATTTGGTTTTAATTTAGACTTCTTGCTTATTTGCATAATTTCTACTTTCAAACTAAAGTGTGGTTGTGTTTTCTCCAACAATTCTGAGTAGTTTTCTTTATCTTTTTTTTTAAAAATGATAAGTGACTCAGTATTAGATGGAAGTTGTGTGAAGTATTTGTCTTTAATGTTGGAAGAAGTTGTGATTATTTTAAACCTTGTACTTCATTTACTTCTTAATTTGGCTACCTATTGTGAGAACATGTAAGATCTAAGATGGTTTTGTATCAGTCAACAAATGGTAAAAATTAGATGAAATTTTATGGATGAGAATGTTTGAGTGCAAATAAATAGGGAAATAAATTTCGAAGGGTGTAGAATTAGAAGACTTTAGAGTGACAGGCTAAAGAACACAATTTGATTTATAGTTTTAGGTTTTAATATGTGATGTTAGCCCTCAAGTTGAGGGAAAAGAGGGAACTCTAGAGTGAGAGCTAGTATCTTTCTTACCTAACCCATCTTCAAGGCTATTTAAACTTTAAATTTGCTAATGTTTCTTATAACATCTCTAGTAAGAGTAAATAATATTATTGCTCCTATTTGATAAAAAATAATTAGAATAATTCCTCAACAAAATTTCTGTACTTATTACTCATTCATAATAAGGAAAAATATATTTTATTTATATTATATTCATTTTACAAGTATCTAGTTAAGTTTAGTTAGTTGTTTATTTTATTTTCAATTATCAAAAATTACAAAAAGATACGAACTTTCATTCCTATTATAACATCTAGAGTTTGAGTAAGAATATTTTGATAAGTAGAATTTGTTATATAATTTCTTCTGATTTGAAGTTGCTATTGTAGTTATCCCTGTGGGTTTAAAATTCAGAGCTTAGTTAAAAAATTATGTATTACTTGATAATGATACGTATACTTGTGTAGTATCTCATATTTAAATATAATAATTATATTATTTTCTTTGCTTCGAAGTCAAGTTTTTGCCTAGTTGTTGCTGGTGATCAAGTTTCTGACATCGTTGCAAAATAAGAATTATAAGTAAGGAAAAAAAAATAATATAATTGCATACATCGCATTGACATAAAAAGTTTCATAATATACAAAAATTTTGGAAATAATAAAAACAAAAATATAAAAATTTTGGCGTCATTGTCGAGGATAAACAAAACAAATATACAAATTTTTTATTACATTTTTAGAAAGCAAATTTATATTTTTATAAAGTCTTATTTAAACTTCTAGATTTAATATATGAATATTATGGTGTTGTTTTTATATAAAGTTATTGTTTGTATGTTTTTATTTTATATGTTTCGTAGTAATGTATGCATAGTTCAAGTTCTACAGGACTAGTGCCTTACGATTCTGAATTAGAGAGAACTGTTAAAAAAATTTAAAACTTAAAAAGTACTGAAAATAATAAAAAATTTCAAGAAATGACAAATCAAAATGATCAAAATGCTGAAATTAATCATGAGTTTAGACCTTTAAGAGATTGTGCAAACCCTACGGTGGATGAACATCATTGTAGTATTAAAAAACAACTGTAGTGCTAATTCATTTGAACTTAAATATGCTATTATCCAAATGGTATCAAATAGTTAGTTTAAGGAGCACCTACAGAAGATCAAAATTTACATCTTGCCAATTTTTTAAAATTGTTTGCTATATTCAAATATGATGGTGTATCAGATGATGTTATAAGACTTAGAATTTTCCTTTCTCACCAGGGGATAAGACTAAGATTTTGTTACATTCGTTAGCACCTGGATCTATCAGAACTTGGGGTAGTTTAGCGTAGAAATTCCTTGCTAAATATTTTCCACCATAAGAAACTGTGAAGTTTAGAAATGATATTACATCTTTTGTCAGTTTGAAGGGGAATCTATTTATAAAGCATGAGAACGATTTAAAGAACTACTGGGACAGTGTCCACACCATGCTATACTAGATTGGTTAATAATTCAAACTTCTTATAATGGATTAGCTGAATCTTTAAGATCTATTATCGATGCCACTGCTGGGGGTTCATTGATGTCAAAAATATTTCATGATGCTTATGCTTTAATTGAAGAGATGACTACTAATAATTTTTAAAGACCTTCTGAAAGAGTAAATCCTAAGAAAGTAGTCAATATTCATGAATTTGATGTTTTTGCAATGTTAACCAATCAAGTTGCTGCAATTTCAAGGAAGTTAGACCAATTTATGATAAATTTTTCTCAACCAATTGCAATGATTGAAGAGAATTCATTGGGTCAAATGGTAGATTCTCAAGTATCATAAAAAGTTTGAATGCCATGAAACACAAGCAGAATAACCAATATTCAAACTATTATAACCCAGGTTGGAAGAATCATCCTAACTTTATGTAGAATAACTTCGGGTGGTAATAATCAACAATGGGAGAACAACCATGTAAACCTATTAGGGAATTGGAACAACCAAGGGAATGATAATTATAGACCTACTTATCCTCCACGTTTTAACAGTAATCCACAATTCAAAGAGAAAAAATTGTCTATAGAAGAAGTGGTGTTACAAATAGAAAATCAGTTACAAAGTCAAGGAGCTACAATTAGAAATATTAAGAATCAACAGGGACAAATAAAAAATTCATTAAGTAATAGATCCCAAGGAACACTTCCTATAATACAGAAGTAAATCTAAAAGACCAGAAGAAAGAGCAAGTAAAAATTGTTCAACTTCGAAGTGGAAGAGAATTGGATGGTAGAGTTCAAAACGAGACTGAAGTAGAGATAAAAGAAATTAAAGAGCCTGAAGAGGATGCTCCAAAAGGTTAGAGGGACCTATTTCTCCACTTATAATTGACTTGGAAAAACCACCACCTCCATTTCTTTAGAGGCTCCGTCAACAGAAGTTGGATAAACAATTTTCATAATTTCTGAAAAATTTTTAAGAAGCTTATAGTTAATATTTCATTTGCTTAAGCCTTAGAACAAATGCCAAGCTATGTGAAGTTTAAGAAGGATATTCTTAACATGAAAATGAAGTTTTAAAATAATAAAACTATTGCACTTAGTAAGGAGTGTCATGTTATAATTATGAATAAGCTTCCTGAAATGCTTAAAGATCTTGGTAGCTTCACAATTCCATGTGCAATTAAAGACAAATTTTATGTGAAAAATTTATTTGATTTATTTGCAAGCATTAGCCTTATGTCATTATCAATATTTAAAAGATTGGAATTAGGAGAAATATCCTCTACTACAGTAACTCTGCAATTATCAAATCGTTCAATAACATATCTTAAAGGAGTTATAAAAAAGGTCTTAGTGAAAGTGGATCAATTTATCTTTCCTGTTGATTTTTTGTGCTAGATATGGAGAAGATACGGAGATACCTACTATTTTTGGGAGACCTTTCCTAGCTACAGGAAAAGAAATGATAAATGTGTAGAAAGAGGAATTAACTATACACATCAGTGATCAAACAATGACGTTTAATATTTCCAAATTGATGAAATGCCATGCAAAAGGTAAAGATGATGAATGTTATAGAATGGATGTGATAAGATATTTAAGTGAATGTTATTTCAAAACAACTTATGAAGAGAAATAAGAAATGAAAGAGTTGGAACACAAATAAGAAGAGGAATTAGATCAATTTGAAGATTTTTACAAGGAAAATTTAAATTATGTTTGAGAAAGTTTTGAAGTTTTGGACACGACAGTAAAATATAAGTATTCTTGTCCATCGTTAGAAAAACCTTCTGATCTTGAGTTGAAGTTACTTCCTGAACATTTAAAGTATGTCTTTTTAGGTGATTTCTCAACATTATCTATTATAATTTCCTCAAAATTAACTATAGAAGAAGAAATGAGTTTAATGAAAACTTTGAAGAATTATAAAAAAGCCTTTGGATTGACAATTAGTGATATTAAAGGAATCAATCCCTAAATTCGTATGCATAGAATTTATTTGGAAGAGAACTACAAACCCAGGGCTGATCCTAAAAGCAAATTAAATCTTATTATGAAAGAAGTTGTTAAGAAAGAGATTTTAAAGTGGTTAGATGCTGAAATTATCTACTATATTTTAGATAGTGCATAGGTTAGTCCAGTTCATTGAGTTCCTAAGAAAGGAGGAGTGAATGTGACATTCAGCATGATATAACTTTTGTGGAAGCTATGGTTAGATATCTTAGGGGTGAATACAGTGTGAAATTTATAACTTGCCCCAGCTTCACTCTTTATGCTCCTATTCATGATGATGATGATGATGAAGAAGAAGAAGATGATGACGAGGAAGGCTATGAGGACCGATATTCTTAGGAGTCTAATTTGTTTGTCTATTATTTTTTATTATGTTATTAATTGATGTTATTTGAAACTGTTGTAGTAAGAACTTTTATTTTGTGTTGTGTACCTAAATTGTAATAGTAATAGTAGATTTTTACTTTTTTGCATTTTTAGTATTTTCAATTTTTATTTCTATTTTTAATTTTTAACAAATCCTTTAAAATACATTATGTTTCATTTAATGTTTTAAAGCCTGTATGTATTTTTAAAAGTTAGTACATACAGTATACTAGAGCCCTGTTTCATACTCAGAAATCCTCTACATGTTAGTTTTTATTTTTATGCATTTATTGTTTTCTTTCACCAACAAAATTTTGGTGATAAAATATTTTTAAATTACTTAAAAAACTTAAGTTTGGCGGAAAGAAAAATTTCTTTTAAAAAGAAGTAAACTAACTTTTATTTGTCCTCAATTAACTATAGTTTTAAAATTATTTAACAAGACCTAGGATATTAATATTTAACTTTAAATGACCATACTTATGTTTATGAATATTATAGTAAATTTAGGTAAAAGTTTTTAATAATGAAGGTCAATTTTAAGTTAAATATATTTTGTCTAAAAAATAAGACTATTTTTTTTCTATTTAAAGTAAATGAAATTGTATTTTTGAAGTATTATGAATTTTAGAGTTTCATGTAAGAAGAAAAGAATGAAACTTTATGAAAAATCATAAACTAATATGAATTTAACTTTAAGAAAGGTAAGGAGTTTTGACTTTAATAAGGGGTAGTGAAATTCAAAATTATTAAAGGCTATCCAGATATAATAATCCTCACTTGAAAAATGAAAAGAAAAGAAAGGATTGAAAAGATCCTAAAGAAGAAAAGAAAAAGAAAATAAAAAAAAGAAAAGAAAAATGAGTGAGGAGAAGCTTAAAGAGATGCCTAATAAAAAAATGGCTTCACTTGAATCAACTTAAGGAAAATGTTTTATTGTATTTTCTAAACTTGTATTGGAGTATTAGTGGCATTGCTAATAAAGTTTTCATGCAGTTCTTTTTCATATGAATGCTCTATGTATCCTTAATATGACAAATTGTAATTTTTCTTGAAATGAATAAAGATTCAGCAATCTTAAATTTAATTACTAAGTACTCTTAGACTTAGAGTTTGAATCTAAGTTATTAAAGGTTTTTTTAAATATTAATATTTTATTTTATTAAAATAATGTATAAAAGTTATAAGTTAATTCTTATCCTAAGTCATATATTTTTATGTAGTAAAAGTGTCACTTGAGGACAAGTAACATTTACGTTTGAGAGATTTCGATACATCAAAATAATAAGTTATTTTAAGTGAACATTTTATGCTTATTTTTGGTGGTATTGCACTTTAAAGAAGGTTATTTTAATGTTTTTGTTGCAGGTATATCAATTTTAGGTATTTGGAACAAAAATAGCAAAAATGATGAAATTTGGAGCCAAAACAGTGAGCTTTGGGAATTTTGGCACCAGCTGTGTCAGATTAGTGCCAGAAGAGTCATTTGCTGGCGTCTGATGTGTCAGATTGGTGCCAGAAGTGTCATTTGACAGAGAGATGATGCTAGATGAGCCAGATTTGGTGCCTGAATGGCCAAAACTCCGGACAACGCGGTCTTAAGCAAGTTCAGGCCAAATGCGCCAAAACTGGCGCTAGATGTGCCAGAGACAAATTTTTGCATATTAAGGTGGTTCAAGATGAATTTTACTCAAATTTTTAAAGGGACACTTTTTCTAAACACCCCTTGGAGTGATTTAGTTCATCTAGACACTTTGGAAGGTTTTTTTATGAAGGGATATGTCTCTTGGATCAATGGACATGTTTTTTGAATTCAAAAGAGTTGACTTTTGGATAGAATTTTGGAGTGAATTTTGAATACATTTTGGAGGGAGACATCCTTTAATACAAGAGAGGGAAGTCTAGGGCTAGAGTGTGAGTGGTTTGGTGGCGTGGAGAGAAGAAGAGAGTGTGGCGTGAGTAAGAGAGAGAGAGAAAAAAAAGTCAAGGGCTTGGAGATTTTCTTCAAGGATTGTAAGAGGAGAGGGAAGGTGAGAGATTTCTTCTTTGTTACACTTCTAAGAGAGAATTGAGAGTGCTTGTAAAGAGAGAAGGGCTTGAAGAGAACTTGTAGGGATTTTCTTGGTAAAGATTGTTAGATAAGTTGTGTCTTTTATTTCTTTTGTTTTGTAAACTTATTTTTATATATGAAATCCGTGTTTTGTCGTATCCTTCTCATGAATTCTGAGTAGTCTTATTTATCCTTCTCTCTACTTTGAGGTATGGTTTTATGAAGAATTGATTTTTTTATACGGTTTTAAATGTCAATAACTTGTGATAATTTGAACTCCGATCTTCATTTACTTTTTGATCTCACTAATTGAAATGTTAAAATATGTTGAGAGTCATATGTTCCGAATGGACTATGAATTCTACAACATAGTGAGAATCACATTTGATTTCATGGGAGAGGATGTCATCCATGGAGTTGAGTGCAAATAAATAGGGAAATATACTTTGTTGGATGCAGAATTGGAGATTTTAAGGCGACAGATTAAAATCCCTAATTTGGTCCAATTGATTGAAAACTAATGCGAGATTATTAGCCGTCGGGTGAGGGAGTAGTGGGAGCTCTAAAGTGGCAGCCGGTATCTCCTCAGCCTAATCAGGGAATTAGGGACCAAACTCTGAATTAGTCAATTATCTTTATGCACTTGGAAGAGGGTAAAGAGTAGGAATGCTCTTATTTGACACAAGACAATTTACTTATATGTATTTTCAAATGATTTTAATTTCTTCACAATCCATATATTCATTATAAAGGAGAAGAATGTTTTCTTAAATATGAAATTTTCATCACAAAAACTTTGTTTAGATTTTGTAAGTTTATTTTTGAAAGTTTAACAATTTGTTTAATTAACTTTATCTTTTAGTCCAATTTAGTTAGGATTCACTCTAATATTTTATATTGGAATTTCACACTTCACTTTTGTAGTTTAAAGTTCTAGTTTACATTATAATCTTAAGAATTTACTTATAGGCATTTCCAACTTCCCTGTGGGATCAATATTTAGGACTCTATTAGAGCCCTTTATTACTTGAGTGATACATATATTTGCATTATTTTTAGGGGGTTTGGCAGTTTAAAGATTTTTAAAAGATAAAACTATTTTCATTAAAGTTACTTTTGTTCAGATTAATTTGCATATTTACTATTGTATATGTCGTGTGTAATTTTCTTGATTTTTGGAGATTCCCAATGGGTTTGCAGCGTTGTTTCCTTATTACGGATTTACAACATTAAAGTTATTATTACTCCAACTAAAATTTGGATGATTCTTCCAACCAGGATTATAATAATTGGCATAAGGATTATTAGAAAAATTATTTATTGCATTTAAGATCTCATAAGATGATTGAGATTCTATCATTTGTCCCAATGAGTTTTCCTCAAGCATAGGTGATGTTTGAGAATAATTCATTCCATATTGATCTATTTTCTTTGTTATAACAGCTATTTGGGCAACTAACATAGTATTGCATCAGAATCATGAATACTCACTACTTTTTTGTATTTACTTTTTCGGAGGGCCATTGAAAATTATTAGTAGCCATCTCTTCAATTAAACAATATCTTGATTGAATAATTTTGACATTAATGATCCACCAAAAGTAGCGTCAATTATCAATCTAAGAGATCCAGCCAATCCATTATAAAAAGTTTGAATTATTAACCAATCTTGCAAGGCATGGTGTGGACACTTTCTAAGGAGATCTTTAAATCTTTCTCAGGCTTCATAAATTGATTTTCCTTCAAACTGATAAAAAGATGTAATATCATTTTTGAGCTTAACAGTTTTGAAAGTGGGAAATATTTAGATAAATGATGTAATGTCGTCACCAATCAAGTCCCAAACAAAATGGTAAATCACATCAATGTGATTTGTCGGAGCATGATGAACTAGATTTGTGGCAAAGAAAATTGCACTCTGACTATCACATAACACCATCAGAGACTCCTGATCAACTCCCAAGTCATTCAATAGGCCCCACACCCATATCGCTTCCTTCATTGCCCCATAATTGTCATGTGCTCAGCTTTCGTTGTAGACAAAGCAACACTGGACTAAAAAATAGACCTCCAACTGACAGGACCTCCTATCAATTTGATCAAATAGTTAGTTGTAGATCTCTGCATATTCATATCACCTGCATAATCTGTGTTGGTGTAGCCTACAAACAAATCTACAATCGAAGATTTTCTCTTAAACACCAAGTCAATACACGATAGATAGAATAATAAATTTGCAAATTAATCCCAACAAAAATAACTTTAATGAAAGTATTTTTATCTTTTAAAAATCTTTAAACTGCTAAATCTCCTAAAAATAACGCAATTATGCGTGTCGCTCAAGTAATAAAGGGCTCTACTGAAATCTTAGATATCGTTCCCATAGGGAAGTTGGAAATGCCTATAAGTAAATTCTTCAGACTATAATGTAAACTACAATTTTAAACTATAAAAGTGAAGTGCAAAATTCAAATATAAAATATTAGAGTGAATGCTAAATAAAATGCAGTAAAAAAACAAAATTAATTAAACTAATTGCTAAACTTTCAAACGTAAACTTACGAAATCTAAACAAAATTTTTGTGATGAAGAGTTCAAATTTAAAAAAGCATCATTCCCCTTTACAATGAATATATGATTGTGAAGAAAATAAAATCCTTTGAAAAAATATATAAGTGAATTGTTTTGTGCCAAATAGGAGAAATCCTATTCTTCACCTACTTCCGAGTGCATAAAGAACATTGACTAATCCAGAGTTTGGTCTCTAATTCCGTGGTTAGGTTGGGAGGATACTGACTGCCACTCCAGAGCTCCCACTACTCTTTCCCATGAAGGCTAACAATCTCGCAACAGTTTCCAAAAAAATCAACTGAACCAAATAGGGGATTGTAATCTTTCACCTTAAAATCTCCAATCCTGCTTCCAACAAAGTATATTTCCCTATTTATTTGTACTCAACTCCATGGATGATATCCTCTCCCATGTAATCAAATGTAATTCTCACTATGTTGTAGAAATCATAGCCCTTTCGGAACATATATTTCTCAACATATTTTGACATTTCAATTAACCAGATCAAAAAGTAAATGAAGATTTGTGTTCAAATCATCACAATTTATTGACATTTAAAATCATATAAAATAAAATCAGTTCTTCACAAAACCATATCTCAAAGTAAGGAGAAGGATAGAGAAAACTAATCAGAATTCATGAAAAGGATACGACAAAACACGGATTTCATAGATAAAAACAAGTTTACAAAATAAAAGAAATAAAAGACACAACTTATATCACAATCATTTCCAAGCAAATCCCTAGAAGTTCTCTTCAAGCCTTTCTCTCCTTACAAGCACTCTCAATTCTCTCTTAGAAGTGTAATGAAGAAGAAATCTCTCACCTTCCCTCTCCTCTCACAATACTTAAAGAAAATCTCCAAGGCCTTGAATTTCTCTCTCTCTCTCTCTTACTCACGCCACACTCTCTTCTTCTCTCCATGCCACAAAACCACTCACACTCTAGCCCTAGACTTCTCTCTCTTCTATTAAAGGCTGCCTCCCTCAAAAAAAAGTTCAAAATTCACTCCAAATTCCATCCAAAAGTCAACCCTTTTAAATTAAAAAGACATATTCATGGAACCAAGAGACATATCCCTTCATAAAAGAACCTTCCAGTGGATAGAGGCATTGAATCACTTAAAGAGGTTTTTAAAACAAGTGTCCCTTTGAAAATTCATACAAAATTCGTCCTGAATTGCCTTAATATGCAAAAAGTCATCTCTCACACATCTGGCGTCAACTTTCTTTAGACCACGCTGTTCTGGGTTTTGGTGCTTCAGGCACCAAATCTAGCTCATCTAGCCCCAACTCTCTGTCAAATGGTGCTTATGGCGCCAATCTGGTGCATCAGGCGCCAAAATTCCCAAAATTCACTGTTTTGGCTCCAAATTTTGTTCTTTTTGCTACTTTGCTCCAAATGCCTACAATTGATATACCTACAATAAAAACATGAAAATACCCTTCTTTAAACTACAATATCACAAAAAATAAGCATAAAATGTACGCTTAAAATAACATATTATTTTGGTGTATCAGTTGTTAAGGACTTTAATTAAAATTTAAAGGAGGCTGACGAGAGACGATTAACGCAATTAAATGAGTTTGAGGAGATTAGAAATGAATCTTATAAGAATGAAAAAAAATATATAAGAAAAAGATGAAATTTTGGCATGACCGAAAGATGTTAAGAAAAGATTTTGAGCCTGGATAAAAAATTTTACTATATAATACAAGATTGAAATTATTTCCCAGAAAACATAAGTCTAGGTGGTGGGAGCCATTTATTGTAATAAAAGTCTATCCTTTTGGTGTCGTGGATAGTAAAGATCAGAAAACTAAACAAATTTATAAAGTGAACGGACACAGATTGAAACCTTACGTAAGTGGAAACACACTTTTATAAGATGAAGTCTTGATGTTGGGTCAACTAGAGAACATTGGATACGTCAGGCGGACGATGTTAAACCAAGCGCTTCATGGGAGGCTTGATGACCTCAATTTTAGTGAGGTCTATTCTTCCTCTTAGTACCTAGGATCTAGCCATAAGACTTTCCTTTTGACTATCCTAGAAGACTAGATAAGGAACCCACCTACATAGAAATTTAAACTACTTCATTACTTTCTTTAAAACCCCACCTGGATGATCATGAACCTCTAGCACTTGGAAGGTTAAGATCAACATGTGAGGATTCAAGGATGAGTTCCCATAGAATAGTTGGACTTAAGACAACCCTGGGTGGCTAAGGTTTGGTTTTCACACACTCAAGCACATCATAATTCTCCAGTTATCCTAAAACCTTAAAACCATACCCATTTATCCTATTTCCCTTTTGCTCTTTTAGAAACTTATATGGGTCATCCCCAAGCTCTAAGCCCTTTGTCTAAAGCGGTAAGGACCCACACATAAATAGTCCATAATGAGCTTCCCCTTGGTCTCATGGCTTGTCGGCACTATTTTTGGTGTGGGGTTTTC
>NEWO01000449.1:52890-63470 GCA_003013225.1 Phalaenopsis aphrodite | reverse complement strand
TTTCAAAGCTTAAAAATAATTTTTAAAAGGCTAAAAATGAGTTTTCACTAAAATAATTCCAATAAATCAAGGAAAAAAATCAAAAAAATATAAAATTTGCTCCTATAAGTTCTCTGACCTTAGTGAGATTTTTAAAAAATACAAAACTTAATTTTCACCACCTAAAATATTTTATTTTTATTAAATAACTCAGAATTTAAAATAATTCTAATAAATCACAGAGAATTCAAAAAATTATGAAATTTGATTCAAAGTCTTCTCTGGTCTAGGTTTACCTCTAATAAAAATTTCAAGGGATTGTAATTTACCTTGGTCAAGTTAGGAATTTTCTTTGAAAAATCATATTTTTGCATTAAAATAATTATATAAATTAAATTAAATTTTTAAAAATAACATTTTCCCCTCTGTTATCTCAACTGACCCATGAATGAGGTAGGATAAAAATTTTAAAGTCATTTGAATTGAATTTGACAAATTATGAGGTGATAGAGCCTTAGGGGCAAATGTGTAACTTTGGAAATTTAGCCTTAATTAACATTTAGGCTTAAGTCAAGGAGGGAAAATGGGTAACTTCTAATCTTAATCTATTTATTTGATGCTTGAGACACAAGGGGTTAATTGGTAGAAATCAATCTCACTTTCTTAATTAAGATTAATAAATTTCTAAATTATTAAGATTTGGAAGTTTATTAAAATTAAATGATCCTGGACTTAGGGGTAAAACTTTTGAAGTCAATAATTAATCAATTTAATACCTCTATCTTGAATTTTAAATAAAATCTAAATCATGAATCATGACCACCTAAAGTTTAACCCTTTTCAAAACTAATTAAGACACTCACCTAGGTCTTAAAGGTTTAGTGGTGACTTAGGCTAAATAAAAAATTGATTAAACAAGGAGTAGAGAAATAAACATAACTAAGTCAAACATCCTGGAAACACCACTAAGCCCAATTAGGATTAAAATTGGCTAAGTGATTCAAATTACATTAACTTGCTTCTTCAAGGGCCTTCACCCACATAATTTTTAAATTAAATGATAAGTGATAATTACCCTATTCTTAGGGATAATTGAGACATCAATGTTCACTGAGTAATAAGGGTATTTACAGGATGAACCATTAAACAACATAATGAGTTTAAATGGACTCGAAGCTTTTCACTAGTTGGTGAGAGAGAGGCATGGTCCTGCTTCCCCCTCTTAGCTTGTTGGATACCTCAGAGGCCTATTAAACTTAATATGCTTCGCTCAATGAAATCATCCTTAATTAAACGCTTAAGGACTCATCAAGATATGACATAAGGTTAGAAAAATTACCAAAATCTTACATTTCCTGCTCTTCATAAACTGCCTTAACATGCATTTTAAGTTTCAAGTGGTGGAACGAGAAGACTCACCAAGTACGCTTTTACAGTTTATAGTACCATTTTTCTTCTGCCTCTTCCTTACATATTTCATGCTTGCATATAAACTTGCATGTTAACCATAACCATAACCCAAAGCCAAAATTAAAAATCAACCAAGATAAAATTCACCGCCACAACATTCAAAATATAAAACAACTCAAAATTTAATCACAAACATTACATAAAACCACAACTTCAACTAAATTAAGATGTCTCTATCGGATGATCGGGAATCCCTCGGAGGAGGTAACCTACGGTTGCTAACGAGACTTCTCACGATTTAAATGAAATTATGGAACTCATTAAGTTAGGTTTGATAAGTTCATTTGGACTAAGTGAATCCAATAAAAAATAGTGATGCGGGAACGAGGGAACCGTAGGATCCTAACCGGTGTTGCTCTAATCAACTTTAATATGCCCTCTATAAAATTTAAAGAACTTCAACCATAGGGCCACCTGATTTGATATTATAACTTGACACACTAGATAACTCAAACTCGTCACGGCAAGGAGCTTGGAGCTAGCTTGGTGGGCAGCATGGCCATCTACAACAGCAAAATCTATCTTCCCCAACTAAACCAATCTTTCTTCCTTAGACTTAAACAACAAAGCCATAGGACTTCGAGGTCGCTTGCTTATGCAACGTAAATCCTCACATTATCTTTAGGCCTTTGCATAGCCCTGCTATACAATATAAGCCCTAACTCGTCTTAGGATTCAGAGGTTGTCGTTTGTCACGACCTAAACCCTTACATCTTCCAAGCTATTTGTGTGACCATTTCACACGAATGTAAGCCCTAACTAATAAAATTGGCAGGATGAAACACCTAAATATTTCTCCTTAAAATAGAAGCCAAACATTAAGATAGCTTGGGAAGTCACCGAGGTTCTCCTCTGGATCCATGACATCTCCTAGTCCTTCTTCCTTTGGATTCTAAAATAAAATGTTCCAAATTTGAACCAATCCCCTTGCACACCTGTATGTCCGATTTTGTTGAAGAGTCCTACCCTTTGAAATTCCTTGAAGATAATATTTCTTGATTTTTATCGAGAGTCTTCTTAGGTGGCTTTGGTCATTTAAGATGTAATTAACTATAGGGGCTTGTCCTTATAGGAAGCATGTCTGAACTCAGCTTAATATAAACCCTATTTAATCCTTTATATTAAATAGGGGAACTTGTCGGCAAATACAAAGGTTTCGCAGACCAAACAAACGTCATACTTTGCTTAGTTTATTTGATCAAGCCTCATCATCAATTCTTGTGTTTATCCTTCGGGATAGTGCTCTTTCATTTTAAACTATGAAAAATATGGGATCAGTTTGATTTCATACTTCAACGTCCTTCCGAAGCGGCCGACGGGATTTTGATTCCACTGACCGACAGCTTCTTACGGGCAACCCCACAAACCAACCCGAAATAACATCGACAGAACTCTTGTCTGGGCTTAACCTCAGATTGAATTGGTGCTTGGAGAAGCTTTGTAAGGTCACAACGAACGTCTACAACTAACCCAATCGAGGCCTCACCTCTTACTCAATGGTATAGCTCATTAACCCTAAAATTGTGCTCTGTTTCACCAATTGTGAAGTGAACTTGCTTTCATATGCCTTCAATAATATGGATGTGTTCATCTCAATTAGATGAAGCTATTGGAACAAACCATGAGAGATTTGTTTGAGTATCGAGTGATCAAAGCATTTTTGTTTGCACGGTTCTCAGTTTAGGTTAGATGGGCACAATGAACATATATCATTTATTTACACATGTATCGATCGAACGGTAAAGAAGGGGTCAAACGAGGGGACTGAACCTAAAGTGCGGGCCAAGTCAGTGTTGACGTGGAAGGCTGCGTCAAATGGGACTTCGTCGCATAGAGTTTCGGAGCTACCGAGGATTGCATGGTGCCGACATGGATAAATAAAAAAATAAGCTTTTTCAATTTATTTAAATTCACAAACTTTAAAAATTCACAACTTGGTGTAAAAAAATCATGAAAATATAATAAAAATACTCTTA
Organism: Phalaenopsis aphrodite; assembly: GCA_003013225.1. Classification (NCBI taxonomy): domain Eukaryota; kingdom Viridiplantae; phylum Streptophyta; class Magnoliopsida; order Asparagales; family Orchidaceae; genus Phalaenopsis; species Phalaenopsis aphrodite. The sequence continues at coordinate 60,045 of NEWO01000449.1, read as the reverse complement.
TACTCAGTGAATAGAGGAGAATCATGTAGACCAAAAATAAAAAAAAATTATTTAACATATATTTATTTTTTAGTTAATTAAAAAGTATAAAAATTATGTAAATCATAGATAATTAAATATTAACCACCATGTGATGAAATTTTTAGTGTTTATCCTCTTTGTGATTAAGAATGTTCTTTAATTTTTCCAAAGTCAGAGAACACCCCTAACATGATAAACCCTAATTTTCAAGTTTAAGTAATTTCCTTTGCTTAAATTAATTATATAAATTTAAATAAAAATTAAAAAATTATGAGGTTTGTTTTGGTAGGTTCACTATGGTTATAGAAACATAAGAAAACTAAAACTTAGGTTTAAAGGTTTTTAAAATATAACTTTGTAATTTAAGTCATTAAAACCCATAAAAAACTAAATAGGAAAAATAAAATTATTAAATAACATGAAAAATAGTCCTCATTGAAGATATTGAACATCTCAAGCCTCTGTAAAAATTTGGAACCATTTAAAATTGATTTAATCACTAGAGTCCACTTTCACGAAAAATGAAATTTTTTCACTATAATAATTATAATAATTAAAATAAAACTAAAAAAATTATGAAAAGTGGTTTGGAGTGATTCTTGTGGTTACATAATTCCTTAAAATTGGTGTTAAAACTGGTGTTAAAATTGGTGTTAAAACAAAAAGTTCTTTTTTAAGCTATTTTTCAAATTAAAAATAATTTAAATTCACGAAAAATATAAAAATTCCCCAAAATGTCACAATTTTTTCCTTGACCATTTGGGATCAATTAGAATATTTTTCTTGAATTTTGAAATAAAGTTATGTATTTTAAGTGCCTAAAATGTATTTTTCCTAATTTTTCACTAAAATAATTATAAAAATTAAAATAAATATAAAAAAATATGAAATAATTTTGTTTGGGTTCCTTGTAGTTAGAGAGATTAATGATAAATATAAAATTGATTTCTTAAAATAAAAATGTATTTTCTATTTAATTAACCTTCAAAATAAATAAATAATCATAAAATTATCATATAATTCAAAAATTCATGAAATTTAATCGAGATGGTCCCCTGACCTAGGTGAACCTCGAATAATTTTCTTGAGGACAAGAACTTTAGTTTGGTAAATTAATTGATTTAACTTTGGAAATTCCCATTTTTGGACTTGAATAATTATATAAATTAACATAATGGTTGGATAAGTATGATTTCTTCTCTGGTACCTCAATTAACCTATGAGAAATAGGTCAGTAAGTTTTCAAACACATGTGATTTAATTTAAAAAGATTTAGGAAGATAGCAGCCTTAGGGGAAAATTTGTAATTTCCACCTTTCATCCCCTTATTATAATTTAGGATGGGTTAAAAGCTTAGAGGGTTATATTTTGATCTTAAGCAAAATTCTAAGGTGATTGAAACATGAGGGTAAGAGGTAAAAAACCAATTCATCCCCACACTTTTAGAAAGAAAAGGTATAATTGTAATTATCCTAATTATTAGAAATTGGTAGAAGAAATTGATTTGAATGATTTAAATGTTTGGGAAATAAATGAGGTAGTAGATAATATAGTAATCTAGAATCCCTAACCAATGGTTGAGTCATAGGTTAATTCTTTAATTAAATGCACTTAATACAACAATTTTTTTTCAAAATTACACATCAACCCCCAGCGCCTTTTTAGCTTTGTAGTGAGCTAAGTTTAATCTAAAGATACTTGAGGATTAGTTGGAAGATAAACCATAATTAATTTCCTTCAATCTTTATAAGCTCAAACTTATCCCCTTTCTCATGGGTCCATTGAGATATAACACTAAGTATAGCTAAAATATAACAAACCTTGGGGTGATCCATCTAACAACATAATAAGTTCAAATGAACTTGAAATAGTCTAAAGGGTTCTTAAGAGTTAATTTAGGGTTATGCCCGAAGCCACTTTTATAATCTTTTGGATATTTTGAAGAGCAATTGAACTTATTATGCTTTCTTCAAAAAATCGTTCTTTAAAAGTCTTAGGGACCCACCAAGTTATGAATTACAGTCATTTTTGAACTTAAACTATTAAGGCTTCGATACTAATCATTCATGTAGCACCTGACATTACATTGCAATATAGACATGATCATGAAAACTAACATTTCAGCGGGATCAACGAGAAGATGATAGGTACACATTTACAGTTTATTTATTGTCATTTATTACTGCTTTAATGGATCATACATATTTTGTTGAAACACTCTTCAAAAATAAAAACAAATAGTTTTTAAAATTAAGATAAACTTTTTCAAAATTAAAATCTAAAAACTTTCAAAACAAACAAACATTATAGTGCGTCCTTTTGAATTTACAGGAGTCCCTTAGATGAGATAATCTATGGTTGCTAACAAGATCTCCCCAGTCTAAATGATTTTAACTGCTTTTCTTGACTAATTAAATTCAATAAAAAATAGCAGTACAAGAATGAGGGAACAGTGGGATCTTAACCGGTGTCGCTCTAATCAACTTTAACCCCCCATAGCACTTGAATAGTAATAAATCTTGACACGAGAACTGTAAAACCTTGAACCTAGAACTATCACTTTGATGAGGAGCTCGGAGGTAACTATGTGGGATGCATGAAAAGAATGTACAGAAGACACCTTCGAGAGAGCACTTGGATCTATAATAGCAAATCTTTCCTTAGAATTAAATAACATGACTTAAGATTTTGGGAGAGCGCGTCTAGTATAACATAATTCCTTAACTCATCTTTAGGCTTTTGCATAATCATGTTGTGCAATTTAATCCCTAACTAACTTTAAGCTTCGAGGTTGTCATTCATTACGACATAAAACCTCCTATCTTCTAGGCTATTTGTTTGAATATGTCTTGCAAGTATAAACCCTAAATAATAAAATTGGCAAGGTGAAACATCAAGTAATCTTTTTTCTCAAAATTGAAGCCAAATAATAGAATAGTTTGAGAAGTCACCGAGGTTTTCCTCAGATCATTGATATCTCCTACTTTTCATTCAATTGGATTCCTGAAAATAACTGTTCGCATTTGATCCATTCCCTTTTGATATTCTAAAACCCAAACTTGAAAACCTTAATATTTGAAATTCTTGAAAGATAAACAACTTATTTGAACCTAGAGTACTCTTAAGCGATTTCGGTCAATTAAGATGTAATTAACTATTTGGGCTTGTCTCTATAGGGAACTTTGTAATCCAGCTTAATATAAACCTTATCTAATGTGCTATATTAGATAGGGGAAATTGTAACTCAACATAGAAGGTTTTGAAGCCAAATGAAAGTCATAAAATCTATAGTTTATTTAATCGAGTCTGACTATTGATGCAATGTTTACGCTAGTAATATTTTTCAACACCCTAACACACGTGACACCGAGACTAAGAAATATAAAGGACAATCACAACAAAAGTTCACTTTAATATAATCAGTTTCTCTTTTAAATCTTTAAAAGCTTCCACTCCTAGTAAATTAATGTATATCTTCAATTTTAAATAGACACTAGGTTGCAAACACAAGCATATGCATCACACAAGTAATAAATAGCTCAAATGGAGTCCTAAGTATCAATCTCAAAAGGAAGAAGAAATTCTTGTAATACTAACACAAAGACACAATATCAAAACTTCAGAAAACGTAATTATGAAAGCAGGTTGAAGTTTGTTTTACCCTGATCTATAAACTTTAAAGTTAAATCTAATGTAATTAAGCTAAATTTATTATTAAGGGTTCAAAGTTTAGAATGTATGTTTCCCCTTTACAATGAGGTTATAGTCAATGAAGTATCCAAAGTGTCATTAAATTGTATTGTGCCAAATAGGAGCAATTATATTATTTATCCTCTTTACTAGCGACAAAGAACATTGACTAATCCATAGGTTAGTCCCTAAATTTGTGGTTAGGATGAGAAGATACCAAGCTCTCACCTTAGATTTCTCACGTTCCTCTCATTTGAGGGCTATCATCTCGCTTTAGTTTCAAAACACAAATCAAATTGGAGATTTTAGTCTATCACCCTAAAATCTCAAATTTTACACCCAATAAAGTTTATTTCCTTCTTTATTTGCACTCAATCCCATCTACTACATTCTCAATCATGAAATTAAATGTGATTCTTACTTAGTTGTAGAAAGCATGGCTCTCTAGGATCATTTGTTTTCATAATAAATTTTAATAAATTAATTGGCTAGATCGATAAGTAAATGAAGTTCAAAGTTTGAATCATCAAAATTAAGAAATTAAAACACTTCCAAACAATTTAGATTCTTCACATAACTATATCTCATTATAAGCAGAAGGACAAAGCAATCTACTTAGAATTCATGAGGAAGATACAACAAAATATGGATATATATATATATATATATATATATACACACACACACACACACACACACACACACACACACACACACACACATGAGAATTTTGTATCTGTGATAGTATAGTGAGATTATATATATATTGATTTTCTTTCTTTTTCTTTTGATTTTCCTTTTCTCCTTTTTCTTTTATGATCATTTTCAATCCTTTCTTTTATTTTCTTTTTTCATGTGAGGATTACTATATCTGGATAGCTTTTAATCATTTTGAACTTAACTATCCTCTTCTTAAAGTTAAAAACATCTAACATTTCTTTACATATAAATGCATATTAGCTTTGAAAAATATTTTTCATAAAGTCTCAATTCTTTCTTTTTATATAACTCTAAGATTCTTAATATTTCAAAAATACAATTTCCTTTACTTTAAATAGTAAACCTTAACCGTATACTCTTATACTAAATATCTTAGCTTTTAGAACTAAACTTTATTAGTAAAAATTTTTCTTAAGTCTACTATCATATTTAAAAAATAAAAATTTAGCTATCTAAAATTGACCTCTCGATACCAAAAGTCATGTAAAAATAATTTTTAAAATATTTTTTATTGTGGTCAAATAAAGTTTAGTCTATTTTAAGAAAATTTTTCTTTGCCTCAAACTTAAATATTTAATAGGTAAAACATATAGTGCAAAAATATAAAAAGAAAGAAAAAAAATAATTTAATTAATAAGAATGACCTTTTGTACAGGGTTTTAAACATGACTTTATGCAGGTACTAAAAAAAATTATAGAAGTATATAAAGTTTCCTAAAACATGTTATAACAAAAATATTTGATAAATAAAGGAGATCTCTAAATATAAACATTAAATAAAAAAACCAAAATAGTACGAAGAAGTAAATACCCTAATATTACAGATAGCAAGTTTTAGTACCATAGTCAAACATAAAATGTAAACACATACAACAACATCAAAGACACAAAACAAAACTAAACTCCATCCATAAAAATATTAATCTAACTACTCCTCATTATCACTATCATCATCTTATTCTTCCTCGTCAAGATCTACATCCTCCTCAATATCTCCACTATCATAAGGTATATAGCTTGGGCATGTTGGAAATTCCAGTTTGTGATTGACCCTCATGAATTTCACCATTGCCTCATGATAAGCAATATCAAATTCTACTCACCTCTGGGTATAATCATCATTATAGTTTAAGTAACCTTCTATGTTTTTTTACTTGCTTTTGTAAAGTAATAATATCTCCTTATTGTATAAATAGTTGCTTTATTACTGAATCTAATGAAGTAGTACCGAAGTAGAAGGTTTAGACGTAGAAGTAGAGGGTTTGGAAGTTGAAGTAGAAGGAATATCTTTACTTCTACCTCTAGTTCTTAACTCAACATGTAGTTCATATGTATTCACATTTGGCCTACTGATAGTTTTAAGGGGTTGCAACAGTTCTTCTCATCTCTCATACCTAACATCAGATTGCTCACATAAAGTAAAAAATCAAAGTTAGATACCCTAAACCTCCAATGTTTTCTTCTCTTGAAGAAATAAGGATAATTTGATAAATAAGAGAGCCAATATTTATATGTTTCCTTTGTTGAATACAAATGTTCAATGTGGTTCTCTCCTTAGTAACTGCACTAACATGAGTGGAAGGAGGAAGTCTTACAAAAATAAAATAGTGCCATGCTTTGGAGTGTGCATTCAACATAGAGGAGAGAAGTTTTCCTTATGGATGTTCTTCATTTTCCATGCTCCCCTTCTATCAGTAAAAAATGCAATAATTTCATCTAACATTAACTCAAAATTTTCAAAGGAAACATATTCGCAATCAATAAAATCTTGTTACTGATAAAAAAAATTAATTCCTTAAAGAGTAAATTTTACACTCATTCCTTCTTTAAAATTTAATAATTAAGGTGTTTTAGCATTTTGATAACATGTAAGACTCAAAAGCACATAGAATTCATTGAAATAGCTTATTTAACACAAAATCAAACTAAAATTAACTACAAAGATAACTATGGGTTGCCTCCCACAAAGTGTTTAGCTTAACATCGCCAACCCAACATTTTCAATCTTTACTTTGGGTGAATCAACATTAAAACCTCTTTAACGTATATCAATGGCTATCAAAGTAAGGTTTCAACCTAGGACCATTAACCTTAAATATTTTTTTTAGTTTTCGGATCTTCAATGTCCACTACTCCATATGGGTAAACTTTTATCACGGTATACGACCCCATCCATCTGGACTTAAGTTTTTGTGAAAATAATTTGAATCTTGTATTATACAATAGAACTTGTCTAGGTTTAAATTCTTTTTTTATTATCTTCTTTTCATGCATGTCGACATTATTTTAGTTAAGGAGTTGCCTGTTGGAAGCTGTCGGTCACCGGAATCAAAATCCCGTCACGTGCTTCGGATATATATATATATATATATATATATATATATATATATATATATATATATATATATATATATATATATAATTTTAGAAAAATATGAAATCAAACCGATCCCATCTCATTTATAGTTTAAATGAAAGAGCTCCATACCTTATGCTATGTGTCCATCTCTACAAATAGACACATGGCTTGATGGTGAGGCTCAATCAAATAAACTAAGAAAAGTATGACATCCGTTTGGTCTGCGAACCATTTTATTATAAGCTGAAAAGTTCCTCTATTTAATATGAAAAATTAAATAGGGTCTATATTAAGCTGGGTTTGGAAAATTTTCTTATAAGGGCAAGCCTCTATACTTAATTGGATCTTAGATAACTGAAGTCACC
>NEWO01000449.1:8525-52879 GCA_003013225.1 Phalaenopsis aphrodite | reverse complement strand
AAATATGAAATCAACCCATACATTTCACAGTTTAAATGAAAAAGCACCATACCTCAAACCCTGTATCTATTTGGAAGGATAAAAATAAAACTTGAGGATGAGGCTCGATCAAATAAACTAAGAAATATATGGCATATGTTCGATCTACGAAACTATTTTATTTGCCGACACTTTTCCCTATTTAATATGAAGAAATAAATAGGGTCTATTTTAAGCTAGTTTGGATAAGCTTCCTATAAGGGCAATCCCCTATAATTAATTACATCTTAGATAACCGAAGTCACCCAACAAAAATCTCAATAAAAATTAGGAAATATTATCTTCAAAGAGGTCAAAAGAATAGGACTTTTCAACGAGATCAGATAAAGAGGTGTGAAAGGGGAATAATTCAAGTTTGGAACATTTATTGTAGAATCCAAAGGAAGAGGGGCTAGGGGATGCCCTAGGTTCAAAGGAGAACCTCAGTGACTTTCTTAGCTACCCTATGGTTTAGCTTCAGTTTAGAAGAGAAATTATTTAAGTGGTTCATCCTGCCCATTTTATTAATTAGAGCTTATATTCATGTAAAAAAATCACACAAATGGCCTGGAAGATGTGTGGATTTAGGTTGTGATGAAGGAAAACCTCAGAATCCTAAGATAGCTTATATTTTATAGAAGAGCTATACAAAGACCCAACGAGGAGGTGATGATTTATGTTGCATAAGCAAAAAACCTCAAAGTCCTATGGCTTTGGTTGTTTGATTCTAAAAAAGGAATGGTTTAGCTGAGGAAGACAAATTTTGCTATTGAAGATGGTCGTGTTGCCCACCATGCTAGCTCCAAGCTCCTCATTGTTGTGAGTTTAAGTTTTCTAGCGTGTCAAGCTATGATATCAAATCAGATGGTCCTATGGTTGTAGTTATTTAAATATTATGGGGGAAAATTAAATTTAATTAGAGCGACATTGGTGAGGATCCTACGGTTCACTCGTTCCACTACCACTATTTTCTATCGAGTTCACTTAATCAAAATGAATTTAGTAAACTCAACTTAATGAGTTTCATACTTTCATTTAAACCATGGGAAGCCTCGTTAGCAACTGTAGGTTACCTCCTCTGAGGGATTCCTGATCATCCGATAGGGACATGTTAATTTAGTTTCAATTATGGTTTTTGTGATGTTTGTGATTAAAATTTGAGTTGTCTTATCTTTTGAATGTTATGGCGGTGAATTTTATCTTGATTAATTTAATTTTGGTTTTGGTTTTTTGGCTATCCTAGTAGTTTTGGTTTTCATGCACGGTGACATTGTTGTTTAACATGCAAGCTTTGTAAGCATAAAATACAGTGTAGAAATTATAGAAAAAAGACGGTATTGTAAACTGTAAAAGCGTACATGACGAGTCTTCTCGTTCCACCACCTGAAACTCAAAATTCATGTAAGGTCATTTTATGTAAAGTGGAAAAATAAGGTTCTGATGATTTACCAAATCCTAAATCATATCTTGGTGAGTCCATATTAATTCAATTAAGGATGATCTTATTAAGTGAGACATAGTAATTTTAGTAGACCTTCGAGGTATCCAACAGGTCAGGGGAAAAAGCAGGTCCATGCTTCCCCCTCACCGCCTGGTAAAAAGTATCAATCTCATTTAAACTTATTATGCTGCTTAATAATTCATCCTATAAATATCTCTAGTGTTCAGTGAACATCGATGTTTCAATTATCCCTAAGAGTAGGGTAATCATCATTAATCATTTAATTTGTAAATTATGTGGGTGAAGACCCTAAAAAGGGGTAAGTTAATGTTACTAAGGCTCCATTTGGGGCCGCTTTTTTACAACTTTGCGACACTGAATCACGAAAATTGATCATTTGGCTCCCAGCGTTGCGGCAGAACGAAGCTGAAGCAGAAGAAAAGCGGGCTGCGATATCCATCCCACGACCCCAGCTTTCTGCTCGTCAAAAGTTTTTTTTACCCTCAGCACAATCCTCCTCCCGCCTATTCCCACGTGCTTTCTTCTTTCCTCCTGCAGACCAAACCCACCTGCACGTGAGCGTTCTTCTTCCTCCTTGACACCCGAAGCCTCCGCGAGCTTTCTTCTTCCTCGACACCTGGACCGATCACGCACGTTCTTCTTCCTCGAGCGCGGGTGTTCTTCTTCTCAGACACCAGAACCGAACCACCCGTGCGTGTTCTTCTTCCTCAACACCAGGATCGAACCCTTTCGTGCGCGTTCTTCTTTATCTACCAGAACCAAACCCTCGGCGAGTTCTTGCCGCGCAGGTCCTTCCTTGAACAGGACCGAATCTAGAGAGAACGAGCAGGTAATCCGATCTTCTTCAAAATTATTTGAGAATGGTTTTAGAATTGGGGAGTTGGAACATATGAGCGAGTAGCACAAATTAAAAATACTTTTTTCTGAAAAAATGTGAAGGATGCTAGAGAGTCTTGTACTGTAAAATTATTTGAGAAGGCAAAACTATTAATGAATGGAAATCATACAAGGGAGTTCGAAGCGAAATGTTGTTTCAAGTTGGACAATTTTTTATTCTACTCATTATAATATTGATTTTCCATGTTGTTATGTCTTCCATTGCTGTTATTACTCATGTTTTTAAAGAATTGACATCAATTTGTTAAGGCTTGTTTTAGTAAAAATTCATGAGGCTTGTTTCAGTAAATTTTTTTTAATTTCTTAAGGCTTGTTTAAGTAAAAAATCAATGTATCAAAGAATTGACATCAATTTGTTATAAAAATTCAATGCATTAAAGAATTATTTTATTGCACTTGGAGGAATATTCTTTGTAGATTATGCATTGAATTGTTACTCAAAGTGGTATTTTTTGTTGCAAGAAGCTAGATCTTTCATTTGAAGGATTTTTATGGGAATGTGGATGTGATCATCTATCCTGGAGATGTGCTCTAGCTTCTTCGGCTCTTTATACCAAGTGTTTCCTGCTGTTTTATCATGGGGGAGGTTGGCTTCCAAAAGTTTCTCATTTTTTTCGACTTTTACTGTGCAACAAATGTTTGTTGCCTCCCAATTCATATGTATTTACATATCTAACTCCTAAACTTAACTTTTTAAACTTTATAATTGATTTTACTCTTTTGTTTCATGACTTTGTTTTGTTATAATAATAACATGGATAATAAGTCTAAAGAGGTTGCTACACCCGCATTGTAGGAAAAAGATACGAAAATAATATTTTGCGATCTTTGTATCAAAGAGATTGAACGGGGAAATAGGCTTATGATCCATTTCAATAAAGAATGGTGCCAAAATATTATAAAAAATTTCAAGGAATGTACAGGCAGGGAATACGATAGGTTGCAAATGAAGAACAAGTGGGATCAAATGAAGAAGGAATGAAAAATTTGGAAGGAATTGAAAAGGGGTTCAACCGGGCTTGGTTGGGATCCAGTGAAGCGAACAGTTGATTCACCTGAGGAATGGTGGGTTGAAAGACTTGCAGTGAGCTTTGTTTGTAAACTTCTTTATTTTGTAACTTTCTATCTTTTTCTATTTGGGTGTCTATCAATTTCTGTGTAGGTGGTGCCTACTATAAAAAAGATTAAGCTTTCTGGAATTGAGCCTGAAGTGGAGGAGAAACTAGACCACATGTTTGGGGGAGTAGTTGCAACGGGGAACTATGCATGTAGCTCAAGTGAGATAGGGTTCGCTGGCAATGCCATGAATTTGGGAACCACTGGAGGTTCCGTTGATTTCATTGACGTCCCCAGCCCAAATTAGAACGAATATGAAACTATTTCTTGTTCCAAATGTCCGAGGGTTGTTGATAAAAGAAAATCTGGTGCTTCTTCCATCATAAACAAGCTATCCGAGGCAGTTTCTTTTTTCAAAGCAAAATTCCAGGCTTCTCATTCAAGCACAATCGTGGAGGCACTTGAAATCCCAAGTGCTACAGCCGAAATTTATGCAGATGAAGAGTTGTATCTGTTCGCAGTAGAATTGCTAGAGGACTTGATCCGTAGGGATTTCTTTAAGCAGATGCCTGTCACCCGCAGAGGGGCATATATTTGACGTTTTTATAATCGTTTGAACAATTGATATTTTTTATATTTTTCATCACTAGAACATTTACACTGCACTATCTATTTTTTTCTTTCTAGAGTTGTGCTTGTGAATTCTCTTGTACCTTCATAATTTCTTGCAAACATTTCTTTTTTTCTATTGTAACCAACTCTCATATAAATGATAATTGTTTTGGAGAAACATTTAGGGATACCCATCACTATAGATGCAAAGAGAAGAAGACGGATGGAGGCTCACATGTATACATGTAGAAGAAAGCAGAGAGGAATGTTTCTGACGGCAATATGTTTGATGTACAAGTACTATAATACTTACATTGATTGGTCGCCATGCATGACATCTTCTTATATTGGCAACAAATGGGTTGGAGAGTTGCTTGTGGGGCACCCAACACATTTTTTTAATTTGTTTCGAACAAGTCAGGAAATATTTATCGATCTTCTGAACTTACTCGTAAGATCTCACGGTCTTCATGGATCTTCGAGGACCAATCCACGTGAGGTGCTCGCAAAAACACTGTTCATATTATCCCAAAATGAGTCTATGCGAGGAGCAATGGAGCAATTTCAACACTCATCAGAAACAATAAGCAGGTATTTCTCAATCGGATTGAGCGCACTTGTTAGCTTGTCCTCTCACGTCATCAGAACCTCAAATTATAAGTTTGAGCAGATACCCACTGAGATAGCACGTGATGCACGATATATGCCCTTTTTCAATGTATTATATTGGATGCATTATAGTTAACTTTGTAAGGGTAAACAATGATATGTCAAACCTAACATTTACTCATCGGGACTGCATTGGCATGATTGATGGAACACATGTTGACGTACGTATCCCAAATAGTGAGAAGGTGGAATTTATCGACCGTTGTGGTAGCCCTACCCAAAATGTCATGGTCGTCTGCGACTTTAACATGTGTTTCACTTTTGTTATGGCTAGCTGGGAGGGCAGCACACATGACAATTGAGTTTTTAAATCTGTGACACGGGATCCCAATAGCAACTTTCCACATCCACCTGCAGGTACACTCGGGATCAAACTCATACGAATTGTTCAATTTATTAGGAAATTATTACTTAGGATCCCAAAAATAACTTGAATTTTCATACTAATTGTTCCATTTATTAAGCAAGTATTACTTGGTTGATGCTGGTTACCCATTGCAACGAGGGTATTTAAAGTCATTTCCTGATACGAGATATCACATACAGGACTTCACACGTGTAAGTAACGTCACACGAGGAAGAAAAGAAATATTTAATAAAAGAAATTCATCGCTATGTGGTGTAATTGAGAGGACTTTTCGTGTATGGAAGAAGAAATGGGTGATACTCTGTGATATGCCTCCCTACAATTTTTTGAAGCAGGTACAGATTGTCTTTGCTACATGGCTCTTTGACCAGAGGAAAATATGTTGAGATTTTCATACCTATTTTATACTATTTTTTATGATATTACACTTTAAAGAAAGATATTTTTGATGTTTTGTTGCATGAATGATGAATTAGGGTCGTTGGAGTAAAAAGATGCAAAAAGGAGCGAATTTGGAGCGAAATGACCAAAATGTGAAGAATTAAACTAGGGCGCTGACAGCGCCATCGACCCCACCGACGGTGAGATTTCATGAGACTCCAAAATTTATTTATTAAGAAAGCCCACCGACGACGCCCTCGAGGCCGCCGACAGAGAGCTCGGCGGTTATGAACAACTAGGCTTTGGATGAGGACAAATTTTGAAGGGATGCTTAGGCAACTCTTAGAAAAGCTCATCCACAACTTTAAAAGAAGATTTTGGCCAAAAATTGAGAAGACTCTAGAGATCTTGGAGGTTAGAAAGGTTCCAATAGTGTGTAAAATTGTGAGGAATTCTTTGAGAGATTGTAAGAGTGGAGAGAAAGTGAGAGATTTCTTCCTCCTTTCTGCTTCGAAGAGGAATTCTGTGTGTTGTAAAGAAAGGAAGAGATTAAGAGGAACTTTGAGGAGTTTTCTTGTGGAGAAATTAGAGATAAGTTATTTACTTGTTGTAGTTTGTATGACTTTGATTTTATATATGAATTTTGAGTTTTGTTGTGTTTTCGCCATGAGATTTGAGTAGTTTTCTCTGTCTTTCTTCTTGTCTTGAGATTTGTGAAATGTTGATTTGAATTGGTGAAGCCATAAAAATGTTTAAGAAATTTTGACGATCTTTTCACTTCGATCTTAATTTACTTTCAATCTGGCCAATTGATTTGTTAAAATATGTTCAGTTTTACAGTTAAAGTGAAGATTACATCCAAGATTCAGGGAGGTCAAAGCCCTTGGAAGTTGGGTGCAAATAAATAGGAAAATAATATTAGCGGACGTAGAATTGGAGATTTTAGAGTGACAGACTAAAATTCTCAATTCAGTCCTATCATTTGGGTGCTAAAGTGTAAATGTTAGCCCTCAGGCGAGGGGAACGTGGGAGCTCCAAAGTGAGAGTCGGTATCCTCCCAGCCTAGCCGCAGATTCAGTAAACAAGCGTAGGATTAGTCAATGTTCTTTATGCCTGGACCAAAGGGTAAAGAATAGGTATGCTCCTATTTGGCACAATATAATTTGAACTGATTCACTTTATCCATTCACTATAATTTCTTGACATGGAGAAGGATGCTTTCTTATATATTGAATATCACATTTAAACCTTCATTAGTATCATTAGCTATTTAATAGTTATTAAAATTACGTAATTATTTTAATTGCCTATTAGTGACATATAAACAAATTGAATTTCGTTGTTGTGATTAAAGTATTGCTTTTTCTAAATCTTAGTTCGTAGTTCTAAACTTACTCCCTGTGGGATCGATATCTAGGACTCCATTAGAGCCCTATATAACTTGAGCGATATGTATACTTGCGTGATAATTGTGAATTTACAATTATTGAATATTTATTTCATACATATTTATCGAATCTATAACTGTTATTAAGGATTTGGTATAGTTACTAAGGAAGTATATCTTTTAGCAGTAGTATTAAATACTTATATTTTTAAGCATATATAAAGTCGCGGTCACTCTTCATAATTACATAAGAAGACATCATTCCCGTAGCGATATCGAATTTCATTTGGCGGAAGATGATGAAGAAAATGTGCCTTTAGAAGCATTTGAATACCAGCTAGGTCAGTCTTTCACAGAAGAAGAGACTGAGGCTTCCATTGCCTTCACTGTAGATGGGGAAGGTGCAAGCGAGATGGTAGAGTTGAGGGAACAAGTTACTGATGAGATAGTATGCCTATGAATGAAGAATTTAAGAATTTTTTAGTTGAATATTAGTAAAAATATTGCTACACTAATTTTTATTCAACTTCATATTTATCTATTCCGTTGTTTTTTTTTTTAGTTTTAGACCTGGGAACTATATGAAAACCATTGAGCTACTTTTTTTGATACTGCGATATCTTGCAGTATTTTCTTAGCACCAATGATAATGCTAAAAGTAGTTAGATTTTTGTGTTGGGGGATTGCCTTTTGCTTCTCCCAACATGAGTATTGAGAATGGGCATTTTCTTCCTTCATTTAAACGGCTTGATGACTGCACGCCACCTTTCACATGGAAATGTGTATTTCACATTTTAAAAGTTAAATGGGTGTAAAATGCAGATTTGATCTCATATTTGGTGTTCATCAGACAGTTTTACCATGTATTTTAACAATACGCTGTATTTGGAGTGCCACTGCTTTACTCATGGGTGTACAATGCGTTATATTTCTTCACTTTTTTTCTTCCACATGACTAAGATTTTTAACTGCTGCTTTCTTTCATAGCTTTAACACTATTTGAATGTATCTGGATCTATCCACCAGGTTAGCTTAATTACTGCCAATATTTGATTACCTTTTCAACCATTTTTAGCATGTTACTCTTCAATTTTATCCCAGAGATTTTGAAATTTTGTTAGGAGCTTGAAATATCACTATAGTGTGGCTATATATCACTTAAAGTCAATAACTTCTTCATAATTCTTCTATACCATTGTCACATTGGATTATCAAATTTTCCTAATATAAAGATTGTATTATAAGCTTTTCTTCCAATATCTCTCCATTTTTTGGGCTGAAATATTTATTAAAGATACATCTTCCAAAATGGTATTTATTTTTTACATTTACATGTATACCACTGAATTCCCATGTTTTTACAAAATTTTGGTTTACACTTGTTGCAGATGGTTTAGGCGAGTTCAGTCTTACCCTTATAATTTTTTTTGATTTACAATAAGAATGTGATGATTTTGGAACTTAACTAGAACCCAATGTGGACATTGTATAAATGTATAATGTGAAGTTTAGGTGTTATAATTCTAAAAACATATGAATTGGGTGGGTTTGATCCAAATGTCCCAATTTTCACAAGAAATTACTATACACTAGCATTTCCAAGATCCATTTGGCACTTTGGTTTACACAGTTACTAGATCATAAAAACAGATGGTTGAAAGATAAGAGAGGCTGGCTTCAAAGCATGCCTCGTTTTCTATGAAATGAAAAAAAGGGTTTCAAAATCATGATTATATGAGATTTTGCTTTTATATTTTTTGGAGGGACTAGATTCCCTGAAGCTTTGTGATGCTTTAATGGATATGTACCTCTTTGGTTCTTGGCAATGATGTGAATTCTTTATCTTGAATTTCAAAATGCTACCCAACATATGGGTTTGTTTGATTTATCATCATGTAGTTATGTTGCTGCTGGAAGGCATATTTTGATGGATTGCTATATTGAGCTCTAACCCAACTTTTAGATTAAAACACTTTTCAATCCTGACGACTTGGCATTGAATAGATGCCTTTTTGGGAGCTTTTTTTGTGCTTTTCTATAATTGCATACCTTTTTTTATAGCACTTCCTTTAAGTATGTAGGAATTAAGTTCTATTTAGATGTTTGGTGTTGTGCAAAGTGTGATTTAGTTTGGAAGTTCTTTGGCACTCCCATGACAACTCCTTTTATAAAGAACAATTAAATGAACGAAATTCTTAAATGTAGGTGAAAGGCCATTGCAATATAAAAAATTATGAATATTATTTAGATATATGAAAATAATGAATGTCAATTTCTGTTTTAAGTTGGCTTCATCTTCAGGACTTTTTAACTATATTTGATATTTGTAATCATGAGTATAGCAGTGGCACTAACAAAAAATATTAAGAAAATAAATAATTTGAGTAATATTTTAGTTCGGATTAGTTTATGTGGTTCAGCATAGCTTATCTGATTTTTTGGTTTCTTCAATTCAATGGTTTACTATCATTAATTGGTTTTTCACAGATTTTGTTGCTTGGTTTTTTCAACTGATGTTCTATCAGACTGTGCACTAGTTATTTGGTTGGACGATTTGACATGGATGTTCTATTAGCCAAGTTCATGTCTATTAGGCCTCTATTGCTACCTTCGGAAACTTGTGGTTCCTACATCTGCAGTTGGACTTATCTATTGGTTTAGTACTTGGTATTCATCCATGAATTAGTTTAAAATAATTGTAAAATTTGGAGTTATTTGTTAGGTAAGCTTTACTGCTAGTTTGAAGCTAAGCCTTTAGGTCTTTTTTGCCTATTGAATCACGATTTTGAAGTTCTGCCTGTGAGTACCACTTCCTTCTATTATAATTCCATATTACAAACTCTCAGTTTTCATTGGTTGTTGATAGAAATTATACAATTAAAGTATGTAAGTAATTATAATGCAGTGGTATGTATGTAAATGCCCCATATATTAATTGAAATATGCAATCCTTTTGATTTTTCTTTGGGGCAAGGCTGATTTGCCAAACTGCTTGGTATTATATGCCCCATATAAAGTTCTTTATGCCGTTTGTATTCTATGTTTTATATATGTGAGCTTAAACAGGAGCATTTACCTAAATTGGAGCTGAATTTATTTTGATTAATTAGTTCATTAATAATAAGTTAAATCCTATATGGAAAATATATTTAATACATTCGTGCTACCAAATGTAAGAGCATTCTTATAACAAGCCTTTTATTTTATATGTTCACATATCTAACAAATTAAAATTTTAAAATATATTAATCAATCACATAAATTTATTACATAACAATTACTAACTAATTACCCAACAATTACATTTATTACATAATTAACACTTTCAAGTTTTACTAATTTATTACATAAAAAAATTTGCTTAAATTTCACTGTTACAACCTTTTTTAAAACAGTTTTACCAAATAAGGGCAGAATGGTCATTTTTCCAAAAACAACTGCTCTAAGCAGCTATTTTCACACAGCTAAACCAAACAGACAACCAACTTCCCTGTAGCTGCTTTCCCACAGCTCCTTCCTGGGAGCACAACTGCAGCTAAAAAGCAGGGAAGCTGCAGCTGCACCAAACAGACCCTTAGATAGTTAGCCAATTTTAGCTTTAACTTGGGCTTGTATTGTTCAATTTCTAGTTGCATTCACTTTTCTAATCTCCATTTAACCAAATTTGATTAAGCTTAGGTCACTTCTAAGCCCTTAAGACCTTAGTGGATGTCTTAGTTATTTTGAAAGAAATTTAAGTTTTAATTGATAATAATTCATCATCAAAACATTTGAATGCCACTTGAACATCAAATAGGGGTATTAAATTAATGAGTTATTAAAACCCAAAATCATACCCCTAAGTCTATGATCGTTTAATTTACTAGACTTCCAAATTTTAATAATTTAGGAAATTACAAATTTATCCTTTAATTAGAAAAAGACGAGATTGGTTTCTATCAATTAATCCCTTGTGTTTCAGTCATCCAAATATGTTAATTAGGATAAAAGAGGTTGCTCATTTCCCTTTTTTGAGTTAAGCATAAATGTTAATTAAGGCCAAATTTTCAAAGTTATATTTTTGCCATTAAGACTCTATTACTTCATAATTTATCAAATTTAATTCAAATGACTTTAGACTTTTCATCCTACCTTACTCATGGGCCAATTAAGATATCAGAGGAGAAAAATGTGATTTGTCAAATTTTAATTTAATTTATATAATTATTGATATGCAAAAATAGGGTTCTTTAAAGAAAATTTCATTTCTTGAGCAAGGCAAATCCTAATCCTTTGAAATTTTTATTGAAGGTAGACTTAGACTAGAAAACCATTGGGACCAAATTTCATGATTTTTTAATTATATTTGAATTATTAGAATTATTTTAAGTTTTGGAGTGTTAATTAATTATTAAATATATTAGATGTGAAAAATAAATTTCACATTTTTTTTACTTCTCTTTGAATTACTAGAATTATTTAAGTGAAAGGTTAAGAAAAATCATTTTTTAGTCTTTAAAATTTTTTTTAGCTTTAAAATTCAATATCTTCACTTAAAAAATTTAAAAATATTTCATATGCTCTTAAGTGCTTAGGAAACAATTGAGAACATTTCCATGAATTTTAAAAATTTTGTAATTTTTATTAATATTTAATTATTTAAATATTAAAATCGGCTTTAAAAATAAAGTTTTTAATTTAATTACAATTGTAATTTTTGAAAATTCTCTTGATCACAGAGAGCTCCCAAAACCAATTTTTATTATTTCTAGAGTTATTTTTTAATTATTAAAAATTATTTTAGTCTCAAAAAAGCCATTTAACTTATAAAATCAAGGTAAGTTATCAAATGAACTTCAAATGTTTTGAAATTTTTATGGCGAGTTTTTTGAACTTTAATCATAGTGTAGAATCAAAATCAAGTCATTTAAATGATTATTTTTCACAAATTAATTTTCTTTGTGTTTTAGGGTTTTTTGAGAGTTAAGTGTGTTCTTATTGACTTGGACCATGAAAAATTTTTCAAATGATTCTCTGGTCACAATAAACCTTACAAAATTTCTTTGGATTTTTTCGAGCAACATATTAATTATTATGATTAGTTTATGCAAATAATAGACATAAACTTGAAAAATATGGATCTCTGCCTAGATGTCTTCTCTGAGCTTGGAAAAATCAAATAATATCCCCCATGATAGAGGCAACAACATGCCAAAATATCAAGCTATGGTGAAATTTCTACATGCATGGATAGTTAAAAGACTCAAAATCATATTTAATTAATTAAAAATAAATTATGCATCAAATAAACTTAAAACCATTTTTTACATTGTTCTCCTTGGTTCACTGAGCACTAGGGTATTTTTCCTTTATTTTTATGATTTTTCTACACCAAGATATGGATTTTTGATGTTCTGACCATTAAATAAATAAAATAAAGCCCTATTTTTTTACTTATCCAGTGCGGCGCCACATCATCCTCGGTGTCTCCGAAGCTCCACGCAACGCCTTTTGGTTTGGCACTGCCATTTAAGTTAGCCCGTGCTTTAAGAACCACGCTCCCATCCTGTGCAATCAGAGCCCTCCATTTGATACAGACGCGATCCAACGTTTGTGGGTCATTGTTCCAAATAGTCTGAGCCCATAACCGTTAACCCTAAAACCTTAAGATCTCCCTAATTTCTCAACCAAATGACCTTGGGTTTGATCATATGGACTCGTCTAAGTGTGATGACCATATCCATACGCTAAACATGCCATTAAACTAACCCTAATCACATGGAGAATCAAAATAGGCTCGGGAAGAGGGGAAGTTCAATACCTTTGCTCTGAGAAGGGAAGCTTCAATTAGAGGTGTTTGACATGTTTTTGGAGGTCTTATGAGTCTAGTGATTGAGCATCTGGTCATGGTGAAGGTCTAGACCCAAATTCGATCAAGGCCGAATTTGGGTGTTGATCAAAGTCTAGTGTAGAGGCTCTTTGTGAGGGGGGTTTGATGGGGCTTTATCCTCTTTCACTGTGGTGAAGGTGTGGGTGAGTTTAATTTAATTTTTGTACACTGTGGAGGTGTGGAGAGTTTTTTCCTGTCTCCGACAACGATTTGAGCTCAAAAATTGATCTCTGCCAAGGGGAAAAAGGGCAAGGAAGTGGTTGGGTTGCTTTGACGAGGTCTCAAAGTGGAAATGGGAGCAATTTAAAGGGGTCTCCTTCGGAAAATTTTATCACCTCTTTCTTGGTAGTGAAGGAACCATTTTATAGCCATGGCCGGAGAGAAGAGGTCAGGGCCTGGTCATGAGTGCAAAAATTTGCTTAGGTGGTTGGCTAAGAGGCTCTAAAGTTTAATTGGGGTGAGCTGGCTCCTAGGGCTAAGGGTGGGTGTTATTTAAGGGAGTTGACTCTCAGTTTTGAGGTTTTCAGTTGACTAGGCTGGCTGAAAAAGTCAGGGGAGGTGGTCAGGAGGTCAGGTTAGTCAGGGGGGCTTAATTATGGTTTACCTCCAAGAGTTAGTCATGATGGAAGAAATATTTGGTTTAAGACCCAGAAATAGGTATGAATCCTTTAATTTAGGTACCCATTGGTCCAAAGCTTACTTTGGTGGGTTTTGTATGGTTTATCCTGGTCCAAATGAATGGCTTTGTGGCTGTGGTGGTCTTTGGTTGGTTAATTTGGCTTGATTAGGTCAATTTTTGGTGAAGTGGTCCATGTGGGTCAAAATGGCTAAAGCTTGGGTTTGGGTTAGGCTAGCCATGATTCTGAGCCCAATTAATTGATCAAAATTGTGTAGATGATTGTAATGAAGATTTTAGGTGAAGGATTGAAATGATTTTAAGTTCAATTTGGGGTTCAATTTGAAGGATTTTGGAAACTTGGTCACTTTGGGAATGTTGGGCTAGACTTGAGTTTAGATTGGGCTAAGCTTGGGCTAATTCCAAATTGATTGTTGAAAATGGTCAATAGGAATGTCATGAAGAGTTTTCAACATAAATTGGGTGCCAATTTTGGGGCGAAGGCATTCAATTTGGTGAAATTTGGAGACAACCAATTTGGGGCAAATTTGGGAATTCTTGGACTTGGGTCAAAATTAAATGAAATTGAGGCTTCAATTAAAGGTCAATTTTGATATATAGGAATATTATGAAGAGTTTTCAACATAAATTGTGGAAAATTTATGGGGTTTAATTTGGCGGGATTAAGTCATGTAGCCAAAATTAGGTGTTTGACTTAGATCAAAATTAGGCTCAAAGCATGGGCCAATTAAGCTTTGATTTGGTTTAAATTGGTCATATGAAAGGTGAATTTAAGTTTATGATTGATATTGAAGAAAATTGGGCTCAAATTGATGGACATTTGAGGTGAATTTGGGAAAGTTGGGCCTTTAAAGGCAATTTGGGGGTTTCGGTCAAAATGGCCAAATTGGTTTCAATTAAAGGGTCTAAATTGGTTTTGGAGACATTTGGAGTGATTTTGGATGTTTTGGGAAAGTTTAGGGTGCCAAGGGTATTTTTGTAATTTTGGCAATTTTTGGGGTATTTTGGTACATTTGGAATTTTTGGGTAGTTTTGGATAATTTGGGTATTTTCAGAACATTTGAAATGATTTTTGAACAAGTTTGAATATTTTGGGTGAATTTGAGGATTTTGACCAAATTTGGGATTTTGGGGTGTTTAGGAAATTTGGGTAGGTTTGGGGGTGAAAGGTCAAATTGGGTATTTTGGTAGGATTGGGGAATCAAACACCCTACATGAGCTATGGACCAGAGGAATCCCCATTTGGGTCCTGTATGTACTGGTCTTAGCTAAATCCTAGCCTAGGGCTAGTGAGTTATGTGCCCTTCATAATAATGTTGCAAAAAATGCTCATTAACTTTAAATATCTTTCCAGTGTAAGGATCTTTAATAACAACAATTCCGTAATGAAGACTTTAATCACTTTAAATTGTCATAACTATCTGGATTTTAGTTTTCCTGAAAATAATCTCAATCTTGTATTATATAGTAGAACTTCTTGTACATGTTCAAATTTCTTCTTAACAAATCTTTCGATCATGTCATATTTTCATTTTCTCTTTATAGATTTTTGCATTATCATATGCTTCATTTCTAATCTCCTCAAGTTCATTGAGTTGCAAAAACCTTTTCTCACCAGCATCCTTTAAATTAAAATTAAATTCTTTAATAGCCCAAAATGCTTTATGTTCTAATTCTACTAGTAAATGACATGCTTTTCCAAAATTCAATCTATATGGGGACATTCCTATAAGAGTTTTATAAGCAATTTTGTATGCTCATAATGCAGTATCTAGTCTAATAGACCAATCCAATTTATAAGTATTTTTAGCTTTTTCTAAAATGTGTTTAATTTCACGATTTAATATTTCTACTAGACCACTAGTTTTAGGATGATAAGCAGTAGAAAATCTATGCATTATATCACATTTCTTGATTAATTTTTTGATTCTCTTATTCCTGAAATGAGATTCTCCCTCAATAATGATTACTCTCGGTATTCCATATCTTGTAAGAATATTTTTAACTAAAAATTTAGAAACACTCCGAGCGTCACATCAAGGCACATCAATAGCTTCAATCCACTTAGACATATAATCAACAGCAAGTAATATATATAAATTTCCAAATGAAGGCATAAATGGTCTCATAAAGTCTAATCACCACACATCAAAAGTTTAAACTTCTAATGTGTAATTTAGAGGCATTTCGTCTTTCTAGAAATATTTCCTACTCGTTGACATCTATCACATGTCTTAATATATTTATTAACATCTCTAAAAAAAGTAGGCCAATAAAATCCAGCTTGCAAAATTTTATATGCAGTTCTATTTATTCCAAAATTCATCCAAATTCAGAATCATGACATCTTTCAATTATCTGTTGAGTTTCTTCATAAGACACACATCTTCTAAGAATTAAATCTTTACATTATTTATATAAATATGGGTCATCCCAAAAATAGTCTTTTGAATCATAGATAAATTTCTTTAATTATGGATTCTTGATATCAGGTGGTAGAATGTAACTTACAATATAGTTTACTATATCAGCATACCGTGGTACATCCATTTCATCAATACTATATAAATGTTCATCAGGGAAATTTTCTAAAATTTCATTTGCAAAATTAGTTAAGATTTCTATTTTTATTCTAGACAAATGATCAACTAGTTGATTATCATTTCCCTTTCTATTTATCATGATAAAATCAAACTCTTGCAATAGAAGAATCCATCTAATTAATCTTGGTTTAGCATCCTTCTTTTGCATCAAGTAGTTAATAACAGAATGATCTGTATGCACTATACATTTAGTTCCAATTAAATAACATCTAAATTTATCAAAAGCATAAACAATAGCTAATAATTCTCTTTCAATAGTAATATAATTAATTTGAGCATTATTTAGAGTTTTACTAGCATAATATATAACTTTAAAAACTTTATCGTGCCTTTGTCCTAATACAACCCCAATAGCATAATCACTAGCATCACAATTTATTTCAAATGGTTTCTCCCAGTCAGGTGGTACTATTATAGGTGCAGTGATTAATTTTTTCTTTAATAATTCAAATGGTGTTATGCATTCCTCATTAAAATCAAATTTCTTATCTTTTTCTAAAAGTTGGCATAAGGGTTTAGTTATTTTTGAATTTTTTTTTATGTAGTGCCTCTAAAAACCAGCATGTCCAAGAAAACTTCTCACCACTTTAACATTATTAGGAGGTGGTAATTTTTCTATAACTTGGTTTTTGTAGGATCTACTTCCATGCCTTTTTCAGAAATTTTATGCCCAAGAACAATACCTCATGCAACCATAAATTGACATTTTTCTCAATTTAAGACTAGGTTGATTTTTTCTCATATCTCCAGAACTTTTTCTAAATTATTAAGACATAACTCAAACGAAGTCCTAAATACAAAAAAATCATCCATAAACACTTTCATTCCATGCTCTATAAAATTGCTAAAAATTGGCATCATGCATCTTTGAAATATTGCAGGTGCATTGCATAGTCCAAAAGGCATTCTATGAAAAGCAAATGTTCCATGTGGGCTTGTAAACATTGTTTTCTCTTGATCTTCTAGAGCAATTGAAATTTTGTGATATCCAGTATATCCATCTAAAAAGTAATAGTATCTATTCCCAACCAATCTATCCAACATTTGATCTAGAAAGGGCAAAGGAAAACGATCTTTTCTGGTGGTCATATTTAGTTTTCTATAGTCAATACAAATTTGCCAACCAGTTACTTGTCTTATTGGTATTAATTCATTTTTCTCATTTTCTTCAACAGTCACTCTTCCTTTCTTCGGAACACAGTGAATTGGGCTTAATCAAGAACTATCTGAAATAGAATATACAATTCCAGCATCTAACCATTTTAAAATCTCTTTTTTAACAACTTCTTTCATTATTGGGTTTAATCTTCTCTGAGGATCTGTTTTAGGTTCATATTGTTCATATAATAAAATTTTGTACATACAAATTGAAGGACTAATTCCTTTAATAACTGCTAAAGTCCATCCAAAAACCTTTTTATACTTTCTTAATATCTCTATCAACTTTTGTTCCTGAATTTCAGTTAACTCAGAAGATATAATAACAGGCAATGTAGATGACTCTCCCAAAAATACATATTTTAAATGGGCAGGTAATGTCTTCAATTCAAGTTCAGGTGGTTTAATACTTGAAGGAATATAATGCTTCAAATTTGCCCTGAATATAATCTCAATCTTCTTCTTTTACTTCATTTTCAGTATCAAAAATTTCTCCTTGCTTTAATTTATCTTCGAATTCATTCTTAAACTGCTCATTACTTAGATAATCAGCTACTTTCATTCTGAAACATTCATTATCTTTTTCTATTGCAAGATATTTCATAGCTTTTGCTATATTAAATTTCACTTTTTGATCATTAACTCTCATCATTAATTATCCTTTTTGTAAATCTATTACAGCTCTCCCTATTGCGAGAAATGGTCTCCCTAAAATAATAGGAATCTCTTTATCTTCCTCCATATCCAATACTATAAAGTCTACAAGAAAAATAAATTTATCCACTTTTACTAACACATCTTCTATAACTCCTTTTGGATAAGTTATTGATTGATCAGCTAACTGAAGAGTTACACTAGTAGGGGAAATTTCTCCTAAATCTAAACGTTTAAAAATTGATAAAGACATAAGATTGATACTCGCTCCTAAATCACATAAAGCTTTTCCGTAAAACTTTTCTCCAATTGCACAAGGTATAGTAAAACTACCAGGATCTTTTAATTTTTCAGGAAGCTTTTTCTGAATAATAGCACTACACTCTTCACTAAATGCAACGGTCTCATGATATGTAAACTTCCTTTTCTTGTTTAATACATCCTTCATAAATTTAGCATAACTTAGCATTTGTTCCAAAGCTTCAACAAAAGGAATATTTATCGTTAACTTCTGAAGGATTTCCAAAAAAAAATTGTAAATTATTTATATTTATTCTTCTGTTTCAGTCTTTGAGGAAACGGAGGTAATGGTTTTTCTACAGGGCTCTGTGTTTGTTCATTTTCTTGTTGATTATTTTCCATTTCTTTATTTTCTTCATCAACTTCAGTTTCTCTTTGAATCCTTGTTTCAACTTTTTTTCCACTTCGTAATTGAATAGCTTTAATTTGCTCTTTATTTTGATCTTTTCAATTAAAGAATATGCTTGATAAAAAAGATTTTGACATTAATGAAGCACCCGCAACAACATCTATAATAGATCTTAGTGATCCTACTAATCGATTGTAAAATGTTTGAATTATTAACCAATCTGGTAAAGCATGATGTGGACATTTCCTAAGAAGATCTTTAAATCTTTCTCAGGCTTCATATATCGATTCCCCTTTAAACTGACAAAAAGATGTAATATCATTTCTAAGTTTAGCAGTATTCGAGGGTAGAAAATATTTAGCCAGGAATTTTTGTGATAGTTCTCCCTAAGTTCTAATAGATTCAGGTGCTAACGACTTTAACCAAACCTTTGTTTTATCCCTTAATAAAAAGGAAAAAATTCTAAGCCTAACAACATCATTAGACACTCCATCATATTTAAATGTAGCACAAATTTAACGAAAACTAGCAAGATGTAAGTTAGGATCTTCAGTAGGTGATCATCCAAACTGATTATTCGGTACCATTTGGATAATAGCGGGTTTAAGCTCAAATGAATTAGTAGCAACATCAAGATTTTGATTAGTCAAGTGAAATTCATCTGCTGTCGGATTCACATAATCTTTTAAAGGTCTTTGACGATTTTCATTTATTAGATTATCTAAGTTATTCGCCATTTCTTGTAAATTTTTAATTTCACTTTGTTATTTTCGAATTTTTCTAATAGTACGTTCTAATTTTGAATCGTAAGGTACCAAACCTTCAAATCTAATATTTCACATAAACAAATAAAGCAAGCAAAGTAAAACACTCTAATAAAAAAATTTCTTTTTGGATTTTTATTTATTTTTTTTATTTTTAATAATAATAAATTTTTTATGGTATATATATTATCCTTAAATTTCGTAATTTATCAAAAACTGTTTAGTTCAACTGTTACCTTCCCCACGCAACGGTGCCAAAAACTTGATCTGATTTTTTTTGTTGCGATAGATTGTGTAAAATTTAATTAAATATAATCAATTAATATTCAGATTCTACGTAAGTATACGTATCATTATCAAGTAATAATGAACTTTCTATTTAAGCCCTAAATATCGATCCTACAGGGAAGGTTTAAATTAGAAATGACAAATTTGATAGGAAATTTACAGAAAGTTAATTAAAATTGCTGCCACTAATTTTAATTGTTGAGATGTAATCAAAATTAAATTTCTAAACTATTATTAAATCAAATATGAAAAATTTAAAACAGTAAATACTAATCTGTTAACTATCTTTATGTAATGGAGATTTTTATGTGAAAAAGCATCATTCTCATTACAATGAGGTTATGGTAAAATGAGATGAGATAAATGTTCATAATATGTATTGTGCCAAATATGAACAGTTTTAATTATCTATCATGATACAGTGCATAAAAAATCATTGGTTAATCTCAGTGTTTAGTCCCTAAATCCGTGGCTAGGCTAGGAGGATACCGACTCCTAATCCAAAGCTCCCACTTCTCTTTACCTGAAGGCTAGCTCTCGCTTCAATTTTTAAACACTAAGACTGAATTGAAGATTTTAGTCTGTCACCCTAAAGGTTCTCCAATTCTACATCCAAAAAAGAATTTTTCCCTATTTATTTGCACTTAAATTCCATAAATGATGTTCTCTTTCATGAAATCAAATGTGATCCTTACTCTGTTGTAGAACTCATACTCCATTTCCCGGATCATATGTTTCACAACACATTTTAACAATTCAATTTGACAGATTGAAAAGTAAATTAAGTTTGGAGTTGAAGAATCATCATAATTTATTTTATAATTTATATTGGCACATTCATATTATCTCTTCATTTCACCATATCTCAGAGTAGGGAGAAAGATAGAGGGAACTACTCCGACTTCATGAGAAAAAAATAACAAAACACAAATTTCATATAAAAAAGAAAGTTCATACAACACTGATAAACAAACAATACTTATCTGAAAACTCTTTCTCAAAACAAATCCTTTGTAGGCTTTCCTTAGAAATGCAAGGAGAATATATCTCTCACTTTTCTCCTTCTCCATCACTCTTACAGAAAGTCGTCGTCGGCGCTGAGTAAAAAATCTCCTTGTTAATTTGTTCTGTGCCGTCAGGCTGCTCTCGGCGTTGCCGGCGCTGAGCATTTCTTCAAATACATCATTTTTACTCCAAATTTCATCCTTTTTGCTTTCTTTTTGCTTTAAGCCCTAAAAATCAACAACCTGCAAGAAAACATCATAATACCTTCCATTAAAGTGCAATATCATCAAAAATAAGTATAAAATATGGGTCTAAAAATGCATATATTTTTGGTTTATCACTCCTCATCTTGTTTGAGGCATTATTCTATGCTCACCTCAGCTTTTAGGATTTTGAATCCTAAATTGCTCAACAAATCACGCCCAAGGAATCGAGCGTAGGAAGGAGAATGAGTGGAAGGGCGAACAGTAGAATGAGAGCACATAACAATTTATTCGTAAAAGGATCTCATATTTATAGGCATAGAAGATACTAAAAAAGTACAATTACGTCCAATGCCCCTCCTCTGGAGAAGGGGTACAGAGACATTAAAGTCTTTCTTACAACTAACGCTTACAACCTTGACATTGGACTAAATTGATCGGCTGAGCAAAATTTTGGCCGACTGCATGGAATTCATTTGTTCGACATTTGTGGGTTGAACAACGTGAAGACCACCTAGGTGTTTCTTGACTTAGCATGCCTTTTGTTTGTCCCTGGTCTTTGTACAATCTTCTTACTTCTTCCAACATAGGGCTTTTTCCCTCGTTTGATCTATTGTGTTGGTCGAACAATTTCTAGAGGCAGTCAATCTAATGAATTGTTATAAAGTCCTTATCTTGATCCCGCATTGATTTATGATTCCATAAATCAAAGTACTCCCATTGATTAAGTTTTCATGTCCTTTGACTGCTGGCCCCTCCTCTTTGTCACGTGTTCACATCTTTTAACTTGCTTCAAGATTCTTGCAAAAACGATTGTGTCATACAAATACAGATGTTCAATAATACAAGATGAAAATGGATGCTACCTTGGTGTTGGAGGAGGCCTTATAGTTTTAAAGTGAACTGCTTCTAATAATAAAGGATAATGTGAAGAAAGAAATGTCCAATGAGGCTTATAGTTTAGTTATTTTGAGTCTCTTATTTCACTCTCCAAAAAAAGAGCTACATAAGAAAATATTTTTTGGTCTTTAAAAAATTTAGAGAGTTTCTACCAAACTAAAGAATTGCCAAATCGAACCTACTACATTAAGTGATTTAGTTTTTGGATGGATGATTCGAAATACCTTGAGAGCAACTTGAATGAATTCAATAACATAATTTTTTACTTGGAGAATTCGAACGTGATCGTAGAAAATGAAGATAAGGTGAAGATCCTTCTGAATTCCTTTTCAAATTGTTCGAAGCTTTTCAAAGAAAATCTTACATACCGGGTCGAAACTATAACTTATTTATTAAAATGTATAAATCAATGTTTTGAAAATTGAACAGGACATTGAGCTGAAAGAAGAGGAGGCTCAAGGTTCAACAATTGAACCGGGGTTGAACCAAGTTACATCATAAATATAAAAAATAATAAATATAACTTGAATTGATTTATAATGCTTTTATAAGGTAAAACAGATATATTATGAAATATAAATCACATATGAACTTAAATAACAATTTTTAATGACTTTTGAAAAGAAAACTAACAGTCAAGTAATATAATCTAAATAACATCTCTAAAAAAGAACTAAGAAAAATAATTGGATCAACAGTTGGATCGTCGTTTCTAACCGATTCATTCTTGTTCAATGTGGGAGCGGTTTTTAGGCCACTCTGAATCGGACCGCCCGATTGGGTCGGTTTTTCTAATCAACTTTATAAATGCTTGACCTCAATACTTTTATTATTCAAAAAGCCTAAGAAGGAATTGACTAACGAAAGAAACAGAAAAATAAAAGCCAATGAAGTTTAGTAGGAAATGACATTTCCACCATCAATTTTTTTTCAAAGTTTTCGAGAACGGACTAATTCAAGAAGATTTCCTTAAATTAAGAAATTTGACTTCGGTGGTAGGATTTGACTAAACAGGCTATGGGTCCACTATAGGTCAACAAGGGTTTGATCAATATTTACTGTATAGTAGATTTTCGTTTATGCTCCTGAAGTTTTTATTAGTTCCCGTAATCGATGGAGTTGGCCTATATTATAAATCAACTGAGTTGACCATGTCCGTCTAAATCTTATGAAAATTAGGATGATCAGGTCAAAAAAATGGAAATAACTTGCGCATACAGACTCGATTGACATGTGATACCAAATTGAATGAGCCTCAAGGTTCAAAATAATTCAATATACACGCCAGAAGGCTTAAATTAAAAAGGCTGAGGTCAGCAACAAATCTTTTCAAAAACATTTTAGTTATTTCTACTTTGGACCAAAAACTTGTTAGGCGTAATATTACATCATATGATTTTTTTTAATCATGTTTAATTTTCGGATTAGCTTTGCGATCTTCATCAAGTATTGACCTGCTGGCTTCTAAAGACCGCTACCACTTGCTAATTCTTTTAATTATCCTCCATTTGTAATTCCAGCTACTAATTCAAAACCAGTAAGAAAGAACTGGAATAATCAGAGTGATAAAATGCCCCACAAAGTACTTATGCATACTAGTTCAACAAGAACAACAACAACAACAAAGCCTTAATCCAACTACGTGAGGTCGGCTACATGAATCATTTTTCCCTATTGTGTCCTATTTTGTGTCATATTTTCATTTAGTTCTAATAAATTAAGATCATTTTTTTATACAATAAGCCCAAGTCTTCCTAGGTCTGCCTTTATTAACATAAGTGGAGTATAAAACATTTACTCTCCTAATCGGATCATCAGATGGTTGACGTTTAAGGTGACCAAACCATCTAAGATGACTTTCTCAAATTTTATTCTTCATAGGAGCTACACTAACCCTACCACAGGTATATTCATTTCGCATTTTCTCTCTAAGTGTAAAGCCACTCATACACCTAAGTAGTGTCATCTTGACAACATTTAACTTAATACTATGCTTCTCTTTTAAAGGCCAACATTTAGCGTCATAAAGCATTCCAGGTCTCACCACTGTCTTATAAAATTTTCCATTCGGTCTAAGTGGTACTTTTCTATCACACAAAAAGCCCGAAGCATTCTTCCACTTCAACCAATCAACTAGAATTCTATCATTAACATCCCCATCTATATCACCATCGCTTTGAACAACTGACCCGAGATATCTAAATCGTTCACACCTTTTAATAATTTGATCACCCAAAATTACACTTCTATCACTAGAGCTACTACTACTAAAATTACATTCTATGTGATTGGTTTTAGTTCTACTCAAATGAAGGCCTTTAGACTCCAATGCAGACCTCCATAATTCAAGTTTTTCTTGAGCTTTTTCACTCGTCTTATCTACGAGAAGGATATCATCAGCAAATAACACACGCCAAGGTACCTCTTCCTATAAATGTCCAGTAAGACCATCCGTAACTAAAGCAAAAATGATATGGGCTTAAAGCCAATCCCTGACACGAGAAGGAGATCATCAACAAAAAGCATACGCCAAGGTACATTCTCCTGTAAATGTCCAGTAAGACCATCCATAACTAAATAAAAAAAGATATGGGTTGAAAGCTGATCCCTTATGTAATCCAACAGAAATAGGAAAATATTTGGTCAATCCTCCTTTAGTTCGAACATAAGTAACAACTTTAGTATACATATCTTTAATGACTTCAATATAAGTTGTATCAACGACTTTCTTCTCAAGAACTCTCCAAAGGATAACTCTTAGAACCTTATCATAAGCTTTTTCTAAATCAATAAAAATCAAATATAAATTTTCCGTATCTCTGAACTTCTCCATCAAATTTCTCAATAAATGTATAACTTCCATAACAGACCTGCCCGACATAAATCCAAATTGATTATGAGAAATCTTTGTAATACGTCTTAACCTATGTCCAATTACCCTCTTCAATAATTTTAAAGAATGACACATCAACTTAGCTCCTCTATAATTTGCACGCTCTTGTGCACCCCCTTTATTCTTAAAAATGGGGACCAAAAAACTCTTCCTCCACTCCTTAGGCATCTTTTTAGTTTTTAAAATAATATTAAAGAGTTTAGTAAGCCAAGAAACTACCAAATCACATAAACATTTTCATACTTCAATTGGGATATCATCAGGTCCTACAGCCTTTCTACCCTTGGTATTTTTTAAAGTCTCCCCAACTTCTTTTTTACTAATGTGACGGTAAAAATGAAATGTTTTATAATTATTAATGATATTAAGATCACTAAGGTCGATCATATTTTCAGAAATTTCATTAAAAAGTTTATCAAAATAACTCACTCACCTATGTTGAATGTCTTTTTCTAAGAAAAGTACTTTTTGATTTTTATCTTTAATACATTTTACTTGAGTTAAATCTTTACTTTTCTTTTTTCTTTGTTTGAATGGTTTATACATATAATTTTCACTCCTTTTAGTATCTAATATAATATAAAGATCATTAAAAGCAGAATTTTTAGTGTCGCATATTGCTCTTTTAGACTCCCTGCGGGCTGTGTGATATTTTTCCCAGTTCTCTAAGCTTTTACATTTAAACCAATTTTTATAACATAACTTCTTTTATTTTAGCATTTCTTGCAAATTATTATTCCATTACCAACTATTTTTATTTAAAGAAACTTTTTCTTTTGATTCTCCAAGTACATCTTTTGCTACTTGATTAATAATGTATGTTACTTTATACCACACATTTGCTTTTTCATGAACAAACTAAATTTTGAAATCTTGAATTTTACACATAAAAATAATTTTATTTGTGTCTTTTAGGTTTCCTCATCTAATTCTAAGATGACGAGTCCTGATATTCTTTCTTTTACAACTCTTCATCTAAAAATTTAGAACTAATAAACGACGTTGGGTACTTAAATCCTCACTTGGAATGACCTTCCAATTTTTACAATCTCGACAATCTCTTCTTCTCATAAGAAAATAATCATTTTGTGTTTTATTAGATTCATTCTTATAAGTAATAAGATGTTAATCTTTTTCTTGAATAAAGTATTAGTAATGACAAAATCATACGTTAAAACAAAATCTAAAATAACTTTACCTTCTTCTTTTGTCACTCCAAAGTCGTAGCCACCATGAATATTTCTAATATCTTCTACCAATCTACCGACATGTCCATTTAAATCTCCTCCAATAAAAATTCTTTCTTCGAGAGGTATCATTTGTATTATGTCTTCTAAGTCATTTCAGAATTTATCTTTAGATCTTATATGTAAACCTACTTGAAGAGAATAAGCAGTTATAATATTAAAAATCTTAGTATCAATCATAATCTTAAGGGCTATAATTCTATCTGCAACTCTATTAATTTTTACAGCATTATCTTTCAAACTCTTATCTATAATTAGACATGCACGATTTCTAGTGCGACTCTTACCAAAGTACCAAAGTTTAAAATCTAAGTTATTAATCTCCTTAGCATTTTCTCCAACCCATTTAGTTTCCTGAATACATAAGATATTAATCTTTCTATGAATCATAATATCAACTAATTTCATTAATTTACCATTGAGATTAACTATATTCCAAGATCTTATCATAATATTAATTTCATTAGTTTAATTGAAGTAACTTCTTTACCTGCATCCGTTCGTAATGTGAGAACCTTAGCTTATTTGACACTACACCCGAGCGCCGGTTTAGCAGACATTGCATATTTTTCAACGTATTCAGGCTATAGAGGGTGATACTTCCAGGAAATGCCCTAACACTTACACAAATATCAAAAAAATTCATGTCATAATTTATTTTGACATGTTTTACGCTGGCTGTCGACTACCGAATGCAACCCCCAAGTTTTCACATTCGGATTTGAGACCGTCAATGACAGTATTTAAACCTCAAAATTTCTGCAGAACATCTGAATTTAATTTTTTTATTTTTTCAGCATCTGCTCGGTTCTTAATTTGCTTAGTACAACGGAGACATTTTATTTTTTAAAATTGAAAGACCAATTAAAATCTGAGATGTAAGAGCTCAACAGTAAATTTTCGAGGAAATAAAAACATCTGTAAACCACTGCGGAATTTTCACTGTTATATTTAATGAGCCAAGCAAGGTTTCGTAGATGTAAATGCAACGAAACAATTTTACATGGAAAAAACTAATTGAGAACCGATTGGCTTTTGAGGGCCACCGTACAAAAAGAAAGCATGGCAGCCTAGCTAGCTAGAATCGTAGAAAGGATAAAGCTCATATCGAATATTACAACTTCCACCAAACACGCTTCCTCCTCTCCCACCGTGAGAGCCTCTTGGAAGCTCGGCGAGGGCAGCATTTAAGCATCTCCTGCAATCCCCACCAGACAAATCCCTGGTACACTGCACCAATCCAAATAAGCTCCCCACCGTGCCATGCTCAATCTCTCCAGTAGCAAACAGCAATGGTGTGAGATAAGCTCTCTTTACTAACCTCTCCATCAGTTCTTCAACCTTAGCGTCCAAAACCGGTATCTGCGACACATTTGTGCTATCCGCCACATAAAATTTTCTTATGCCATCGATTTCTCCAAAAAATTCGCGGTCGGCATAGCGAACAAGACAATGTTCAAGCCATACTGTTGCTTCCTTCTCGAACGGGCAGTGATGAAGGATATGATCATTGGCTTCATGGATGCAGGCTGTACAAGCAGAGCTTGTTATATCTCCCCTGCACATAGCAAGACCGAAAGCCTGACCGTCTCCGTGGCCAATTGACCTTAGACCGAACCCGATAGTTGGAGCTTCTTGGAGAAGCAGATGCATTAGCTTGCTCAAGCTGGCCATAAATGGAAAATCAGATCTGTGGGTTTTTGAGCTTGAACATGAGCTAATTAGAGGAGAATGAGTGGCGGAAGAAAAATGGAGGTTTAGTAGGAGAAGAAGTATTGCAAGTAATTTCTTCATGTTTTGGAAGAAGGCTTGAAGATGCTCATTTGGGAAGGAAGAGTGCTATAAATAAGGGCCTGAGGAGTCTCTCTTAGGTGGATGATTTGGCTGGGGAAGAAAACTTCTACGGGAGAAATAGGATTTTTTTTTTTTTACAGGCTGAGGTCTATTAAAACCAATAAATTATTCAGCGAGAAGAGATGTGGAAGTTGAATAATTCTTTTTGGAAATAGTAGTCCGGCATTAAGGTCTGTATCAACCTTCTGAATTTGAAAATACGAACCAGATCTTTTGTTGACTTGTTCTGCCTTTTGTAGCCTATAAGTAAAGATCGTCCCTTTAGCAAATATATTTATTGTTGAACTTTTCTAGGGGATTATTACTCGTATAACCATGAAATGAATTTCATTAATGAGTTTTGAATTTATGGTCAAACCTGAAATCCATTTGTTTGGACATTTCATTGGTCCAAAGAGGCAACTCTTAGAATTTTAATGGATAAATTTGGCATTATATGCATTCTAATGATAAAAAATATGATGGTTGTTTGTTTTTCTTGGAAAATATGCCAAAAAGTTTATTTTGGATTATCACTGTTTTTATCTTCGGAGTATCTTCTGAAGTCCAGCGCAGCTCACACTGGTTCAAACAACAATCAAATCAGATTCTAATATGGTTCCTTCAATTCTCAAACTTCGCTCAAACTTGGTAGATTCATGTTTGAGCAAATTTTGGAAATTTTTCGTGCCTTATTTTAGATGGATTTAAACATGGTTAGAATATTATTTGAATATGGATCAAATAAACTTCAAGCATGAGTTGAACATATTTTGAGCATTACTGAACATGATTCAAGCAATATTTAAATATAATTCGAATATGAAATGTAGCACAACAAACTGCAAGGTCGATACAACTGAATTAGTGCAATCCATAAATGTTTTACTATCAACAGATTTATAAGATGTATAATATAACAACCATAACAAAATAATGTATATTTTCAGAATATGGATGGTATAAAAGATAATGACTGGCGGTATTATTGGTGAAATTAAAGGCAAAAATGGATGTTAAAATTCTGAAAAATGCAGAATGAAGTGAAATACTTTATTATTTCATTGATATGAAAGAGGACATAAATAACCCTTAAAAGAATGTTATATTAAGAAAAATAATAAAAAGGAAATGTATGAAAGTAATGATATATCACCTGATATTTCTAATAATTAATTAATATTAATTATTATGAGATATAGGAAATAACATAAAATAGAAAAAAAATAACTTATAATCAAAGGAAATAAATATAAAATATAAAAAGAAATATCTCCTTATATTAAGGAAATAATTTATTCCTTATAACTTCTTATGAGAATAAATTATTTCCAATTATAATTTTTCACACTCTCCCTCAAGTTTGGAATGTATGTTATAAATTCCTCACTTACCGAGTAGTGAAGAAAATTTGGTCGTTTGAATTATCGAATTTGCTAGATTCAGACTTGACTGAATTTTGAGTTTTGTCAGCCATATGTTTCGGTATAGAAGAGAGTATGAGGCTTGATTGAATTTGTTGGATTCAAGCATTGCTGAATTTTGAGTTTTTTTTTGTCATATGTTTCGGTGTAGAAAAGAGATTCAAGCTTTGACTGAATTTGTTGGATTCAGGGCTTTCCTTTGACGCTTGAGCCAAGGAAGAAAAAAATACTACAGAAGAAAGGGCCGGCGATGGATTTGGCCGACATTGTTCGATCGATGACATCGATATCTCCGGTGAGATGACGATGAGGCGAGTGGCGGCATTGCTGGTGCCGCTCTGGCTGAAGCCCCATCGCGGGTGCCGGCATAGAAGGTTACAACACAAGAAGTAAGAATACAACTGCAATAGGAGCCATGTATAGAAGGAGATTCATCGTGTTCCTCTTTTAAGAATTAAGAATACAACAACAAGAATACAACAACATCGCATTCTTTCTCAACAGCGCTCGATTGATCGTCGCGTAGCTGAGCAGCGAGCAAGTAGTCATGTGGCTCATGGTGAGGAAGATCGGGTACTTGAAGTCATAGTTGCTCAGCAAGTACTTGTTTAACAGCAACACGCCAATGTTGGATGAGTACCATGAGATCACCAATCCCACAGTGAATAGTCGACCGGTGACCGTCGAGCCCTACTAGATTAGCTTACCGCTCATCCTCTAACCTCCTTCAACAAAGGGAGATTGGCTCCTTCCGCTCTCCCTCTGGTGATAATCTGCGATTAGGATGTCGGCCTACTGTTGAGGTTGTTGAAAGGAGGATTCCTGCAATCTGCTGTGGGAGTATTACCAGGAAGATCACTGGATTGAAGGAGATCTCATAGGAAAAACATAGGTAGGCTTTCTCCAATTCAATTGCAGTCGAGATCAAGATGAGTGCCCTTCCCTTCCCACATAGAGGATGGTAGGAAGGGAGCCTGACAGTTCTGTAAGGACCGGTGGCTATAGTACGAAATTAGGCTATGTTACCATGTTGAAATTCAGAATAATGTGGAATAAAGTGGAATACTTTATTATTTTATTGATATGAACGGAGATATAAATAAATCTTACAAGAATCCTATAATAGAAAAAAAAATAAAAAGGAAATGATTTGAAAAGAAAGATATATCACCTGATATCTCTAATAATTAATTCATATTAATTATTATAAGATATAGGAAATAACAAAAAATAAGAAAACAAATAATTCCTAATCCAAGGAAATAAATATAAAATAGGGAAGGAAATATCTCCTTATATTAAGGAAACAATTTATTTCTCACAACTTCTTATAGAACTAAATTATTTTTTATTATAATTCTTAACAATGGAAATATATGTTTAGCTTAATATTTGCAGATGGACTACCAAAGTTTTGATGAAATGGAGGTGTATGGCATGATATAGCGATGGAAATTTCAATACTAGTGGGACGTGATCTGGAAGAACTTTTTATGGAATGGG
This sequence comes from Phalaenopsis aphrodite, assembly GCA_003013225.1. NCBI lineage: Eukaryota > Viridiplantae > Streptophyta > Magnoliopsida > Asparagales > Orchidaceae > Phalaenopsis > Phalaenopsis aphrodite. The sequence goes on along the minus strand of NEWO01000449.1, from coordinate 22,400 downwards.
TATAAGAGGGGAAAATAATTAAGTATGCCTGTGGATAGTTAGCATCGGTGTTCAATGAGTTTTCATAATTAAATATCTAATTAGTTTAACTTAGTTAAAGTAAGAAGATGATTAAATTCTATGATATTTTTAGAAAATTTACAAGTTCCGATGGATGAGCTAAATATAATAGAGCCAATGCGAAAAATGATGAATTTAAAGATTAATGACATAAATTTGCAATAAAAGATATGCAAATTCTAAATTTTAACCGTGATTACATAAGCACTGCCTCATTCAATGCTGAGACACTAATTGTTATACTATGAAAATCTCAAATCCAGAATCTTTTTGTAAAAGAAGATATCAATGTCGTTTTGCACATTTCAGAAAAGACCACCCAGACGTAGCAGTGCCAGACATTACAAAGATGTCAATTTTCATTAGTTAGCAAGTTTGGGAGGGTGGAAGGGATATGAAATATTTAAAGGAGGTTATTCCAGGGAATTAAGGTGTCGTTTTGAAAATCCATCAGAGGTGGATGAAAAAAAGATGAAGAAATAACTATATTGATAGAGGAGAAAGCAATTAAAGAAAGCAATTAATTATTGAAGGCATATTTTTGGCAGAAAATCACATATGGCATTGTCTTCCTTTGTTTTCTTTTATTCGTTTTCCTTTAGTTTTAAAATATTGCTTCAGTAAATGGCTTGCATTTTACAACTAGTCATGAACTAAGTTCTTTTTCTTGATTTTTGGTGTAATCAAATTTCCTTACTCAATGCAACAGTTTTGAATATATCTCTATCTTAAATTAAATAATTTTTGGAAGATTTATTTTGTCTATAGAAATATACAATCAAGAAGTTATAGTTGAGATATAAATATACTGAATTAAAAGGTTTAATCATGTAAGAATGAACTTAATTCAATCTCATAAATTTAGTTCATTAGGAGTGTAGTGAACTAAATTAAATGATCTGAATTTCTAGTTACTAGAAGGGATTAAAATATACAAGATTTTTAGATCAATAATTAAATTTTATCATAGAATCAAATTATGATTTTGAGTATGTTTTGATGAAACTTGAATCCAAATTTTTTACCATAAAATAAATTAAAATTTAAGTTTAGAGAATTACTTCTTGCAGTAGTATTTTTCTAATAAAGAGACCGACACAATCAGTAAAAATATAAATCATTTATTATTTTAATAAAGACATAATTGGTCTTCATTGGAATGAGACTCTACTCATTTAGATATCTTGTGCTTTATACTAAAAATCAATTAATAGGTTGTGTAGTTAAAATATTGAGTAAATGGTTACGTCCGATGGAGTTTATGTGATTGTTGAATATTAGAGAATAAAGTTAAGTTCAAGTTTCACCTAGCTAAATCGAGAATTCTTGGTGCGTTTTTAGAGTAGATCTAAGGTTTAAGTCTAGTGGTGGCTAGTCTTAAAGGACACCAAGAATATGGAGGAAGACGAGTTGAGGGAAAGAAATAAAAAAAGAAAAAAACAAATATAAAATAAAATAAAAATACCAACCTTATCCTACTAAAAGAAAATGCAAAACTTGACCCACCAAACACCAAGCTAAGAGGGAGAAATTCTTCACTCAATTTTTATTTTTTAATAACTTTAGTTGTAAGATCTTTTAACCCATATTTATAAACACTAGAAGTTTTTTAAGCTAACTTTAAGAAACAAACGGAGGAAAAGAATAGAGGGAAAAGAGGGGTAGCGACTATTGATAATGGAGAAGTTACAATCAATTTTTTTTAGGAATTTATGGCATTGTTGTCCATAACTATGTCCTTTTGCATGAAAATACAAAATTAAAGAAAATAAAATTATATTTAAATAACTTCAATGATGCACCTTATGATGGAGTTTTAAATATGTAAATGGACTTGCTCTTGCATGGGCTTCCCTCTCATACTTGTTGTAATAAATTTTAAAAAAAATGCTTCATAATTTATAGAAACTCCATTGGGCTTAGTTAAACTCTACTCCATAATGTTGAGAGAAAAAAATCTTCTACTACTTGTGAGATCTGTGTCTCTAAATAGTCTTTGGTTCTCTTCCTAAGAGGGATAAGAAGAGTGCTTAGGCATTGATAAAGTGGGACAACTATTAAAATGAAGATTGTAACCATAATTAAGGTTGGAGCAACACAAAATAACCTAAATCTGAGTAATTGTATTTCTAACTTTAGGTTATAATATAGGGAACTATGAGGCTTCTGGCTTAACACTCTATGGAATGTATACTCATTATATGTAAATGTGCTTTCCTAATTTATAAGTGTAACTTGTACCTTTCACTAAGCTTTCCCAACTTTTTTTAAGATTCCTTCCTGATCCTTAGCTAAACATACCATGATCCTTATGTAAATTTTTTTTAAAATACTTTATATATTTCTTTGACGGTAATTAAGAATTTGTGTCGCGTACAATTTCATGGTCTCGTGTACCCACTTATGTGAAAAACACAAACAAATACAAGGTGCCCTTATTGTACGCCCTCCTTAGAATTCACTTACTTAAGAAAAAAAACTCCATCTAAATGGATCTAGAAGGAGGAAAAAATAAAGCTTGACTAATATCAAGAAGCTAAAAAGAAAATATTTACAAAGATATACATATAAGAAAATTTTGGTAACATATTTTGATAAAATAGTCCAGAAGGAAATACAAACCATGGTTAATCTAAGCAAATATGTGAGGAAGACCTTATATGAAGATCCCCATAGTCAAACTAGTGAACAAAATCAAATTTATTTTATTTTGGGTTCAATGACAGCTCCTACGATGACGCTTCCTCATGGTCAATTATAACTTGTGGGATACCTAGGAAAAGTCACAATAAAAGGGAATGTGCTTATAAGATAAGCTCTGAATAGTAGGCAACTAAGAAGATTTTTGATAATTCTTATATGGGAAGCCTCTAACAGTATGAGAAAAATTAAGCCAACCAGTGGAGGGTGAATCACCCAACAAGCGGAGGGTGAATCACCATAACCTTATGGGTAGTCACCACTTAGCTAAGTGGATCAACGAAACATGCCCAGTAAGAGTCAGCAAAGGAAACGAAAGTGCCCAAGAAGTGCGAGTCAACAAGTGGGCTAAGAAAAAGAAGAAGAAATTTAAAGATAGTGTGGTTGAAGCTCCATACATAGTCCTTCCAGATTAACAGGAACTTTGGTCTGCTAAGCTGTAAAGCTAGTCCACGCAACCCAACTGGTGATTGCTTCATCAACAACCCATTTCTCACATCCTCTATAGCGATACAAAGGATAAAAATTTAAGGGAATGAAATGTCTAAATTTCTAAGACAATCTAGAACAAAAGGTAGAGTAGGGATTTTATTTGTCAAGTGTATTGACCTGACCCACAATTACGAAGGTATTTATGTTTCCTAATATGCCAAAAACATGACCTCAATGATATTTAGCGGCTAGTGAGAATAAATGTAATATCATAAAAATTAAAGAAATAATTTTCTCACAAGGGTACTACACAAGTATACTTATCGTTCAAGTGATATAGAGTTTTCTTTTAAAACCTCAATATCGGTCTCACGAGAAAGCAAAAAACAAGCAAAAAATAGAATGAAATACAAGAATTTTGATTATAAGAAAATTTTACTTAAGATTGCAGCAGCTGTCTAAAGATGATAATTAAGCTTACTAAATTCTACTATATGCAAGTAAAAGTAATTGTAATGACCTAGACAATATATAAAGAGAGAATTTTTCCTTCCCAATAATTCATAATCAGTGTAGTATTTAAAAATTTGTTTAGAAACTTAAATGTGGTATTGTGAAAAATAGAAGCATGCCTATTTCCTTACTTTTTTTTTAAATTGCATAATAAAGATTGGCTAATTTAAAGTTGTTGTCCACGTGTATAGTAGTGCTGGGTAGGTTTAGTCTCTCACTTCAAGTCTATCCACTGTGCCCTCTCTATAAGACCTACTAGTAACCCTTAGTTCCAATCTCTAGACCAAATTCATAAAAGAATCTAGCCTAACACTTTAGAAACATCAATTCTACTCCCATTGAATCTTATCTCCATATCTATTTGCACCACCATTTAGACGATCGCAACTGCTTTTTCCAAGGTATAATGTGATACTTACAAGTAGAAAACTCTTTGCCCTTTCAGGTCTATAAGTTCTTCAATTAGTTTTAACAATACAAGTGACCAATTTGTAAAGTAAATGTAGGACCGGTAAAAATATCATCGCAATTTTTAGGAACAAAAGAAGTTCTAAATAAAATCAAAATCATTTACTTAATTACTTAATATTGCAAGGAGAAAGAAAAGAAAACTACTCATAAAGCATGGGAATAACAAAACAAAACATATTTATAAAACTCCAATCCAATAGTACAATACTTAAGAATAAAGATACAAATAATTATCTGGAATGTTCCCCCAAGCACTCTTTTGAAGTTCTTTGACTTCTGTAACTCCAACAACACTTACAAAACTCAAAAACTCCAAAAATAACAAAAACTCAGAAAGAAAACATCTCACACACTTAACACACTCAAACACTATGAGACTCTATATATCTGACTCCTTAACCTCTTGGAATTAATTTATATTTATAGAGCTTCAAAATTGACCCAGAGTTGCTTCAAACATCTCTTCAAAAATCAGCCTCATTCAATGAATATTTTAGAAGATAACCGTGGCGCCTAGGTGCCCAACTATCACGCCTAGGTACTAGCCAATTTCTGCTTCTGGCGCCTAGGCGCCAGTTCGGCTGGTATGATACTTTTCTTCAATTTAGCCCATTTTGATCATTTTTGTTGTAATTTTGCTCCTTTTTACTCTTAAACTCCTTCTCTTGCTCCTTCAACCAAAAAAATAAAAATACCCTTCATTAAAGCATAATCTCCTAAAAAATTGAGCATAAATTTACATAAAAAATAGGTAATTTTAAGGTGGATCAATTCCCTCAAACTTAAACGTTACTTGTCTTTAAGTAACCTTTTTTACTACATATAAAAAGTATAACTTATGTAAGGGAATTTATCGAAAGATTTCTATAGTTTTTGTTTTATAAATGCAATATTGAAACTTTAGAATGATTTTTAATAGCATGGGTTAAAACTAGGTTGTAAGAATATTTAGTAGTCAACTTTAAGAATTCTGAATTTCTATTTATTTTGAATATGTCATATTAAAGAAACTTAAAAAAATCACATGAAAAAGAATATCATGAGAACTTTACTAGTAAGAATGCTAATACTTTATAAATAAGTTTTGAAATGTAATTAAGTTCCTTTCCCTAAAATGATTTAATTGAAGCCAATTTTTTATTAGGCATCTCCTCAAGCTTCTCCTCACATTAATTTTCATTTATTTTCTTTTTTTTTCTTTTTTTCTTTCTCTTTCAGGATCATTTTCAATCCTTTCATTCATTTCTTTCTTTTTTTTATATATGTCATGTGAGGATTACTATATTTGGATAACCTTTAATGATTTTGAACTCCACCATCCTCTTCTTAAAGTTAAAACCTTTTCACATTTCCTTACTTGATAAATGTGTATTAGTCTAGAAAAAGAATTTTCATAAAGTCCCAATTCTTTCTTTTCAAATAAAAATTCAAGATTTTTAACATTCCAAAAAATACAATTTTCTTTATTTTAAATAATAAAAGCAAAATTTTATACGCTTATATTAATATCTCAAATCTAGAATTAATCTTATTATTAAAAACTATACTTATGTTTTCTATATTATTTATAAACTCAAAAATATAGTTCTCAAGCTATCTCAACATACAACAGGTTTTATTAAAATAATTTTTGAAAATATACTTTACTTAGGTCAAATAAGGTTTAGTTTTACAAATTTTCTCGCTTCCCCCAAACTTAAATTTTAAATTAGTTTAAGACAGCTAAGTTTTAAATAAGCACGATGAAAGAAAAAAATTTAAAATTTCTAAGTAGGAGAACGGTTCAGGTACATTAAAAAAGTGCTGAGTAGTAGACACTTGAAATTAAAAATAGATATATCATGAAAATTTGCAATGTAGAAGACTACTCAAACACACATTTAGTTCTAAGCAAAAGAATAACTAAAGCAGCAGTGAAAATAAAAGTATAGAGCAACTAAAGATACATAAACATTCTGATATAATATAGATATAAAAATCATAACTGCTATAGAATAGTAAATAAAGTCTAATGCTCTTCCTCCTCATCATCATCAGAATCAAAGGGAATATCTTCATCCATAGATTTGTAACTCTCAAATGGTGTAAATTGAGGGCATGTAGGAAATTCAACTGTGTGGTCTCCTTTCATGACTTTCACTAATGCCTCGTCATAATTAGCATCATAGTCACTCTTCCTTCAAACAAAATCTGCCATATGATTAAGTTTGTTGTCCATATCCTCCATATGACACTGCAACAAGAGCATATAATTCTGATGTTCTAAATATCTCTCACTTAACACATTCCAAAATCCAGATGAAGCTCAGTAGCAGTGGAAGTAGAAGGTCTAGAAGTAGAAGCCTTAGAAGTAGAAGAAGAAGGTGCACCTTGAACTCTATCTCTAGGTCGGCCATATACATCAACATTAGCCTTCCCAATTGGCTTAAGTGGCTTCAAATGCTCTTCCCAATGTTCAAACTTTACTTCAAAGTCTTTGCAAATAGTAAATATCAAAGATGGACTTCCAAGACCTGAAGTAGTACTAGCTCTTGCAGAAGAACTAATAGCATCACAAATAAGAGCACCCACATCTATAGGTTTACTTTCTTGATGCAGTAATTTAAAATATGTTTTTTTCTAGTCACTTAATTTAAATTATTTGATGGAAGGAGTCGAGTAGATGTAAGATAATGTCATGCCTTTGAAGTGGCATTTAGCTTGAAAGAAGAAAAAAATACCTTACGATCATTCTGAATCCTCCATGCTCTACGACCATCAATCAAATACACCATGAGCTGATCCAACTCTGTCTCAGAAGAAATTAACTCTTAATAAAAATAATAAATCTCAGATGGTAAACCATATATAACATTAACCCTCTCAACAGTAAACTCCACTCCTCTTCCCCGAACAAACACCTCATCATCATTTACTTCGGGTAAATTTGCATAAAATTCTTGAACCACACTGATGGCGGAAAAAATTGTAAAGTAAGATAAATTCTCCCAATCTGATGCCACAATAACATTCTCAATAACTCCATCAAGTCTATAACAACTTAGCTCCATAATTAGCTATCTCAAAGAAGCAAATTCGATGTAATGAATTTACGCATTTAAGCTGGAAGTTTTGGCACCATCATAGGATTTATTTCCCTTTTCTCCTTTTAATTTAGGAACCATCTAAAATAAATTTCAAGAAAAAATTAAAACAAATTTCAAAAAAAAAAAGAAAATAGGTTTCCTACAAGCTTTTCAAGCTAACAAAGCTTAGATCCATGCATTTTTTCACCAATAAATCAAATATTTTGCATATTTTCAGTCTCTACTCAATGTATGAAAAAAATTATGGTGAAATCACAAAATAACTATGCCAAAATGTAGATCTAACCTCGACAAAATGAAATTTGCTTTTTTCAAGCCAGGAAACTTGATTGAAGCTCTATGAAGCGCACTATGATTGGTTTTATTGAAAAAAAAGGAAGAAGAAGGAACTTGGGAGTCAACAATGGCATGAGTTTGGATTAAATTGAAAAAAAAATTGATTTTTAGTTGGTTCAGTTGAACCGACGCCTAGATGCAAAGCTGTGTGGATGGTCTGACACATAGGTGCTAGACCAAATTTGTTTTCCCTTGGATTTTAAGTATAACACAACAAGACTAAGCCTTTTACATAATAATTTTTCATTAATTTAACATCACACCTCATGTTTATTTTGTCCGCAACATCTTATATTTTCCATTTTTCAATTCATAATAAACTCCAACATTCTAACACTAGGGGCTACACAAACATAACTTAACTAAACTTTCAAACAACAGTTCAATAACAAACACAAACACAATTAAAAAAATTAACAGACACAATCAATAACAAGATAAAGTAGCATGCATAACACATCCTTTACTAAATCAAACACAAACACTAGCATTTTATTCTAAAAATCAATCCTTGTTGATCTCATTCTCATCAACCCTCTCTCATACCAAATATCTGCAATCAAATGAGTAGAAGACAAGGGCACGAGGAAATTTAATAGCCATTTTTTCATCAATTCATTTTTTCTTGCTATACATGGCTACCTGAGCATCTTGATAACTAGTCAAGTAGTTGGACTAATGTTTCATCTACCACTCCAAGTGGTACTACTGATGATACTTCTCATGCAACTTATTGTGTAGATTGGAAAGCTCCTCTTCAATCTTCCCTAACTCGTTTGTCATATTTTCTAAACTTAGTGCTAAGAATCCATCGAAATAAGTTTGGGCATCATTATGCGCAAACTTATTTCCAACTCCATTCTCTCTACTCTCCATGAAAGCAAGTAAAATCTCTAAACCTTTCTAAACTCTCTTTTCTGGTTGAAATTTTGAAGGAATGAAGATTAGGGATGAAGGCTAGGAAGTTTTATAGAGAAGACAAGGAGAAAAAATGCTTCGGGACAGTTTTCCCATGTCCAAAAACTATGGTACCTAGGTGCCAGTATCACAGAACTTTGGCGCTTAGGCGCCAGTATCCGAGTGAACACTAATTCACTTATTGTGAAATTTCTTAAATTTTAAATTATGTTTAATACCTTAAATATTGTTTAAAAAGATGCTAAAAAAGAAAGGATAGTCACGATACTACAACAATAACAAACATAAATCAAACCACACTGATAACCATGGGTTGCCTCCCTAAGGTTGGTTTAACATCGTCAGCTTGACGTATGCAAATGTTTTACTTGGATAAACTAACATTAAAGTCTCTTTATTCTAGGGCTTGTTTTATTTAATGTAAGGCTTCAATATATGTCCATTTACTTTGGTTATATGTCCAGTTTTTGGATTTTTAATCTCCCAACCCGATAAGGATAAACTTTTATCACAATAAATGACCCCATCCACCTGGACTTATGTTTTCCTAGAAATAATTTTTATCATGCATTGTATAAAAGAAAACTTCTTGTCCAAGCTCAAAATTTTTTCTTAAAACTTTTTATCATGCCAAATTTTCATCTTTTCTTTATAAATTTGAGCATTTTCTTAAGATTCATTCCTAATTTCCTCGAACTCATTTAATTGTAATAATCATTTTTCTCCAGCATCCTTTAAATTATTATTAAATTATTTTATTGCTCAATAAGATTTATGCTCTAACTTAACTGGTATATGACAAGCTTTTCTAAATATGAGCATATATAGAGACATTTCTATAGGAGTTTTATAAGAAGCCCTTTAAGTCCATAATGTCGAATCAAGTCTATTATACCAATTAATTCTTTTAAGATCTACAGTTTTCTCTAAAATTTTTTTTATTTCAAGATTTGATACTTCTCCTAATCCAGTGGTCCGATGATTATAATATGTGGTAATCCTATGTTCAATTCCATAATTTCTAAGTAATGTTTCCATTCTAAAATTCTTAAAATGATTTCCTCCATCAATAATGATCACGCTTGGCATTCCAAATCTAATAATAATGTTTTTGTTTAGAAAATTTGAAACACTCAGAGCATCACAGTGAGGCAAGGCTATCACTTCAATCCATTTAGACACATATTCCATAATCAATAAAATATAAATCTTTCCTGAAGATGGCACAAATGGTCCCATAAAATCTAAACTCCAAACATAAAAAATTTCAACTTCTAAAGTAAAATTTAGGGCATCTCATCTTTTTATAAATATTTCCTACTCTCTGACATCGATAAAAATTTTTCAAATAATTAATAACATCCTTAAACAATCTAAGCTAATAAAATCCAGAGTGTAAAATTTTGAATGTAGTCTTATCGATTCCAAAGTGTCCCCAAAGTTTAGATTTATGACATTTTTATATAATTTCTAGGGTTTCATTAATTGCTACACACTTTGAATGACTGAATCAGGACATTTCGTATAAAAATAAGGGTCATACAAAATGTAAAACCTTACATCATACATCAATTTCTTTTTTCTGGTGGCTTGTTAGTCCAATATGGTAGAATATTACTAACTTAGTAGTTAACTATTTCTGCATGCCACGGTATATGCCACTCAACAAAAACATAGAGTTGTTCATCAGGAAAATTCTCATTTATGTTATCCTCATTGTTCTTTTTATTTCCATGTTCAAGTTTTGATAGATGATCATCAATTTGATTACCAGCTCATTTCCTATCCACTATCTCCAAATCAAATTCTTGCAAAAGTAGGACCCATCAGATTAATCTTTGTTTTGCATCCTTCTTTGACATAAGATATTTAATAGTGGAATGATCAGTATACACAATGCATTTGGCTCTAAGTAAATATGGTCTAAATTTATCAAAAACATATACTATTGTCAATAACTCATTTTTAGTTGTTGTATAAATAATTTGAGCTTCTTCAAGAGTTTTGCTGGCTTAATATATAAATTTTAAAAACTTATCATATTTTTGTCCTAAAACAACTCTAATAGCGTAATCACTTACTACACATATTAATTCAAATGGTTTTTCCCAATAAGCTAAAATAATGATTAGTGTAGTAATTCATTTTTATTTATAAATTTAGAGTTTTAAGACAATTGATCCCAATCTTATGTGACAGTACAATGTATGCGATTATATTATTAATTTTTCCTTACATATATTTCCAACTTTGCAACTGCGCCAAATTCTTGATCCTCGACAACTGCTAGGCAAAAATTTGACTTCAAAGCAAATAAGAATGCAATTATTATATTTAAATATGGGATACTACGCATGTATACTTATCGTTATCAAGTAATATAGGACTTTTTGCTTAAGCCCCAAATATCAAACCCATAGGGAGAAATACAATATGTAACTAAATCAGAAGAAATTAGATAATAAATTCTACTTTGTAAAATATTCTTACTCAAACTATAGAACTATAATAGGAATGAAAGTTTAATTCTTTTTGTTAATTTTTTAATATTTGAAAATAAAGTAAACAATTAACTAAATTTAACTACATATTTGTACGATGAAGGAAATATAAATAAAATATCTTTTTCCTTATCATGAATCAGTAACAAGTATAATAATTCTATTATGGAAGTATTCAAATTGTGTTGTGTCAAATATGAGAGATAGTATTCTCACCCTTATTAGAGATGCTATAAAGAACATTGGCAAATTTAAACTTTGAATGGCTATGAAGACAGATTAGGTAAGGAAGATACTAGCTCTCACTCTGGAGTTCCCTCTTCTCCATCCACCTGGGGTCTAACATCTCGTGTCAAAACCTAAAATTGAAAACCAAATTGAGGGCTTTAGCCTATCACACTAAAGTCCTCTAATTCTACACCCTTCAAATTTTATTTCTCTATTTATTTGCATTCAATCATATGAATTACACTCTCATCCATACAATATCATGTGATTCATACCATTAATTGAATGAGACAATACCATCTTGGATCTTAAATGTTCTTACAACAGATATTGACATCTTAATTGACTAAATCAAGAAGTAAATGAAGTAAGAGGTTTAAAATCATCACAACTTATTCCAACATTAAAGATTAATACTTCACGCAACTTCCATCCAATACTTATTCACTTATAATTTTAAGGAAAACAATAAGGAAAATAACTCAGAATTCATGGAGAAAACACAACCACACTTAAGTTTGAAAGTAGAAATCATGCAATCAAATAAGAAGTCTAAATTAAAGTCAAATGTAGTCACAAAGATAAAAAAAATTATCTCAAATCCTCATCACCAAACTCTTGAAGTTCCTTTGAATCTCTTCTCTTCCTTTCTCTTACAATACTCTCTACTCACTCACTAAAACTCCTCTCCATCTTCTCTCTAAAAGTACCCCTATTAATCTAAGAGAGAGAGACATCGCGGTGTCTAGAGGGGGGCGGCAGCTCCTCCTCAGTTTAATCAAAGTCCATATTTTATGTTTTTTCAAAAGGTGCCTTAGTGTCTCCTCAAAATGTGTCCATATTCAATGAATCTTTCAAGAGTTGCCTCCTTTCAAAAGCCAATTGAGTGTATTTTCGTGTCCATTAACTATTCCCACTTTTTCACCAACAGTTTCTTCAAAAACCTCTTCAAAAATTTATCAAAATTCATTGAATAATTAAGTAACTACTTCTGGCGCATAAGCGCAAGGTACTTGGCGCTTAAGTGCGGCCTTTTCTGTTTTACTGACGCTTAAGCGCCAGTTCTGGGTGCTTAAGCACCACAATTATTTTGCACACATTCTTCTTTTTTTATCTAAATTTGATCCTTTTTCACTTTTTTCACCATTTTTCATGCATTTGTTTGTACCAGAAAGAAAAAAAACACACAAATACCTTCCACTAAAGTGCAATATCTCAAAAATAGGTTTAAACATGTGTGCATAAAGACTATATATTTTAGGTGTATCAAAATAACTCAAACTTAAAATGTTACTTGTCCTCAAGTGACACTCTAATCTTTCAAAACCAAAATAAGTAGATCATGTAAATGAGTTTCTTTAGGATATTCTAAAATTTTGATCTAGAAATATAGTAGTCCGAATTAGAAAAAAACATGAGTACATCTGACCAACTTAGAGTTTAAAAATTTTTTATGTAAAAGGTCTGAAAATACGAGTTCTTATCTAGTTCAAAAATATTAGTAAATTCTTCAAATATAGAGTATAGGCATTCTTCCTCTCCACTTAAAATTTTTTATTGAGAGTAATTATACTTACTATATTATATCCTTAACCTTAATAGTTTCTCAAGTCTTATACATTAACAAGATCAGATGTGGAACCAATTTTTGATTAGGCACTTATCTCTAACCTTAATAGTTTCTCAAGTAAATGTAATGACTTGGATAATATATAATGAGAGACTTTCTCTTTGCCAATAATTCATAATTAGTGCAGAATTTCAAATCTCGTTTAGAAACTTAAATGTGATATTGCGACAAATTAGAGCATACTTATTTCTTTAATTTCTTTCAAATTGTGTAAAGAATATTGGCTAATCTAAATTTAGAGATGGCATATATAGTAGTAATGGGTACGTTCTAGTATCTCACTTCTAGATTACCCACTATGCCCTCTCCAAATTGATAAAAGAATCTAGCCTGACACTGTAGAAACATCAATTCTTTGCCCATCAAATCTTATCTCCATATCTATTTGCACCCCCCCTTTGGAAGATCACGACTGCTCTTTTGAAGGTATAATGTGATACTTACAAATCAATAAATCTTAGCCATTTCAGGTTTATTAGTTCTTCAACAGGTTTTAACAATACAAGTGGTCAATTTGTGAAGTTAATGAAGGACTTGTAAAATTATCATCACAATTTTTAGGAATTAAAGAAGTTATAAATAAAATCAAAATCACTTACTTAATAACTTCATATTGCAAGGAGAAAGAAAAGAAAACTACTCATGAAGTATCGGGATAGCAAAAAAACAACATATTTATAAAACTCTAATATAATAGTACAAAACTTAAAGACAAAGATACAAATACTTTTTTGGAATGTCCCCCCAAGCACTTTTTTGAAGTTCTTTGACTTTTTTGAATCCAACAACCCTTACAAGACTCATAAACTCCAAAAATAATAAAGACTCACAAAGAAAAATTCTCACACACTTAACACACTCACACACTATGAGACTCTATATATCTGATTCCCTAGGTACTTGAAATTAATCAAAATTTATAGAGCTTCAAAAAAAGCCAAGTGTTGCTTCAGACATCTCTTTAAAATTTGGCCTCATTCAATAAATCTTATAGAAGATA
>NEWO01000448.1:509631-558762 GCA_003013225.1 Phalaenopsis aphrodite | reverse complement strand
TATATATATATATATATATATATATATATATATATTTATTTATTTATTTATTGATAAGTAGTATTTTTCAAAAATTTAATTAACTCCAAGGCTACAAAGAATTATAACTAATTAAAAGTATTAATTAAGAAAATAGAATAAAAATTATCAAATTAGATTCAAATGATGTTTTATATAAACAATAATTTTCAAATCTTGCCCCAAGCCTTAACATCTTATGCTACGTGATTAGAGTTGTCAAAACGACTCTTTGTTCGTGAGCACCTCGTGAACAACTCTTTGTTCGTGAGCAGCACGTGTTCGGCTCGCTAAGCAAACGAGTCGAACACGAACACACTTTTTGAGCATAAATATAAACGAGCCGAACACGAGCTGAGCCTTGGCTCGCTCGTGTTCGACTCGTTTACACCCCTAGTTTAACTAGATCGCTGCAAACATACATGATACATTACATTTCATAATTCATTCATATTCGTTGAAATCACCTATAAAGTTGAATTCATCATGAAAATTTTATTTTTAAACAAATTTAGACATTTATGTTCAAATTGTATCTTCATTCAAGAAAAAATCTTGTATAATAAAAAAGAAGAGAAAAAATTTGTTAAAAATAAAAGAATTTGAAATCATCTATTCTCCTAATTCTTGTGACTTCTTTGAAGTCGGTGTGATCTACAACCGGCATGCTCTTTGATAATGTAAGCTCCCTACTATGTAGGACCTAATTTTTCAAGCACTGACTGTCAAGTTATAACATCTAAATTCTCCGGGACTTGGTTCCCAACCTGCAATTTTAAGTTCTTCAAACAACTCGAGTAAAATCTTATTCCATTTTCGTTTGAACTTTTTCATTCATCATATTCTTTTTCTTCAAAATTGGAGGTGGTAACCATTTTTTGCATTATACAACAATAAATATGGAGTTTGTTATGTCGTTGATGATATAATCCTTAGAGCCCAAAGAATTGATGACAACTTTTATCAATTTACTTTTAATGATTTAACTTGCTTTTATAAGAAATTTATAAATTCTTTGTTGAAGACTTTCACTTCTCAACTCATCTCACTACTTGGTGATGTAAGGAAGATGAGTCATGCTCACAATCTAGATAATAAGTATCCTCATTAGTTAAAGTGGAAGGCAAAACTCTTATACTCAAGTGTCTCCTTCAGATGATGCTTAAAACGATTGAATTTTGAGTGGCTTGAGGAATCAACTCAATAATGCCTTGATTCATTTTTCTATTCCTCTTCATTTTTGCAAGCTATCTTCCATTGATAAAAAATTGATTCTGCATGTTAGAAAAAATTTCTCTGGTTCGCTGCTTTGTGGCTCTCAAGATATCCCTTCTAACTCTAGGCATAAGTTAAAATTTAGCGCACCTTTGAGAATTTTTTTATTCAGAGTTGTTCATCTGTTATATCATAACTTTACTAGCACTTGTAGAAAAGAAATGAGAGAAAATTGCAGAAAGAAAAGAAGATTTAGAGCAATAAGTGCTGGGATTTCATTATGATAAACTTAAGATCAAGAAGTTGTATCAAAATACGTAATTTGGGGCTCTTCTCGCAACTCCCTCTTAATAGTATAAACCAGAGTTTATGGGAAAAGTTAAATATTCTTTTACATTAATGACAAAAATACATGTATGAAAGTGCAAATCTGCATTAGAAATGAATTTATTTCTTTCTTTCAGAATATATTCCACTAATGGTATTTCCATTTTTTATATGTCCTATTCTTCTTTTCTTCCCTATTTGGAGGGATTCCTATTTTGTTTCCTTCATTATTATATATGTAGTAAAGTGTAATGCATTAGGTAACAAAAAATAAAAATATTTTGGGAATTATGTATAGTATCAGAATGATGGCTCGTTTCTCTCGTACGCACAAGCAGCAAAAACCCTAATTCGAATGACAACTCTGTCTCTTGCATGCGTTCATGCAGCAAATCTTCTCGAGTCGGGCTTCACAATCTTATCATGCCTAAACACGACATGACTTCACAATCTTCTTCCTCAGAAGTTACCACTAGATCCTATAGCCTACGCCTTCAGTCTCTACCGTGTTTGAAAAATCCTCTAACATTGCCGCAAAACATAACTGCATAACCATAATTTTCTTCAATTGTCATAATCCGCTTCATATACATTTGTCACAGAAGAGAAGATGAGCATCTGACATACAACATTTTAGCACTGGAATGATTGAATCTAAAAATTGAGCTTGAAAAATTGATGATCATATGATCATGTCATGGTTGATAAATTTCATGACCACAGGTGTTGGAGAAAACTACTTACTTTATAAGACATCTAAAAAGATATGAGAGGTTGCACGTGAAACCTACTGTTGCATTGAAAACTCCTAAGAGTTATTTGAGAATGAGAGCAGTCTGCATGATCCACAATAAAAATGATTAAGTGTTACTCAATATTCCAACACTCTTACACACTATTGGCTGCAATTGGACATGCACGAGGTTCATTCCTACAAATGCTTTGAAGACTTTGCCTTATATAGGAGAATTACTTAACAAAAAAAACTATCAAATTCCTCAATGGCCTCAATAAAGATATCGGAGAAATATCATGGGAACTAAACTCATTCTCACCACTTGGGAGAACTTTGCAGAAGTTTGAAGGGAGGAGAGCAGAAAGAAGTTGATGATGACAGGCAATTCGAAGGATCGGCCTTGTACACTCAAAATTTTTCTGAAAATAAGATGCCTAAGAAAGGACGATCGTGATGTGATCATTATAAGAAAATAAATCATGTGAAAGCAAAAAAATGTCAGAAATTATATGGTAAACCTATAGATTTCAGGTCATCTAATGGAAGATATGATAGAGAGAACAAAAAAAATACTACTATCACAACCAACACCAATTCAAAATTCAGCCCATTCACTAAGGAGTGGATTGAGGTATTGCAGAAAATATTTAGTAATGGTTCTAGTTTTGGACAAGTTTCACAATCCTCTACCTGAGCAAACTATCTGTTAGCACACCAACGTATCCTATCTCACGCTTTGTGTACAAAGCAATAAATTAAAATTGTAGATAGTTGACTTTGGATCCTTATATCATATGACGAAACACATCAATGTCTCTAAAAATTATAATCCATGTACAAATCACTGTGCAATTTGAATAGCCACTAGTTCATTATCACCAATAATAGGAGCTGGATCAGTTGAGTTGACAAAGGATTATCAACTTTACTTTGTTCATTATATACCAAAACTACATTGCAATCTACTCTCAATCAACAAATTTATTGATGACTTAAAATGTGTGATTAAATTCTATTTAAATCATTGTGATTTTAAGGTTGTGGATTCGAGGAAGGTGATTGACAGTGTTGAGATACATTGTGGTTTATACTTACTCAAATAAAATAACTTCATTGATAGGCAATGTCATCCGTCAAATGTATTTTTGAGTCAAGTTCAAATTTTGTTAATATAATTTCTGTTGAGAGTCATGTTGAGTCATAGACTTTGTCATCCAAATTTTGTATGCATGGAAAAGTTACTTTCACATTTATTTATCACTAAAAAATTTAATCTTTATCAATGTGAAACTTATCAACTTACAAAACATACCATACATATATACTCTAAATTGTAATACAAAGCTTCACATTCTTTTTTTTTTTAATTAACAATGATATCTGGAGAACCTCACAAGTAAATAATATAAATGAGACATGATGATTTGTATCATTCATAGATAATCTCACAAGAACAACATCGACATTTCTTACGATAGAAAAATATGAAACAACTACCATATTTAAATCCTTTCATTCCATGATCCTCACTCAAATTCTAAAATAAAATTCAAATTCTAAAAACTGATAATGCTAAGGAATATATTAACTCCATCCTTAATCTTTATCTTTCCAAGTATGGTATTATCCATATAAGTTTTTGAGCGGATATTCTTTAATAAAATGGGACAATTAAAAGAAAAAATAGACACTTACTTGAGATGGCTAGTGTCGTTATGTTGTTTAATCATTGGCCTAAATACTTTTGGGTGGGAACAATTCTAATTGTCACATGCCTCATCAATAGGATGCTTAGTCGAATCCTAAAATTTCAAATTCCCCATAATGTTCTCATGGAATTCTACGCACACCTCTCTTTTTCTTCTGACTCACCATTTAAGATTTTTTTTTTTTGGTCCGCCTTTGTTTGGATCCATTAACATTGCACCAAATTTGATTCCAAGTCTCTCCTATGGATCTTCCTTGGTTACTCTTCAAATAAAAAATGATACAAATACTATTCTCCAAGCATTAGAAAAATATACAACTCTATAGATATCACCTTGAGAATCAGTTTTATTTTTTTCTAAATTTCAAATAAGGGGGGAAAATTTGAGGGAATATCAGATTTGAGACTCGGTCCATTTTTCCTTTAAGTGAAACAAATTTTATCCCACAATCGGCTCCTTTGAAGAACCTAACTCCTAACAACAAGTCATATCAAAACTGCTGCTTTCTTTGTGAAGGGCCTTATTGGGAAAGGGATTGCCCTTAGAAGAAGGCCCTCAACTCTCTCCTTGCAAGCCATAAAAAGGAAGAAGAAAGTGATAGGGAAAATTGCATGGAGGCACATGTGGGATCTCTTCAACTATTAAACGGGACGCAAGCTCCGACAAAGGGGTTACTCTATGTGGAGATAGAAATTGGAGGGAAGACCACCAGGGCAATGGTGGATACGGGTGCTTCCCACAACTTCATCTCCAGCGAGGAAGCAGAGAGGTTGGGGTTGCAGATGATTAAAGGAGGGGGCTCCATTAAAGTTGTCAACTCGGCAAAGATATCAATCGATGGAATTGCCAAGGGGGTCAAGACTAGCATTAGGGCATGGTCAGGTACTCTAGACTTCTCTGACATTCCTTTTAAGAAGAATCATTGAGCATGTAAAGGATACTATGCAAGCCCAAGACTGTCCAGAGCCAGAACGAAGTCCTAATAAACATAATGGTATAGATACCTCAACTCATGACTCTCTTGCATCGATAGTTAATGGCTTTAATCAACCAATTGCACACAAAAAATGTATCTGTGGGCGCGATTGTCATCCAATTGAAAGATACGTAGCTTATGGGAAGTTGCTACTATCATACAAAGCTTTTGTGATGAATCTTGATAATGTCTAGGTTCCTAATTCTATCTAAGAAGTTCTAAAAGTTCCATCTTGAAAATAGGCAATTGAAAAAGAAATTCGGGTGCTAAAGAAGAATAACACATGGACACTTATAAAGTTGCCTCATAGAAAAAATATTGTAGGCTGAAAAATGGATATTCAATATCAAATACAAAGAAGATAAAATTCTAGAGATATTTAAAGCTAGATTGGTTGCCAAAGGCTTCACGCAGTCATATGGGATTGGCTGCCAAGAAATATTTGCACCTATTGTCAAACTTAATACTTTTTGAGTTCTACTCTCTCTTATAGTAAATCAAGATTGGTCTTATACCAACTTGATGTCAAAAATGTCTTTTTGAATGATGACCTTGATGAAGAAGTCTACATGACTAAAGCTATGGGTTTGGAAAATAAGTCGAACGGATTGGTTTACAAGATAAGAAGTACTTATATGGCTTGAAAAAATCTCCTATTATTTGGTATGATAGATTTGCTAAAATTGTGATTATAAATGAATATTATCAATGTTAAGCAGATCATACACTATTTATCAAATTCAATCAAAAAGCAGAATTGTTATTCTCATAGTACCTGCAGATAATAGTATCTTGACAGATGATGATTTAAAGAAAAATATTGGACTAAAAATGATACTTGCAAAAGAATTTGATATCATAGACCTCAGGACTCTTCGATAATTTCTGGAAATGGAAGTGGCTCGAGCTAAGAAGGGGATTATCATATCCCAAAGGAAGTACATCTTAGACCTGATAAGTAAAACTGGCATTATTGGTTGTAAATCTACTAACACACCCATGAATTCCGACAAGAGACTAAATAGAAATGAAGAAAGTTGTCCAGTTAACAAAAAAAGATATCAAAAACTTATAGACAAATTATTTTACCTATCACACACAATACATGATATTGCATACCTAGTCAGTATAGTAAGCCAACACGTAAATAATCCAAATGAGAATTATATAAAAGTAATGAACAAAATCCTAAGATACTTGAAGATAACCCCTTTATATGGTTTGCTCTTCAAAAGAACTGAAAATTATTAGGGGTTCACACAAATGTCAGTTGTGTTGAAGAGGTAACTGACAGAAAATCAATCACTGGATATTGTTCATACATATGGAGCGATCTCATCACGTGAAAAAGAAAAAGCAAGTCATTATCTCTCGAAGTGGTGCAAAATCTGAATACTATACACTTGCAAAAAGAATATGTGAGAGAATGTAAATTCAAAGGCTATTAAGGGAACTTAAAGTTGAGACGAAAGACACAGTTAAGAAGTTCAGTGATAATCAAGCAACTATAATATAAGCCTAAAGGTTTGTGCATCAAGGCATAATAAAACACATTGAGATTAACCGATACTTTATCTCAGAAAAACTTAATAACTGGATTGTTTAGCTCAATTAGATTCCCACAGAACTTCAAATTGTTGATTTTCTCACCAAAGTACTATCCAGGGTTAGTCATAATGAATTGAAATTCAAGCTTTTTTGGTACAATAAATACAATACAGCTTGAGGAGTAAAGGAAAGTGTAAATCCTTATTAAGAAAGAATTTATTTCCTTCCCTTAGAAAACATTCCACAAATGGAGTTTCCTTTTATTTATGTTTCTTATTTTTCTTTTTTTCCCTGTTTGGAGGGATTTTTACTTTGTTTCCTTCATTATTATATATATGTAGTGAAGTATAATGCATTAGGAAACGAGAAATAAATTTCTTTTGGGAATTCCGCAATACATAATAAAACCAATTGTTTGCTTGTTGAAAAATACATCAGTGGTATAGTCTGATTTCACTGGAAATGAATATTTGACCTGGTAGTCAATTTGCTAGAAAGCATAAATTGATTTTCTTTGATGAATTAGCTAGGTCGGAGAGTATTTCATGAGCTTGGGCGGATATGCATAATCCTGGATGAATATACTCGAGCTTTATCGAACGCTCCTTTAGACTTTGACGAGTTTATCACATTGAGTTCATCATTAGTTAGGCGAGTTTGTCATTAGATGAGAAAGTTTGCCATGAGTTTGATGAATTCTCCTTGATTTTGGCGAGTTCAACATGGTTTAGGCAAATTCACCAAGTCTTTAGCTTCGGGGTTTGGATATACACTTACAAATCCTATTCTCAAAAAATACAACTTAGATTCCATTTATCAAATTGTTAACCTTCCCTGTCATAAAATGTGTTCAATACTTAATACAAATGTCAAGCACTCCATGCAACATACCTTGAAACACAGATTTTCTTGAACAAGAGATGATATGAGAATAACCATTTCGCTTCTTGGCTTTCCTTATGAACAAAGCATCTCCTGAAAAATCCTCTAATGTGAAATAAGCAGATTGTCGTCTCGTAGAAGAATTAGCTTGAATTGAAGGACAGAGATGACCAATAGAAAGGATCTCCATTTCTGTTATTTTCCAAATAATAGCAACGATTGCATTAGTTTCAAATCCATAGATTGAAGGAAAAATAAGATAAAAAGTATACAAAAGATAAAACATCATCGCATAAATTTTTTTTTCAAAACAGTAACTATCTGTGATATGCTTTACCTTCTCTTGCCCAAGGAATATTTGAGCTCCCTCATGAAAGCAATATGATGAAAACAAGTTCCATCAAAAAGTTTCAAAACTACTCAATCAATTATGCCCGAAACTAAAAATTAATGGCAACAAATTATGTGCTTGTAATATTCTTATTATAGTTTTAAGCACTGAAGTAGCAGGACTCAAAACTAAGAGCGTGTGTAAGTTGGTTTTTTTTCCATAAAATTACGGTTCAAATTGGGGGCCTCTTTAAAGTTAATAAAAGGTTTGAACAATAAAGAAAAATTTAGAAGACAAAGAACTCAAGATTTGTAAATCACATATTGATATGTGAAATGTAATTTAATGGATTTAAGATTGAAAACAATCAAAATTGCATGAAAATCAAATGATACTCACACATGCTACCATAAAGCAATTTGTATTTATTATACTAAAAATCTGAGAAGTAGATATGGGCCTCCAAGAATTAAAATGGGATAGTTAAAATGAATAACTGGCTCAATATTACAATCTGAAAGACAAATAGCCACACAGACGATGCTGTATGGATCCCAATGGAGGACAACAAATAAGACACTAATAGCTATGTTTTGAGTGTAATGAGAAAATTAAAATGGAAATTGGTGAAACTAAGAAAAATGATATGTGAAATACTTAGAGGTAAAAATGGAGTACAACATTACAAGGATAAAATAATGCAAAAATGATTGAATGGTTGGGCATATAGAAACTAAAAAGTGAAAGAAGCGCATATACATAGATAGAATTGATAGAAATAATTAGAATGAACATAGATAGATCAAACATAAAATAGAAATTGCATAAGAGGATAAGCCCAAAATAAAATCATTGTCTAATATAAAGCACTCAATAGGAATGAATGGAGAGTAATGATTCATTACACTAAAACAAAGTATAGAAGATCCAAGTTGACCCATGAGTTAGCTTGTGCATGACTTGATAAATAGTTAATGAGCCAAACTCGGAAGGCCAACAGACCAGGAGTGACTAAAACTTGACACATCCGACCAGATCGTGAATCAATTGTCTACGAGAAATACATATATGATATACTCATAAATAATATAATTTCATAAATTAACTACAAAATTATAAGGAAGATTAATCGTAACGCTTCTTTCATACTTTATCATTCTTTTTTAATTCATAAATCCCATAAACAATTTTCATAACTTCTCAGATCACATTTTCCTTTCCTATTTCATAAGACAAGCAAAATTGTGAGCTTAAACTCAAGTACAACTAATTGAATCAAGCTCAAGTTCAAATTGACGGTGACTCAAACTCAGATCGCCAAATCTAAAACCTTAAATGCAGATAATTTACCTTCCAGCAAATAGCTGCAAATTACTGAGATTTGCAAGAGCTAGAAATAGGAGCTAGAGACATAACAGGAATGAAAGGAATAAACTCAATATTCATCAAGAAGCTTTTATATGCAATACAGATACTATGTGTAGAGTAAAGTAGAAAAATATAGAACAAAAAATATCTTGCTGTCATTATGAGTTAGTTAGGATCCCAAATGTTCTCCCTGCAGGTTTGCATATGCTTTTGTGGTACTCCCCTGCTCCACTACCGAGAGGTTGAAATACATAAACCCTAAGCAGCACAGTCAGCTACAGAGCATAAAGATATCGAACTCCCATTCAAAACTGTGAAGAACAACTAATCCATTTGCTCACAGGAAACAGAGACGAGTGCACGCTAGCATGTTTGCTCATAGTTCTACAAGTTCTAGACTACGCAAGAATCAAATCCCTCTCCCTCCCCAAAACGAAGGAAAAAGTAAAAAAATTTGCTTCCGAATCTATTTAATATATTCAGAAAAAAGTATCAATCTATAGATTTAACAGAATCAAATCTTAGGGATTTAAATTTAGTAGATTCTTCAAGAAAACATTGAGGGAGATTGGACAGAATGAGAAATCGAACAGCACATAAGAAGGGGAAAAAGGGGGAAAAATAACTCACCAAAGGTATAGGAGAGAAACAATAGAGCAGCTTAGCAGACCGCCGTTTAAGCTTCTCGGAGCTAAAATCAACGGGCGCTCATGGCTGAAAGAAGGAATTGGGGAAGACGGTTGCGTGAGAATTCTGAATTTTTAAGACCGTTTTTTTTTTTTTTTTTTTAATTCTTCGTTTTTCGGGGTTCAACGATTTATATATACATGTATTTTATGTGATTTAGAATTTATAAGTTTAAATAAATAAATACAAAAGTTTGAATATTAGATATGTTTGTAGTTGCAAGATTACTTTAGATTTAGTAAAATTTTAATATTAAAATATTCTCAAAATATAATTTCTTTCTGTTTTACGTTATATTCTCGATTTAATTATGATTGGGACACACGTTTGAAGTGTTGAAGAAAGAGGGAAAATATATTGCACTTATATTACTCTATTAGAAAGAAAGGAGAGGAGCTCAAAGTGACTGAAAATATCAATTGTATGTATAAGGGTTTGTTTGGGGCAGCTGCAGCTTATCTAGCTTATGCTGGTAAACAGCTTATCCAGCTTATGTCGGTAAGCAGTTTTTCCTGACAAGCTACGTATCTGCAGCTGATACTGATAAGTTGTTTTTGGTTTGTGCGATTGGAAAACAAGTGATTTGCAGTTCTTTCTAGATAAATGATCATTTTGCCCCTGAAACTGGGTAAATGACAATTTTGTTGCATATGATTTCTTGGATGAGATACGCATACAATTAATTGATCATACACAACTTATTCCACCAACAGAATATAAATCAATCATAATATTATAGACATAAAACAACAATTTATGTATTAGTATTACACCAGTTATAATATATTCATGAACTTCAACATAATTTTTTCTAGTCTATTTGCATAAACTCTAAACTCTAAAAAATCAGTTTTTCTATGAATTTCATAAATCATGTATCAAAGAATATCTCATAAACTTTGCATCATCACAAAAATTTGGGGAAGAAGAATCGGTGGGTAAAAGCATAAATACTGCAAAGAATAAGTAAGAATTTGGAACAACAAAAGAACCTCAAAAAAGAATAAAGAGCGAAGAAAATAGATGAATGGGAGGAGGGAGGAGAGGGACTTTTATACCAGGGGTGAGCAGGATCTCGAACCGAATGAGGGAGTGCGGCGATATGAGCGACTTCAGCGGTGCTTCCTTCGGCAGGGCTTCCTTCGGTGGGGATTAGACCATCGGCAAGGATGAGGTAGTGCGGCTCCCTTCGGCTTTCTTCGGCAGAGTCATGTTTGAGGGCAGGGGCGTAAATTCTTCGGCCGAACGCTGAAATGCGGGATAATACCCGCTATCGCGCTGTAATACAAAAAATAAAACGATGTAAAATGTTGTTTTCATTAACACGGATAAAACGTGTGAATCAAACATCAATGTGGCATTTTCAAAAATGCTGCCGCATTTTTAAGCTGCCCCAAATGGGCCCTAAGATGCAGTCACAGTGATCTTCTATTAGTATAAAAGTTCTCTTGAGAGCTTCAATAAGGATTGTGAAAAAAAGAGATGATTACGACAAAAAAAAAGTTATCACAATTATAACTAGTAATTACTATTAGTTCCTTAATCTTATCATCTAACCACCATCTTTCAAGTGGTGTTGTCAAGCCACTTTTGTTTGGCCATTATTATGATGACTTCTACCAGCAACCATAATCATTTAATCATCATTATGTAATTGTTGTTTTCGAATCAACTTTTGTTGACCACCATCATATAACTCCAATCACCCAACATTTTGGAATATCTTCTAATGCTTCTTAGCGATTTTTTTTTGTTGAATCCTTTTGTGACTTGGCATCCTGTATAATTCACGAACTCATACAATTTAGGAGAGATCTTAAAGGAGTGAGAAGAACTTGAGGGATTTTTAGTGAGCTTTTGACCTTGTAGGATTGAGAAAGCAAGTGAGGTTCCCCTCTTTCTTCTTATTAATATACTCGGGAGCCTATGTACCCGCACATAGGTCTAGAAAATGAACATAAAATTAAATTATATGCTATGTTGCATGGATCCAGAGCAAACTTATTGTCAACATGTCTGCTGGTGTGAATTATTATAGTAAAAAACACTATGTATGTTGACAATAAAAAATTCTCTTTCTTCTGCCTCCAAGAACTGCTCTTCTAGCTCAGTGGTGTAGCTAAGTAGTTGTCAGCAAGTTTGGTAAGAAGATCCAACCTACTCGTACGAATGTGGAGTAGGAACTCGAGCAGTATATACTAGTTTAACTGGAAGAGCGCACTTTAAGCTCGAGGTTGGGTAAACCCGTTATAACGAACTTGTTAGAATGTTAGCACGCTTCAAAGGTATTCACATAATCCTTTTGAATATTAAGTAGCTCTGCAACTTATAACTTGCAAAGGTACAACTAGTGAGTGTGATTGATTTGGTCACCGCTAAACCACTAAATGCACAATTGGTGGGCTCGATCCATTAAGCCCGCCAATTTAGTATTTGGGTGTTTTGTTGCTTAAGAAAACTCCTTGGATATACAACTACATATACAAGGGGCCAAACTAGTTTTTTTCAACTTTATAATGTTGTCTTCTAAAATCAAAGAGAAGAAAAGGCTTTCCAAAATCTAACTTGCTTATTGGATTATTTTAACCAGGAGAGTCATATGGTTTTCTTAGTTTATGGGCTTTTCACATAAAAATTGTGACGTCACGTATGAGTTTCTTTTATTTTATGTGTTATAGATCATTGGAGCTTAAGAGATGAAATTGTATCTACTACAAAAAATAATCTATTATGTAAAATTAATTATTAAATTTTCCCTTAGGTGTGAAGTGGCGAGAACAGAAAACAACTCGGAAGTTTTCTTAAGAGAAGATGAAGAATGTTGATATAATAATAAAAAGTGAATCGTTTTTAAGGATCCACCAAACCCAAGGTTAGACAAAGTTCACGTAGTGAATGGCCAAGAAGATTTCTTAGAGGGCCTTTAAAGATTCCAACTGCTTAAATTTTCAGTGCATTTGGATTTCGATGGACTTGGTCGGAATTCAAATTCATGGTTCTATGCTAAATATTGTGAGTCATTAGCCACTCCCGCCGCTGTGACCACCAACAAACACCTACGACCAACACCACCGGCCATAGCCACCTTCAATCACCACCGCCGCCGAACGCCATCTTCGACCACCGCCCGCCAACACTAGCCACCACCGACATTAATTTATAAAAGACCTCACATATTTTGAAATAAATTGTTTTCATTTTACTTCAAACTAAATTTAAAATATATGAAGTCATATGTTTATTTCACTTCAAACCAATGCATTATTTTTCATTTGCATTCATTTTATATTACATTACTTTGTCAGTTGAGCATACAGTCCCTTAAGTGTTTTGATTTGCATTTTTATAATAATATAAGGTCAAAAAATTATCATGTTTTTTGACCTATAAATTATCATTTTTAGTGATTAGACATATAAATTCATTGATGAAGGGAGTGGGATAGCATTGGTTCTTCTTATATACAATAAAGTGTAAATTTAGGCATTATGGTCAAGCGAAAGTGATAAAACATTCTTGCAACATTGAATGACTAGTCATGAACTTACTAATTATATTAGTGAATGACTGCACATTGAATATGCTTCGTAGCCTGTTAACTCTAATTCTGATTATAGCGTTTGGTCATAATTTTTTATTGTGCGTGTGTTTGAAGAATCTCAAGGAAACTTTTGAATCCAGAGAGAATTCTTTAAGTAAGAAAATGATATGTTAGCTATGAGGATTTTATTAATCCTTGAGATAATTTAAGCAAAATAGATTCTTAAAAGGTACAATCTAGCTGACCGAAGGGTTATTGGATATCTTACAGACAAGCATTATGGGATTAATGGAGAAGTTATACACAAGAGTAAATTTCCCAACGTCCCTGAATGAAGATTGGGGTGTATGAACAACTATGATTAAGAATTAGTTGCAATCAGCGAGTGAAAATAAAGGTGAAAATAAAGGGTGAATAAAAAGGAATAAGTAAAAGATGATCATAGAGAACTTTGCATAGACGCCATTTAAGAAAGGGAGTAATTTATAGAGAAATTCATTTTTAGTTAATTCTGTAATGTACAACTTATACAATCCTATTTATAAAAAAAATGTAGAAAAAAAGGGAATGTAATAGTGAAAACATATTTTTAGTAATAAGTAGTGAGAATTTTATTATATATAAAAATCAATGTATGATAATACTTTAAGATGGTAAGAAAATGATGTTAAAAAAATAAAATTTATTGAAACTTTTGTAGATTTTCTTGCCAATATTTCACGTGTTGAGCCTATCAACTTATAATTATAAGATAAATTAATGTTAAATATTTCTTATTAAGTCTAGCAATTGCATAAGGAGAGTACAAAAAAATTATTTTTGAAGAGTAAGGAGATGGAAAGTGCACTACCTCCAAAGATTACCTAATAAAGATGCAAGGAGATGTTGCCAAAGAAAGGATGGATCAATGAAAGAAAAATAAGCATCAACATATTAAGAGATTCAAAGTAGTTTGGTCAAGCAACCTTAATCAATTAAATGATATGTTAAAAAGATTTATTAGAATTTTGGTGGAATACACAAAGCATAAATTTAAATAGTTGAGAAAAAGAAAGGAAAGGAATTATAGTAGTCCCCAACTACATAAGAGAAGCAGAGTGCCTCTATATTCAAGCTACAATGGGGTCTGAAAAGAAAATGAGAGAAAAAGAATGCATGCCTTATAAAAAGGTCGAGTGCTTTCTCGATAACTTTTTGAGGACTCCTAAAAGCACTAGAAGATTATCCAAAGGCCCATCCAATTGTTCACATCATAATTATTGAGGGCATCAAAATGCATGGCACATGTAAGGTTGAAACTCACTTTGGAAGGTGTATTTTTTTAAAGTTACATAATGATTTTCGCATACTAGGGGACTAAGCCATCCTATTCTCTCTTTGATTTCACCATTGCCTTTGCATTTGCCCTTCATTAAATTGTTTTTATTCTCCATGCCTTAGATGATCACACAAGCATGCTAGCTAAGCATGTATTTTCATCAATGATATGTATGTCCATAAACTTGACCTGTTTCCCTCAAATTTTAGTCATTGTGCAGATTTATTTCTCTTCAACTTGAGTAATTTTTATTCATAACTCTCCACAATAGACCCACCTAGACTTATCTCATGCATACTACCTTGTAATATAGAGACGTAACTTTTAAATATTACATTTGCACGATTCCATGGGAGTCAAGTTTTGTAAATAACAAAGTTTTGACTGATATGCATGTAATTGCCCCTTTATTTTTTGGACTAAATAGTAATTTTAAACATTATTGAAAATATGCACAACTAATTTAATTGTATTTTCTCATAAATTATTAAACTATTGTAAATAATTATCCTCATATCGAAATAACCTTATACTTTGTCATAGGTTATTTTGTGGGATCATCGAGAAATGTCAGGCTACTCAAAAGCCTTTGATATCATATACTTAAACAAATACTTATCAACAAAAAATATTCAGCAGAGCTATAAGACGAAATGGCACGCATAATCTAACATTTGACCTTAGATTTTAGCTCGAAGATTAAAAAATACCTACGATTAATTTAAGTCTTTTTTTGCTCTGATCAATTCTAAGGAGCGACAACAAGCGAACGCGAATCAAATACGCTCGAAATGGAATCGGTTCCAGCTACGAGCAATCACCTCAAAATCAAATTAACATCAATCTTACATGCCACATCAACTCGCTAAGATTTTTTAAATCAATTAAATCAAGCCCAATGGCCTCAAGCTCACAATTATTCTACTCATATTCATATTTTTATTGCACAAACCCCAGAGTTGGCTCCAAGTAACATTTGCTGCCAGCTTTGTTGAATGAATGAATGAATCAATAGACTAAATAAATACAGAGTAAAGGCTGAAGTTATGCCTCTGTGACTGCAAAATGTCATGAAATCAGACCTCACATGCTTAATATTGTAGCATTTGGTACCAGCAAGAAGGAAACTTTATAATATCTTCCATAATGATCAATTTAAATAATAGACTTTCAAGGAAGATTGCATGCACTAATTTTAAAGAACTGATCAAGCTAGAGTTAAATAGACTTTATCAATTGTAATTGATTTATATGCTGTTTGGTCTGTAGAAGTATATTTTAAAGAATGCGTTGATTTGTTATAATTGGGTTAATATTTGGGCCTTTTAGTTGGGCTCTTTAGCGAGCCTGTTTATTTTGGGCTGACCAATCCTAACAGGTGTTTTTGTTTTATTACTTTTTTTTATTTTTTATTGGTAGTGTAGAAATAGAACTAAGCGTTGGCACAAAAATTCGCAAAATAAATTAAGATAACAATATAATAAAAAAGAGGGGATAGACTTTAGGTCAAGATATAACATTAAAATTTGATCAAAATAAAGTTTATAGCATCTCAATTTACTTTAAGATAAATATAATGCATTAAAAATTAAATAAAAATTATATTGCTTTTATTTCAAGTAAATTCAATAGGATTAAGAATTTGTTTCAGACCACTACAACTGTTTGAAAATGCAACTGTGAAACTACTGCAGAAGTAAAATAAGATATTGTTCAAAAAGTTGTAATGACTACTACAATTTTCTTTCAAGAAGTTAAACAACAGCTGAATTTGGACACCAATTTTGGGAGAGCGGGAATTTGCTCGAGAAAAATTTTGATTGCAAAAATATTATGAGTTACAAAATTGAAATGATAGAGAAATAATATTACGTGCTAATTTTGTATAAAGATCTGTCTCACACATAGATGTAAGAATAGAATAGTAAAAACAACCATGTATTATTGTAAAAAAAAGTTGTGAAGGGATGAATAATGATACAAGACCCAAATAAAAGTATTCACTATGTTGATAAAGATTGAAAACATATGTTCTTCCACTTAAATATAGTGAGGTGTTTGATCTTCGGAAAAGTGTTCTATTAATCATTAGGTATTGACATGCCTTGATTGTTAAGAGTTTCAGATCGGTTTTTTCTTCTGAGAGCTTCCCAATTTCAATGCATAGGATGTAAAGATCCACCAAACTTTTTTGTCCCTTTGGTTCCCAATTCCATCACTTCAGCTTCTTTAATGGTCGGTCGAATGAGCCTTTGTGTTGTTTCCTCCCTTAAGTGGATGCACTTAAATAAGAGGTCTGTTATATGGTTGTCATTTTGAGAGATATGCTCAATTATGAAGCTTTAAGGTTTTCTATCTCCGTTTTAACTTTTTTTGTGGCATTTGTCCATCATATCATCTCCAACTTCAAACATCTTAAGCACCTTATTCAAAAGAAACTGTTAGTCAGATTCATAGAATGTCTAAAGCCCGTCTCATAGGCAAATCGAAGCCCAACAATCAAAGCTTAATAATCTTCTTGGTTGTAAGTAAATTTGAATCGCACTTCTGTTGAGTGGTACAGATGATCCCTAATTAAATTAGTCGAAGGAAGATTGAGACTTGCCCAAGTTTGACTAGAGGTTTCGTCCCTATCACTACATCTTCACCTGCTTCGCTTGACTCAGAAAAATCGACCAAGAAATTTGTTATAGCTTGTAATTTGATAGCTTTTTTAGGCATGTAAGAGAGACCAAACCAAAATTATGAAAATTGGATCGGGCATCAAACTATAAGAAGGAAATGTCCAAGATTCATTAGTTTGACAGGGGTTAGGGGGGGTCAAAGTGGGTGTTGAACTAGATGACAAAATAAATATAAAAATTAATTAAATATAGTCTAAATAATACAATAGTAATATAATAATATAAACATAAATAAATAGAATCATTTTTAGTACATTTATAATAGTGCCATCAAGCTCTGTCCATATGAGATGATGGCCCTATTTCAAAAAAAATTCTTGATATTAAAAAATGGGGCAGGTCATAACCCTATAAAATTTTTCAGCCTTGATCTACTCTTCAATCAAGCCTCGAAGGTGTCAACACTGCTCATGTGTTATGCTCATGATCTTGCTTGTAAGCACGATACTTCTTTCGATCTCGGGGATAAGCTCTAGTCTTCATTGTAGTGCTTTCCTAAATTAGTAATATTTATTTTGAATGACCTCCACTATCTCGGCCATTAAAACTCTCAATAGAGTTGTCTTGATTACTCCATAGTTTGGTAGTCGACGCTCATTGTATTAATTTGGT
The DNA here is from genome assembly GCA_003013225.1 of Phalaenopsis aphrodite. Lineage (NCBI taxonomy): Eukaryota > Viridiplantae > Streptophyta > Magnoliopsida > Asparagales > Orchidaceae > Phalaenopsis > Phalaenopsis aphrodite. The sequence goes on along the minus strand of NEWO01000448.1, from coordinate 540,810 downwards.
CGTTGGTCAGGCTAATAGAGCTAACTCGCTCAATGTGTTCTATCGCTTGCTCTGTAGTCTCGAGCAATCGAGAGTCTTCGTAGCATGACTGGGCGAAATCACGAAATCATGTATCTGTCTCCACCCTTCACCTTTGGGGCCTTCTTCCATCGACAATGGGTGGAGGAATCTTTTCTGGAAGAAACATGGTTGGATTTGTTATACTCATCGACTGATATATAGTTATTGACTAGCTTAACAACTCGGTTAATGTCTTCAATCACTATAGACCAAATACATAACAAAACCCCTGAGCTAGGGCGTCATAAGCTACCGTGGATTTCATGTCATGCACTTTCAACATATCTTTCTGAAAGCATATGACAAACGAGTAAAGGCTTTCGCTCTATCCTTGATGGATCTGCAGGAGGGCCTATGAGTTTTTCTGAGGTTTCTAGGTACTAGCAATCTGCACTGCAAATATTCACTTGAAATTAGTGAATGATGTGATTACTCTTGACGATAATCTATTAAACTATCTAAGAGTCAACTCCCTCAGTATGGTAAAGAAGATACAACATTTTAGTGCATCAACGATCCTCCAATTAAAAACATGCGGTTGACTCAAACGAAGAAATGTAGTCGTTTGGATTAGTTCTTTCTTTTATTGACCCCAGTATTGGGATTTTGAATCTTATTTAAGGCTTGAGCTTAAAGATTTGTTGAGAGAATGCATTCTCAGTACGCTTGGCCTGATGTCGATCGATGGTTGCCGACCCAACACTATCGAAGTACTGTGTTTGAAATGCTACGGGACTAAATCTTATTTGGATTGGCTCTCCTATGCCGATAAATTAATTTAGATGTTCTTTCACCTCATTTATGTTTGAATAACTCTTTCTTGTATTCTCCAGTCATCTTTATTCAATTTTGTGATTCAATCGGCTTTGGTATTTTTAACTTAGGCTCTCAGAGCTTCACTCGATTAGAAAAGTGTGACAAATGATCTCCTGTTGGCTAGTCCTTCTTCGTCTTACCCATTTTTTCTAGATTGTTGATCTCCTTAAGCCATGCTCGACACATTTTGTATTTACACGAACATTCAGTATTATTTCGTAGTCTCCATGTAACCTCTCGCTCAGTCCAGCAAGAGAGCCCTTCCCTTCATGGAAAGAACCATGCAAACACCTCCTCTTAATTTCCAAATCCATAAAGTGCATGAAACAGTATCCGCCAACTCCTCACGTCCATTCACATAAATTATGCAAATCACCCATCAAAATCATAAAATAATTTAATATTCAACCACTCCAACTGGTCGCCGACTTCTTCTCTCCTTTAAACCTTTTTGACTTCCCTCCTCTTTTCCTCGAAACTATGAGCTTCCTTCACTGCCATTCCCCGTTGACTTCCACGTCTGTAACAAGAAGCTGACACTGCAGACTTAACTAGAAGACGCGCACAGGGCCGGTGGATATTATTGGGATGTTTAAGACTTGACAGAGATAGAGAGAGATTGCTGAAGAGAACAGCTGTTAGATTCGGTCTCTCATATCTAATAACAATGCACATGAGAGTTAGTGCTGAGGTTTACTGCTGATCAGAGTTAATTCAGGGAAAATATATAATTAAGCTAATTTGTAACCCAAGTTAGGGGCAAAACAATAAATAAATAAATAGAGAGAGTTTGCTGCAGGTTGTGTATGCTAGCTCGTAACACAGGCTAATGGCCATTCTAATCCTTGTCGGCAATAGAATATTGGTTATTATAATGAGTAAAGTGTAAAAATATTCCTCAGTCCCATAATTTATGCAAGTATCAAATATTAATTAATGACGAGAAGGGCTGACACCTATTTGACATATTATATATGAAGAGTTTCAGGTATGTCAGTTTACCTTGAAAAGATCGTAACTGTTTCAAGGTTTTGGGCGACAGCATCACCAATATAGCTTTAATCTTGTCTGAGTCGATTTCGATTCCCCAATGATAAATAATGAATCATAGAAATTTCCTAGAAGTAACGTCAAATGCACACTTTAAGCGATTCATCTTAAAATTATACTGTTGTAATCGTTCAAACATGATCCTCAAATCATACAAGTGGACTATGTGCTACAAATAAATATACGTGTAACGATAAGCGTCTATGAAAACTATTTCAACCTTAAACATAATGTGTAATTATATATCTTCATATTAATGCAATTTGGATGATGAGTGCAAATTAACAGATTAGTTGCAGAGTAATTCACATGCACACTTTATGTATCTAACACGTCAGTATGATGTTAAAGATTTGTGATATTATGATGTTAGATGTGTAGACATATATAAATTTTTGTGTTATGAGATATGCACGTAAATGGCCTACAAATATAATAATATATGATAATAAATATTCTCCAAAGATTTTGGAGGTGGGGGCTAGAACAGATTAAAAAAAAAATGTTACAATGTATCAACACTATCTGACTACTTCTGTTTGCTTTTAATGCAAATATAGATCTAAAATATTAATATAAACCGTATAAATAAATTAATCACGCAAGCAATTAATTTTATAATATTAATGCAGCTCTAATTATGTCATTATTAAGTTAATTAAAGTTGTTCGAAATCTGTCAAATAGTCGGTTTGATTTGCATGCATAATTCAAAATCATTTAATTATTTGCATCAACACGTTGATTGGATCCAGGGTCCTTATTATAATTAAATTAAATTACATTTTCTTCCCGCTTGAGTCAAATAGGGCTGTCAAAAAAGTTTGTTATTCGCGAACAGCTCGTGTTCAGCTCATGTTTGGCTCGTTCGCTAAGTTAACAAGCCGAACACGAACAACACGAATAAATATTTGTTCATTCGCGTTCGGCTCGTTTTGGCTCACTACTAATAAATTAAATATTTGTAATATTTTTAAAAAGTTGAATTAATTGATTTATAATCAATTAAAAGTATTAATTAAGAAAATAGAATAAAAATTATTAAATTAGATTCAGATTATGTTATAAATCTTGCCCCAATCCTTAACATCTTATGACTACGTGATTAGTGTTTTCAAAACAACTCTTTGTTCGTGAACGACTCGTGTTCGGCTCGCTAAGCAAATGAGCCGAACAACATGAACACACTTTTTTAGCTCGAAATATAAACGAGCCGAACACGAGCTGAGCCTCGTGTACACCCCTAGAGTCAAATAGTGTACGGCGACAATAGGGGTCTAAATTCGAACACGAACGAGCGCATCGATGTTCACGTTCGTCGCGTTTAATTATCGAACGAATCAAACACAAACTCATAGACGAATCAAACACGAACGAATCAAACACGAACTGATCGAGAACAACGAGCTTTTTTTACAGCCCTAGGCGGCAGTACTGATTAAATGCAAAGTATAATTTTAATTTTATTTTTTCATGATTATAATGACGGTGAAAAATAGAATCATGAATGGAGCATTTTACTTTGCTTTGGTCAACAAAATACAAATGACACTCTCTCTCTCTCCTAATCCCATCTATTTGTCATCATTCATTTCTAGCTGTCAGTGGAAGAAAGCTAAATTTGAACCTTTCTCTGTCGCTTTCAGATTTTCATGACATTTAATTACATTGAAATAATCTTTTTTACTTTAGGATAATGCAATCATATCCAAAGTTTCTTTTACATAACCAACCCTGACGATGTGGCAGCAGAATAAATTCAAAATTTATCTTACTTTATGATTGCACGAATAAGTATACATATAGCTGTCATATATTTTGAATTTGCGGTTAAATTTATTTCATTTGTCATGTCATTTGGTCATTGTTTGGGAACATAAATATCAAAAATTAAAAAAAAAATCAAAAAATTACATAGAGACCATCTAAACATTGATATTTATAAATCAACCTTCCTATTTCATTCATTTTACAAATTCTAACTCAAATGTCGAAAATCATAGTAAAATCTCAACCCATATTGTTCGTTTTTATCAAATTCTCATTAGTTCGATCATAAGATTAAAAAATAATGACTACGAGATGTTTAATGTGTAAATATCAATGTTTCAGATGATCTGTATCAGTTACAAATCAAGCATTCAGACTAAATTGTTGAGAATTTGATAAAAATTAACGAGAACATTAAACATGGACGAAAGAGAGTGCTTGATTTGCAAATAGTAATTTTTGGGTGGCCTGTATGTAATTATGATTTCAAATTCTGAAAAAAAAGCGTTTTTTTAAGGCTTCGTATCATTAAGATTTGTCTTAGGTGATGTCTACGTATTAATTCCGCTAATCAGGATTTTGTAGTAATTATAACTAGAAAGATAATGATATTTAACTGCCATGATATACTATTCATGCAGTGCTTGCTAAACTATATTATGTACAATATAAATTAAATCATTTCTTCAACGAAAACCAATGATTATAAGGGAAAATAAATTGACTTGGACCAAGTTGATGAAGAAAATTCAGACAAAATAATTAAGGAAATGGCGATTAAAGTCCGGCCATTTAAACTACTATTTCTAGGAGGTGTCATCCAAATTAATTTCAACGCTTTATTTTTTTTTTAAATTGAAATTATTTATCATAAATTAACTTTATTTTAAAAAAAATTATGGTTGGGTTATTATTAAAATAAATAGCAAAATATGATGGGCATGACTCGTGGGAGAGTTGATAGCTTCTTTTGAGTAGAAGATTAAAATTAAAAGCACATTTTAATTCAATTAATTATATTTTTGATGTCATGTTAAAAATTATATATATATAGTGTGCTAAAGAATTCATGGATATAGAATAGTAAATAATCATCCTAATGTTGCACGAGAATCCAAGACAAACTGAGATTAAGAGTGATAGGTAGAGACACCAAAATTTTTTATGTGAAATACCAGAAAAGAGACAAAACAATGACGTCTGATTTGGTTATAACAATCCACTGTGAATTGACAGTTACACGCGCAATTTTTTATCCCACAAGGGGAAGAACTGCACGGTTTTTCAATGTATAATATTTATTGCAAAATGGCGGGGAGTGCTTGCAGTTTGGAAGAGTTGTTGGAATTTCAATATACTGTCTTCAAGGTGTGTGGCTACATGATTTACCAGACGAAGTACTATTCCGCTCGTCGCATCATTGTTCCACAACGTATATTGGGATTCCACAAAATATATTGTGACACTGCAAACAATTTCACCACATTGAACAGGTGATAATTAGTGGTGGTTGACGATGCCTGAAGATCGGGGGTCGACAATGTTCGAGGACTGCAAAAACACTGTGGATCCTATATGGGCCTATGGGCTGATGTGGTCGTTAAGCGTCCGACAGGATGACGTCACGGCACGCGAGATATCCTGGAGAGAGCACGTGCGTGAGTACGAAAAATACTAATTATAAAAATAAAGTACAATCTCAGCCGTCCTCTGGATTCATGTATTAAGATGACAGTTGTCGAGGACTCCGAGCTTCCACAGTCTCTTTCCTTCTCTTTTTTCAATCTCTGTCAAGCAGCAGCCAATGGGAAGCCAGAACTGTAGGTGGAGTGGCCCCACCGTGATCAATTACTGTTCTCTCCAATGTTGCCACGTGTACGTTACGCTTGGCAAAAATGGCACGTACACACAAGATCAATTTAACTTTCCGAGTGCAACGTTCACCATAATATTATCCACTTTATTATGAATGGATTTTACATGAAATATAAATAAATTATATTTTATAAACTTTTGATAAATAAGTTTATAGTATTATTTTTAAAAAGTTTTAGATAATTTTATTAAATAATATTAGTAAAGAAATGTATTGAATTTTATTCCCTTTAAATTCATGACTTTCTAAATTGTTGTGTGATATCGGCAAATTATTTTTATTGAGAATTCACAAACATCTAAGCATCTGTAAAATAAATATGGAATATGCATGCGAGTGAGCACCAACGCTCGATAGAGCATGCATATATATATGTGTTGGATCCTGACATGTCCGTGAAACACACCGTGAGGAATAGAGAGTGAAAAATGAAAGAAAATAGGAAAAATAATGAAGAGTCACATCAATTATGTTGACCATTCTCGTCTTTTTTGACTAATTTGGCTATCATTTATTCATGAAATGATCTTTCTATTTATAGGGGAGATAGTACAAGGGATTATGGAAGAAATTCTTAGTATTTTACATTTATGAATTTATTGCTTGATTGCTATCTAGCTCGGTCGACTGAGTTTATTTGGCTTTGGCTTGAGAGTGGCCGGTTCATCTGGATCATATTAGTCGGCATTGCCAGTCGATTGAGCTTGATCTGTTTCGAATTAGCACGATTGGTTCAGCAGACTGAGTCAGTCTAGCTGCCGACCCTTAATAATAGATTGGAGATGTTGAGGGGCTAGGTCATCCCTCGAATCGACTTCTTCATGCCAGTTGGCTTGGATTTCTGTCTCGTTTTTGAATGAACGACTCAGATTCAGATTGTTCAATCAACTTTTGTGAATTGATAGCTTTGACTACTTTAGCTTTGGCTCGAACAACTGCTCTTCACAGATAAGTGGGCTTCATGGTCAAGTGCCAGTGGAGCCCTCCATCGTTTTACTCTTCTTATCTCGATTGTTAGATCTCAGAATTAGAACTAACATTTTTTTTATGTACATATTTTTGTTCCACGATTATCTTACTTATGAAAAATGACATTGAAATAAGAATAAAAAAATTTAATACAAAAAGTGGATATTATTTATTCTTAATCAATGATTGAACTCCCTTGATTTCCTTGTCTTTGGTCCTTATAAATAAGGTGTGAATGACTATTTGCTTTCTATATTTGCTTCGCATCTATTCTTAACAAAATCAATCAGTTTTCTAGCATTGTCATATAGAGTACAAGACATCCCCGACCAGTGGCCCCATCAAAGATATGCTTCATGTCGCCCTCACAAGACTGAAGGAGTGGTACTGTCCAAAAATTGAAAAGAAGAAAAACATCACTAAAAAGTGAACAAAACTCGCGTTAGCATATCAAGTAGAGTCGTTCCATTTGTTCCTTGATCCTCAGTGGAGGAAAGTTCGGGTGACCATTCCGATCACAAGTTTGTCTGCTTAGCCATCTACCACGACACAAGGTCTACCAACTAACATTACAAGAAATGTTGAAATTAGAGTCCAATATTTGCGTCATATTTTTGGACACAAATATTAGCATTAGTTTTGCGTTGAAAATTGGGATTCAGTGTTTACGTTGGATTTTGCATTTGATTTACGACAAAAAAATTTGACGTAAATGCTAAACTCAAAACGTCGAATTGAGAAGATGGATTGCGATGGAATTTGTGTCGAAGAGGTCGATGCAAACATGTACTTAATTGCGTTGAATTATGTTTGATGTAGTTCAACACAAATTTTGTTGCAAATTTTGTTGTTAGATAATTTTGTCCAAATAATACGACGAAATTCCAACAAAACTCTAACGCTCAAGCACTAGTATACATTTTTCTCTTCTTAAGCCTCATTTCTACTCCGCCAATCCCGAAACCCTCGCTTACAAGTTCCCCCTCTCTAGGTTTTGTCCATCTCCAACTAAACACTTGACTATCTCCCTCCCACTTTCCAGTTTCTCTCAAAACCCTCGCCTTCGTGAATGAACCTTTGTGATACACTCGTTGTTAAAGTGAACTAGGTAGACAACGTCAGTATTGCGACTTATAGAGACTATCGAACGTCCATATTTGTCCCCTACCATAAATTATTGACGAAGGTATGATTTTCAATTTTGATATTTCTTATGTAATGGATGATCAAAACATTAAAAGTAGTGAACGTTTTAGATATCTCGGGTCTATGTTTAAAATGACAGTGATATAGATGAAAATGTTTTCAAGGGAATTCAAGTTGGAAGGAAACATTTAAGATTTTTAAATTTGTATTTCTCTCTTCCTTCTAACATACTTGATCTTTACTTATCAAGACAATTGTTATTACTGAATGTTAAGTTTTAAGGCATTTTGTTGGAAGATTTAACTCCACCATGCTTAGCTATTCTAAACTTTGAAGGAGTTTAGACTTTTGAACTTGAAAACCGTCCTTAAACTTTTTTTAGGAAAACAAGTTTTTTGAAGGCAGGTGTGTAAACAAGTCTTAAAAATGAATGAACTTCAACTGAGTTCATGTGTCGTTGTCCTTACAAGTTTCGTTGAAAAAAGAAACCTTAAACTTCATTAGAAGTTTGAATTAAAATCTCTAATATGAATTTTGGGAAGGAAAGCACACAAACAATTTTTTATTTTATTTTATTTTTATTTATCTTCCTTTTGAAGCCACAAAAACCTAATCAAATATGCTTTCTTTCTTGACATTGAATTAGTGGCATTGTGTGAAAAAAATCTGCAATGTGTTTAGTTAAGCAAATGTAGCTGGTGAGCTATGGTTAGCTGATACACTTAATTTGATGCAGTGAATAATGTTGGAAGACTGCAAATAGTTGCTGTTCAAGCTGTACTTTTATTTATTACATCAAAGACTTTATGAGGTATATATGGTTGTTTGCTTCAGTATTGAAGATAGACGTCCAAATGACATTGTTGAATCTAAACTAAAATTTGTTTGTTTGAATTCAGATTTTCTGTTGATTTCATATACGAGTGAGAGAGAATGAAAAAGATGAAAGCAAGAAATTTTTTATGTATTTTTAATTTTTGAAACATTTGATCTTATATTGAGGGTGTAGATATAAACTTTTGATAATTTATATTTATATTTGTTACATCTTGTTATTTTTCACTGTTGGTATTCTTTTGTGATATAATTTTGCTTGTTGTGATCGTTATTATTGTTTTTATATGTGTGAAGATTGTACGAATAAAAATATTTAATTTTTTTTCTTAGTTACATGTTTGCGTTGGATTGGCATCAACTTTTCCTACACTAATTCTATGCAAGTTTGTGTCTAACAATTTTCGAAGAAAAATCCAAATTCAATCATCTGAGGGTTGAATCCCTCAATGTGGTGAAGAAGAGAACAAAGTATTAGTGTGCCAATAATCCCCACTAGACACAAAATTAACACAATCATGGCTATGTGGTCAGTTGGATTTGTCTTGCTCTTACATGACTCAAGTGCTGGGATCTTGAACCTCTTTTGAGGCTCAACCTCAGAGATTTGTTAAGAGAGCACATTCTCTTATTGTCGGGGCACCTCAGTATGCCTGAATTGGTGTCGGTTGATCAATGTTGAACCAACACTATCAAAGTAATGGGAGTGACTTTCTCTTTCTAGAGCTTGGGGGACTCTCCGAGTGTTGGATGTTAGCCCTTCCTCTGGGAAACTGCTTTCTTCCCCGAGTAAGTGCATCTCATATGGCATTCAACATATGATCCTTAAACTCTGAGATTTTTTGGTTCACAAACTTTATGATGCAATCCATATTATCAGTGTCTATGTTGTGGGTTTCATCTCTATGGGTTGCACCTCTTCTTGTTTGTGGCATGATCTACGCTTGCCTCACCTTTTAGGATGTTAAATCCTGATTTGCTTATAAATCACAACCCAATGAATAAAGCACGATAAAGGAGGGGGTAGAGAGAGAGAGAGAGAGAGAGAGAAGAGTGAATAATAATGAATAATAAATCATATCAATAGTATGAATAGAGTCCATAGACCTTTGCCATTTTTTTTGGCTAATTTGGCTATCATTTGTTTATGAAATGATCTCCCTATTTGTATGGGAGAGAGTAAAATATAGTGATATTATATTTTTTACCCTATTTTTTAGAGATGTAAGGATTATTCTTAGTATTCTATAAGTATGAGCTTATTGCTCGACTGCTCTTTGACTCGATTAACTCAGTTTGTTTGGCTTTGGCTCGACAGGGTTGGTTCAGTGAGTTAGGATTAATCGACATTGCATGTCGGCTGAGCTTGATTGACTTTGGGTTGTTAAGACTAGTTCAGTCAATTGATTTAGTCTATTTGTGAACCCTTGATAATAGATGGTGGAGCTACTGGTTATCCCCGGTATGATTGGAGATGCTGAGGGCCAGATATTCCCTCAATTCGACTTCATCATGTTGGTTGGCTTGGATATTTCTTTGTCTCGTTTTTGACCAAATGTCTCGAATTTGGATCATTCAGTCATCTTTTGTGACTCGACCTGATTTGTCTTTACTGACTTTGGTTTAAAAGACTGCACGCAAACATATAAGTGGGCCCCATGTCTTCTGTCAATTTGGTTCTCCTTCTTTATACTATTCACTTCTTGACTGTTAGATTTTATCAGAATCAGTGCTGACACATTTTTAATGTACAACATGTGATTATTATATTGTTGACTTTAAATTTAATGCCTTTGCTAAGTTTTGGTATGGTTATAATAACAAAGAGCTCAATCTATAGGAAAATTTCATGCTAAAGCAGATTAATAAGCTAAGAGCTGCTTAAATGAGATATAAGGTCTTCTAATGAAATCACAAAAATACAAAAATATTAAGGCCTAGTACAATTAAAATGATTTCATTAGCATAAGTTGTATGTGACAGACAATGCACTTTTTATGATTGGAGAAGAAATTAATATAATATAATATACATAAACAATGGAAGATGACTTTCATGGTAGAATTAGTTAGGTTTTAGGACATGGAGTTACCAATTGAAGCATGATAGTTCGCTTAATTGTGATCTTTATGAAAGTGGAGACCAACAATAATGAACGTAGGCAGATGGCTTGGTGGCATTGGTAAGCATCTATTTTCGTTATAATGATTGACAATGACCTTTATGATGATGATGGGCTTCCTCATAAATTTATTATACATAAGATGTATTGATCTCACTTAAAATGATAAGTACTATGGTTGTTATCAATAATGAGTGTTGGCCTTCTTAACAAGTATGATCATGAAAATTAATATTACACTACTTGAATTCAATCTATTTCTGACAGTAAAATGCCATTGATGAATGTTATAATGTTATTAGTTAATTGAAATTTAATGATTTTTCGACGACCCAAAGGACGTAGCTCCAAAAAACTGACGGCTTGGAATGTCTGATATCTCACCAATAGGTAATACACACAATCTTATTTTAAAATCATAACTTTTGTGTAAGTCGTCGGTTACGTAACTAACGGTTACAAACCATGAGTTAGCGTCAAAAAACATACTTGTTGGTTAGCCATCAGATGCCTAACTTGCGGGCAAAAGCCGTACGTTTATGGTAAAAAAAAATTATTATCTGGTGCTTTAGGGTAAGTTCATAGGTTTAGTAGTTGTATTGAAAATCTTGAATTAGAATACAAGCCCTGTTAAGAAGGAGAAATTTCTAGGTTATGTCTTACTAATTATCTAATCTACCGATCTTTCTTAAACTTAATCTAAATAATTGTATTATTCAATACAAAAAGAGCTGAATTCAACCACAATAACAATCAATAGACCCACACCGTGACATGTTTGATGAGGATGAGTTCAACCAGAGTTCGTCTTTAAAATGATTGACGACACCATGTGTATGTGTACGTGCCCGTTTTTACGTATATGTGAGAGTGCACACAATTTTTTTTCTTGCTTTATAAATAAGACTTCTTCTTCTTGATTTATGCCATCTACAAAATATAACTTGAACTAAATTAAGACAACTAAACAAGGCTATATTACCATTCGCCTTTGCACATATACTTCTCATCATTTCAATGCATTTCAACCCCCAATTTAGCAAAATACAACTTTGAATTAATCATACTTTAATATCAATTCTATAAGAAAAATAAATAATTAGCAGTCAATGCAATCATGCAAACATGTCCCAAGGTTGTATGTCGGCTGCTACATATATTGGAGCTGACCATTTTATTTCTTCAATTAACAATTTCAACCTCCTCCTCCCCATCATTATCAATTCTATTTTATCCTAATTATCATTCTTAGTTAGTATGTTGCATATATAAATATATACATATAGAGAGAGAAAGAAGAGAGAGAAAGAAGAGAGAGAAAGAAGAGAGAGAGAGAGAGTACAATATTTTATAAGACAAATCTTTTTAGATGGTTTTGAATTCTGCCTTGAAGCGTTGAATCATGAAAGCAATTCTTTAATTTCAGATTTGGGTCTCCAAAATGCTAATCTGAAGAATAACACGGATTAAAGTGGGGGGCACAAAGATTTGAGGCATGTGCACATCACGTGCGTGCGCCCCAACCATTCAACGGCGGGAAGTGCCGACATACTATAATAATAGTTGTATACTTGAATATGTTGGAAGTGAGCATGCTTAGTCATAGGGTCAGACTGAAGTGCATTGCACCGACTTAACTCTAGAAAATTTAAATTTTACTCACACTTAACTAAATTCCTAAATTTTTTTATATATTTTTCTAAAATATATTTTATGATTATCATTTGGTTAAGAGGAATTTTATAGATAATCACAAGGTGTGAATTAGATGCATTCATCCTTGGGCATTTAAAGCAATTCATGTGGAGAAGAGCAAGTTAGAGATCATGAAGTCAAAGAATATTTTAGCTAGGGATGAGGCAATCTCTTAATGATGCATATATGTTATATCAAAATGATTAGTTATAACAACAATTCTTAAGGAAGTCATAATTGTACGATTTCAGGCATATTTGAAGCCCAAGTTGATCAACTGTAACTTGCCTCTATCTTTTACTTATCAATTGTGCAGACTGGATTATGATGTCCAATTGCTCCAAGACACTGCTATTTCAGTTTACTTCATCCTAATAGAACTATTTCTCTGTGGCTCTATTGGTATATGATTGTTCTCAAGGAGAAGAATTATTTTTTTTATAAAAAATAATAGCATGTGGTCAACAATTTTAATGATTAATTTTGATTTCTAGGCTTTATCAATATTAATTTTGATAGTGTAATTTTTAAAATTTCAGGCACACTAACCATGCTCAAAATTTCAATAGTTTTGAACTTTTAATTAGTGACTACATTGAGATCACATATACCAATATGCCAATAAACTTGATCTTGAGGTTCAATTGAGTAGGCCTTAGGGCATGATCATTGATTTTTATTTTATTTTATTTTTATCAAGACATTCTATAGTTTAATGCATTCATTGTTGATAAGAATAATCTAATATAATATTAAAAAATGACATGACTATACCCTTCAAAATATATAAATAAACACCAAGTCATATTTTTTACATGCTAAGCTCTAGAATCATAAAAGATTATAGAGACACCATTATGACTTTTTGCTCTAAGTCACAATTCTAATTTTTGGGTTTATATCATTGACTTCGAGTCATTCAATTTACCTCATTTCATTTAGGAAAAGATTTGGGCCATTTTAATTTCTAAAGTCACCCTACACTATTGACTTTTAGTTGTTTAGTCCACCTCTCCCTCTTATTTAGGAGATTATATAAATCTTCTGTAATTGGTCATTCTATTTTTTTTTTTATCAAATACTTGTACTATCATAGATTTTAGGTCATTTATTTGTATTTAAATATAGGATTGTCATGATAGCTCTAGTACTTTTGATATTCCCTTATGTACCTCCAATTCTAGGTCATTTTTTCTACACTTCTATATTTAATAAAATGGATATCATGTGATCTACACCCATCCATTAAATTAAAATCAATATATCTACTCTACAATTTAGGACAAACTAATTTATTCTAATTCCCCCATTTCCCTTCTACTTCAAGTTATTAAAATTTCCTTTTCATTATGAAAGGGATGGCCTTAATTGCTTTTTTTATAATTATTTTTGGATTATTTAGTCTACTCATCCTTCAAGAGAGAGGTCATCCCAACTATTAATAGTGGAAAGAATGAGAGTGAGAGAGTGTGTGTGTGTGTGTGTGTGTGAGTGAGTGAGGGAGAATGGGTAAGAAAGACAACGAAGTGTGAAGAATGCCAGGTTCTAAGTGATTTTGCTGCCTTGGTCTGCTTTTGTCAAGGTAAGATAGTATAAAGAGTTTTTATTGCTATCACTTTAGTGTTATATTTGCTACTTTTTTCTTTTATGAGTAAAATGATACTAACTAGAACTTTGAGCTTGTAGGCTTTAGTAATATTGTTAATTTATTTTCATCTGTAATGTGTATGGCTTAAACTTTTCTCTCCCTTAAAAATGGATTATATGCGAATTAGCAAAGTCTATGTTGTGTGATTGAGAGTAATTTGATTTTATGTTGATATATTAACATATTGTGTATAATTTACTCATAAACTGGCCACTTAGAATGTTAATATGGGTTGCAATCTAGTACTAAAGAATTAGGCTAGTGGAACAATTAGGTTGACATACATTGCTCTAAAAGAATAGGAATTTGACATTTGAGTGGTGCAATCGTGTAGAGAAATTTACAAATACTGAGGCTTTTGTATGGTTCAGACACTAATTGTAATATGAAACCTCAATTTTCTTATGATCACTGGGAGGCTAATGAAAATTATAGTTTGTGATTATCAACTACATCAGACTCACTAAGATAGAATTGTTTGTATAGGACCAATTCAAGTATTTTTTTATCACATGTTCAAACTCAAAACTAGTTATAAACTTAATTTTATTTTTTTGCAAAAAATAGGATTAGAAACTCTTAAATCACCAAATTTCAAACCTTAAATTTATACTCGAAACCAATAGACTAGACATTTTTTTGATTTTGGAAGTTCATTCGTTCCCCATTGGATCAATACATAAACTCAATTTTGTATACTACTTGGGTGGCGCGTATACTTGTGTGTATCCTGATGCTTCACAACACATAGTCTGTATCAACTACATGCAATATCCTTTGACCTACCATCTTTAAAAATTTTGACTTAGATTAATGCACGTCTGATCTGACGGTGGAGTTAAAAGAAACTAAAGACTCATTGTTAGCAAATAAGTTTTCTTGCATATGTGTGCACGTAGGATTTTCCTCTTCCTCTTCCTCCTTTTTTTGTCATCATAACGTGAGATATGTCAAGACTCATGACCACTGTAACAATCAATTCCTACTAATGAAAGGAAGATAAAAATTGAAAAGTAGGTAGTAATGTTTATATGATTTTTTATTTTTTATGTAATGAGTTTTAGATTTTGGTTCTCCATAATTCTCTTAAATCAAAATATTCATGTATTAGGGTATTTTTCAGTCCCAACTTAGCATGCTCAAGGATCACGTAGAGGAGGAGTTAGTTGTGCCAAACCGAATATTTCAACTCTTCCCTAGTAAGGGGTCTTGACACCAAGGTAAAGGTATAGAGCCCACTTTTTGGTAATAACACATTGATTTTTTTTTTTTGGCTTAGCGGGCCCAAGGAAAGTTGTAGTTATTATAGAGCATCACTAAGTTCAATCTAAGTTCCTTACCTTATAGCTAAATGTGAGACTGATAAGTTATGTAAACTAAGAAAATATCTCCATCATTATGAAATTATAAATTAAATTTCATGATTTACATGGTGTTTGCTATCACAAATAACGACACATATATGGACATGTTCAAAAATAAGAAAATTTTTATGTGGATTTGCATGTTTGCGCCTTTTTAATATTTAAATTTTATCCACAAAAAAGTTTGTAATTGAGATCTCATTTCACAAACAAACTACACAACAATGTCCAAATTGTCTCCTTGTTCCAAACAAATTTGACATTCTGAAATAAAATATTGCTTGATGAAATGTCACTAGTAAGATTATTTTCACAATATTAAAAAGAATAATTTCATTTAAATAAATAATTTAATTAACATTTATTTTATTTACATTATAAAAATTATTCAATATCAAGTTTTAACAACAAATTGAGTTGAAATTTATACTCAATTTTATAATTTGATTTTATTGAATGTAACCCTATTCATATGCCACCTCTTCTTCATCTTTGGGGTGTGTCATCTTTACATCCAAAGAAGGATTGATTCACTTGGCTTCGATGGCCTAGACAATTTTTTCGTTTCTTCTTAATACTGCATCTTCCTTCTCTAATGGAGAACCAAAGTCTGTTATATTTTTATTTATGACTCACTTTTATTTTAATAACTTAAGAGCTTTATTTTTAATAACTTAAGTTATTAATTTTCATAACTCATAACTTATGTCATAAATTATGACAACTTATGATATTTATTTTGATAACTTAAGTCATTAATTTTCNTACATATGTAAAAATCATGAATTTAAAAGATCTTGGCTATTATGTATTTTTCTTCTTAATTTGTGTATAAAGTTGAAACATGAATTTTCTAACAATTTTCACATGCCTCTATAATCTTCCTATGCTTGCTTGTCTCTTAATTCACCTCCACCTTTTAAGGGATGAATGATCCCACGATCTTTAGTGACCACCTTAACCTTATTGCGTCGCCTCATTGTTACCTAAAGGTCATGTCTACTCCAACATCCAATAACATTACGCCCATCTTTAAAAGCCCCCATCACCTTCCCACATGAACTTGTGGCTTTTATGCATCATCATCTTTGCCTCTAAAATGAGAATTTTCTTTACCATTACCAAGGCTCCCAAATTTTATGTCACTCCATCTGTCCCACTTCATCTCCCAGAGAATGTATGAATCAATCTCAACCTCATTTTATCACCTTCAGTAAAGACATAACAACATCTCAACTTCAATTAGATTATACTAATACTTTCTCTGAGATTAAGGAGGGTTAATCCTCTCAATTCATCATCAGACAATGCTAATGACATTCATCTTTTCATGTTTTTCACACACATACACACACATATACACGTCTCCATCCTAACTTTTCTATTGATGCGTGAATATAAAATTTTGTATTGAATTGAACTATTTAGTTCCATTTTTATTGGAACCATAGACTTCATGTCCATATCCGACTTACAACGACTAAAATTCATAGTCATAAGCGATAAATTCTTAAATATAATTACAAAGTTGAAAACCTTAGCATAAGATAAAGCAAGAGTTTATATTCATGTTCTAAGCTAATCTAATAATTACTTATGTTCTTGTGTTAATTAATAATAGTTGTATCTTAATAAATAAGTCAAATCCTTCTTGATCTTCATTTATAAAAATAAAATTGCTTCAAATATAAAAATTTCAATGGTCCCTTTTTTTAAAACCATGGCCGGCAGGCCAACCCTTTGACTATTTCTTTTATTTATTATTTATTTTATTATTTATTTTATTATTTCTTAAAAGTCAAAACCACTAAACAAAATTCTGTATTTGGCAACACCAGAATACAATAAGGATTAAAAAGTCAACGCGGGGCTTTCAAGCAAAAAAAAATTGTTTTTTTTTAATTTGTATTAAGATGTATTTGTTTGGGGCAGCTTATAAATGCGGCGGTGTTTTTGAAAATATCGCCTAACCGTTTGATTTGCGTGTTTTTAAAAACATTGTCTGCTGCGTTTGAGTTTTTTATGCTAAATGTAGGCCGCGACTCGACCCCCGCTGTCGACCCGCGGGCTGCGTTCCAGGTTAAACTGCTTATCTTGAAATGCACAGTCTACCCCAAACATAACCTAAATCCTAAATTATTTAAATTTTGAGCCAAAAAATATTAAGATACTATTTCGAAGGCATTTAGATTTTATTTTCAATAAATTTATAATTAAAAATAGTGCATTTTAGTTAGATATACTCAATAATATTAGGAATATTCGGATTAATGTCCAGATATACTCAAGTCAAGTGCTGACAAGCACAACAAAAAAAAATAAATAAATAAATTTGGCCATCTGAGATGTCAAATATTTATAAAATATTAGATATTTATAATTAAAATAAGCATCTCTAGTAGATAAATCTAAAAAAAAAATTAAAATTATTTAATTTTAAATACATTAAAGGAATTAATATACTTAAGAGGCATTTCTACACATTACACATATCATCCAATTCTTATATATATTTACATATCTAATATCCTAAACCTTAGTTCTTTACATTTATTCCATCTAAAAGTAAGGTGGTACATATGTAAAAATTAAAGTTTAGATGTATAAATACCTAGGAATTAGTTTGATTTTTAGTGATCCGATATGTTCAAATAATGATAACTTTTTGTCTTTTGATTTGAATTGAATAGCTAAAAAATAGAAATAAAATATCATATAATAAAATTTTAATTTAGAATCATATTCAAAATGTTCAAAGTCAAAAGTACTATGAATTAGAATATTGATAAAAAAATATATTTTTTAAACATTTTTTTTATACGAGCTGGCTCACGAGCTAACGAGTTGAGTCAGGGTCGCCTTGAGCTCAGCCTGTTAGCTCATTAAGGCTCAGCTCACGAGTCAGCTTTGCTCAATTAAACCCATACCCGAAGCACCGCAATCATTATTGAACAACCCATATGAAAAATTTATGTTGTATTAATCTCAAATCAAATATAGAAGTTTTAAACCCATCCTAACATAATTTGAATATCTTAATTAAAAAAGTAATTTTTATTCTATAACATTCTTCTCTTTCACTCTCAAAGCCTTCCTCTCTATCACTTTCGCTCTCTTAGTCTCTCCTACACCAACTGAGATATCCAACAATGCATGCATGCATCTCTTTGTGAAGAGTCAGCTTTGACCTTGGCTTGTATCTCCACATCCAAGGAAATTACATGTCACCCCTCACCATCAACTTGCACATGCTCTCTAGGATTATCCTTATTGAAAGCAAATAAATAATATTCAAATATTCATGCACCTTACATTGCACATCTCAACAATTATTTGAAATCCATTTTTTTGTCTTCTTTTTTCCTTTTTACATGTATTACCCTTGTTTTATGCATATAACCTTTTTTCTTTTGTTGTGATGTTCACCTTTGATTTTTTTTTACTTATTAGTTGTTCAAAGGCAATTAGGCAATGGTGGGGGTTTTCATGCATAAATATCTTTTTTTGTGTCCTTCTACCAACATAACAAAGAGGTAAAATTATTCTAACTCACGTTTGTTTGGGACAGTTTTCTATCTCCTACTAACATTACAGTTTCAGTCTAGGAACTTCCTTTTTACTGTTTTCTAGAAATTTTTAAGGTGAAAAGCTATTTTTCTCAACATGAAATGTTAAAGTGTGATGACTATGCAAAAAACTGTCTGAAAATATCAAATATGTCAGACAGACAGACAGTTTTCTTATAATTCAAATTGCAACTTTCTCAGAAGTTGCTCTATTCACTAGAAGATTTGTGGGTCCAAACAATATTGAAGAATATTTTTCTATCAATATCAATGAATAGGAGTACAATTAGTTGATATGGTCACAAATCACTTTATCCCTCTCATATTGTCTTCTATCTTTTTTCCTTCAATTCTCCTTTCTTTTTTTGGTGATTATTTACAACTAGCTCTTCGAACAGATATGATATTCTCTTTATTTTTAGAATATCATTATTTTGTAAAGCTTATTATAGTAATTGGAGAAGTTTGATCCAAACGAGGTTTAAATATAAAATATATTTATTTGTGAGATAAAGAAAAGCAATTAAGAAAAAAAAGGTTTTTATTATTTAAAAATGAATATTTTTCTACAACTGAATAAAAAATTAAAATTTCTTAGCATTTGCAGAGTCCTCCCTTTTGAATTATTTTTCTGATATTAATATTTAGGGTTCCTTTATTAATACATTATTTAGACAATATAAAATTTTTATATAAATTTTAAATCATGTTAAGCTCTAATTATTGTATTATTTTTTTATGTGCTTGATATTAATTATGTTCATGCTTACTTGTGTTCATGTGTGTTGATTGGTGTTGGGGAATGTTATCCCTGAAAATATTTTGTCGTATTTTTGTAGTAGAAGGCTTTTTAATGGCATGTCTATTTACATTGCTCGAGAATCCCAATCGATAAGTTTGGCATTTGTTTTTTTCTCACATGTCTATAAGTTTGATTTTGTTGAAGCCAACTAACCTAAACTCTCTTCCCTACAAGCTCCAATTCAATTGTGTTTCCTTCATTCTTGATGCGTGTCGTGAGATTCGTGGTGGCAGAGCAATGAATTATTATTTCAACATTGCACAAAAATTTAACAATCACTCAGATAATAAAAGTGACAGATAAGTCATAAAAAAATTTATGTGAAAAATTCTAGAAAGGGGAAAAAATCATGGGGGCTAACCCTGCTGAAATAATCTACTTTCTAATTGTAAGTATATAATTTCACTCTTCTTCTGAAATAGAAAAGATGTGGTTATAGAGTTGAGCACGTAGATGTACACTAGTACTTCATCAATAATAGTCTTAATTTGGTTGTAGTTCTCGATGGTAACAGTTGCAAGAGTTGATATGGAGGCAGTAATCCATCGTGAATAATATAGATAGTGATTGTAATGTGTACATGTCGTAGTGGTTGTAGTTTAAAGCCATTGTAGTAGTTGGCCAGGCAAATCGTAAATGATTGCTTCAGGAGTATTAGTTCAAAAGTCGTGGTAGGGAGCTACACTAACATTCATATGTCGCGGATGTTGGATTTGAGAGTTACATGAGCTGAGAGCCACGTATATCATAGTTGGTCACAAAGATCATAACAAGGAGTCATAATAACGTCGGTAGGTGCAAACACCAGAGTTGGGAGCTGCATAAGATGTGATAACAAATGTTGGCCACATTCACTAAAGTTGGGAGCTGCATTAGCCGCGGACCATATACGTTATAGTTGGTCATGTAGGTCGTGGTGGTGAGCTTTAATAACATCGTATGCTATTGAGACCATAGTTGGGAACTCAATTAGTTATGATAACGTATGGAAGTCTATGAGTTGTGGATCACGTAGGCCGAAATTGGTGACGTAGGCCGTAGCAGAGTTGTAATGATGTTTGTAAGCCAAAAACGTTGGAGTTGAGAGCTTCACAAAATGATAGCCTCATAGGTCATGGTTGGTCGCATAGATCACAATGAGGAGTTGTAGTAGGGATAGTTGGTCGCCAATGTCGTAGTAAGGGGTTGAAGTTAGAGTGAGCCATATAGGCTATAGACCAGAGGTCGTAGTGGGGAGCTGTGAAGACAAATTTTTAGGAGTCTAGAGTTGGTCACCATATTCTAAGTATGGAGGTCATAAGCAGTTATTGTTGAATGTGTCATTACACCATCTTCAAAAGCATCGTTGCACCGTATGCAGAGCACATTGTTGCACCGTATTTGTGGTTCATTATTACACCATTTCGAGGTGAATTGTTACAACATCTTCAAGGTGCATTGTTACACCACCTTCGGGGTGCATTAATGCGTAGGATGTTTTATTAGTTCACATGATGTTTCATTACTCCGCAGCATACGCCATGATTCTGCAATGCACATCATGATTTTTCAAGGGGCTTAATTAGGATGAACAGGGGGGTTTGAGGGTGATCAACGGGGTCAATGCGTGGTGGTCGACGATGTTCTATGGTGGTTAACAGTTAATGAAATGGATGGTATTCACTTGACCTTCGATGTTTATTTTTGTTCTTTTTCTCTTTATTTTTAGGAATCATCAGATTGTCTATTGTTTTGTAACTCCCTTTTCCGGGTAAATCGCTCTTTCAGATAATGTGAATAATAAATAATAATTATTATTATTATCAATGTGAATAATAATTGTCTATTGTTTTGTAATGTAAGGACATACGACAGTGAAGACAAATAAGACAAAGAAAGTGAAAAACTTTCATAAAGTAAACTTCACGTGATAGCCCAAAAGCGTACGTCCAAATAAGATCAGATTAAAAATGTCTTGGAAACATATCAGCAAAGAACACTCTATTAAAGCAACCCATAACTAGATAGTTAAGTGTGTGTGTTTGTTCTAGGATCAATAACAACTCCCAAAGAGATGTATCCCTTTAGTTAATTATATTTTGAGGGATGCCCAAGAATATCGCGATTAAAGGAATCCTGCTTACATTTAAGTGACAAGTAGTAGAGGGGCGCCACAAAGGATAGTTATCTCACAAGAGCATCTCGACGCTTTCAAAGCTTTCACTAAGCCATAGGGCAGAAAGTGAGTCTCTCACATCCTAATTGGGTGGCGGCTCATCGACAATTGATGTTTATGAAATATCCAGGTCAACTCATACGGACCACACTATGCTTTAAATCACGCCATAAGGATAGAGAGTGAATCACTTTATCCCAAATGGGCGATGACATATCCGCAATCGGGGCTTACGAGATGACATTGATGAAGCATTAAAGAAGCGATATTACTCAAAGTGGGTGAGCAAATGAAGGGAAGAGTAATCTTAAACGGGTAGGGATAGCTCATATAAGATTCTATGGATCTATCATCCCATGTTATTGGGACCCCAAGTTAATCTGATCAAGCACCGCATAGGTACATTCCTCCTGGTCCCCGTCACGTGGTTCTGCCCATCTAATGCCTCAGAACCCATTCTCGTGCATTATTTCTAATACTGAACTTTCCTAAGGACTCTAAAAGGTACATAAAAAACTTAAAAAAAAAAAAGATTAATACAAACTTATGAGCCTTTGTTTGGGCTTAGTCTCCCTTCAAATAAACAAAAATTTTGTTGATGCAACAAAATTAAATAATCAACCATCACATATATTTAAGCTTTAAATTTTGAATTGAAAATGAATATAATCATTGGCATTTTCACTAAATATTGATCAACTCTCATTCACACCTAACATAACAATGATTTTGAAGAGCTCTTCCCTCATATTGTTGTTTAACAGGTCAACCAAAACATACTAATCTAAGAAAGACTTTTTAAAAGAATTATTTGGAGGCAAGCTCTCTCAACTCCCCACTTGGCATTAGTTAACCAATTCACCTGACAAATGTAAGGAGAGTCAAATCACTTTGATCATCCCAAATCCCATCTTGCATTCAACATACAAAAGGCACATTTACATACACCCACCCCCCAATCCTTATATATATTTACATATCTACTCCTAAACTTTGTTCTCTTCTTACAATATACACCACCCAATCACCTCAAAAATAGATAAATATGTAAATACATAGGAAATAAGCGGTGTGTATGTAAATATTCCATATATTAAGGGTCCTTTTGGGGCAGCTTGTGCGTTTCAGAATAAGCTGTTTATCCTGAAACGCGGCCGGCGGGCCGGCCACAGGGGTCGGCCCGCGGCCTGCGTTTAGTGTAAAAACCCAAACGCAGTTTCAGATAAGCTGACGAAAAGCGCGAACCAAACGGTATGACGGCGTTTTGAAAACGCCGCCCGTATTTATAAGCTGCCCCAAACGGACCCTAAATGATCTGAGAATCTTAAGTTTTTTATTTATGATAAAAAAACAAACTTTACAGTTATTTATGTGCCATATTCGAATTTCTCCATGACATTAAAATGTCATTTTGTACGCATTCATTGGGCTGCTTTAATTCAACCGTGAGTATCTATCTCATAAGCATCCACGTATTTATTTAGAAAAGTCCATAAGATTAATTATAATTTCTTATGTTAGTTTTCTCCTATCAAGCTTTGAATTTTGGACCGTTGGATGGACTTTTCTGACAATTGTCAGCCCTCAATCTGCGTTAAGAGATTGCTAAAACAGATTCTACTCTGTGACAAATCAATAGTTGAACTTCAAGGATTTGTTCGGCTTAAAGAAATTTAAAGAGAAGATTGGTTGGGATGGTGAAGTTCTTGTCTGATCATTTAGAACTTGGTTTTTAAAAAATAGTTTTGAATTAAAGTTAATTCCAAATGATATAAGTTTATAGCAAAAAGTAATTATTTCATTCCCATAAAAAAATTAAATGGCATGATATTATTATTATTATTTATTGCCTAAAATTTTATGAACTAACCATGTCTAATTTATCATGATGATACAAGTATAGAAATTTTAATCTACCAATCATTTCATTTGTAGAAAATTACTAAATTCCTTAAATTATATAAGATAAAAATATTAAATTTGACTGTGTATAACGAATTGTGTCCTCTGGACATAACTTGGTTCCGCCATTGGGTATGAGGGAGGAGTGAAGAAAGATGGTTGAATGTTACTATGAGTATATTATGGCTTCAACAAAAACTCAATCACATATCATTCTTTGATTCAATGTAAAACTAGTGGGTCTTATTTAAATTCAAGGAAAATAATACATGCATAAAATTTGATGTTCTGCTAAAGAAAATAATATACTCTTAATTGTTATCATAAGAAAAGATTAGGATATGCTAAAATTTAAAAGATAGTGAATAAAGTTAAATGTGGATGAGAATCTAATGGTGATGATTGTCCCGCTGCAATTCTTCTTGCCTAAAAGGGTCTATTCTTTGAAGAGGCTTGAGGAGTCTATAGTGATGATAGAGGTGGATCGAGTATACAATTGGGTTTGAATTAAACAAGATAAGTTGCACATAACTATCCCAAGAATGTGATAGTCATCTAAATATTTTAGAGGAGTTTTAAAAAAATATCCATTATTATAGTGGAAAGAGTCAGTACAACCTATATTATATTAAATGATAATACGAACTCAATGATGCAATAAATAGGAAGAAGAACGAGAGTATTAAGATAAATGCATTCAACAGTTGATGAAGTATGGTGGAGCAAAGTAATAATCACTAAAATGATCTATTATTCAAGGCCAATAAGAAAGTTTGTTGCCATGTTAATAGAATGTCAACTAATGCTTGATGAAATGAGCCTATTGAGGAGGATTTTCCATAAAGAATTCAAAGATAAGGTTTCCTTTAAGAAGTTTCCACGATAATAAAATTCTCTAAAACGTTGTAAAGAGGGATGGGTTATATGTAGAAGTTATTGTAAAGGCCAAATTTTTTA
Source organism: Phalaenopsis aphrodite (assembly GCA_003013225.1). Classification (NCBI taxonomy): domain Eukaryota; kingdom Viridiplantae; phylum Streptophyta; class Magnoliopsida; order Asparagales; family Orchidaceae; genus Phalaenopsis; species Phalaenopsis aphrodite. Next base: position 516,079 of record NEWO01000448.1, on the reverse strand, counting down.
GAAAAATTATTATGAAAAGTGGTTCTTTAGGGGAAAAAAAATTCAACTGCATGTGAAGACATTCTAGGAATTAATATTTACCAAAAGATGTATATGTTGGCTTATTTCTTATAGGAGTTTCTTAGATAGAGGCTTTTTTGGATGATGCATCAATAAGGTAGAAATTTTAGAAGGATAATTAGCTAGCACCAATAGATATGATTTTGGGTAGAATGGTGTCAATGATATCATCCTAGGTTAGTGGTCCTTAAAATATTGCACTAAGAAACTAACATTGGATACTTGGCCCAGTAATATGAGTTAATTAGATGAAAGATAGTGCTTAGCAATTTGAGGAGAAAAATTAGCCATAACATGAAGGGGATCTATTTAGCAAAGTAAATAACATTAGTAACCAAGCAATTTTGTGTGTGCCATCCCATAAATGATTTTAAGTCAAAAGTAAATTTAATCGTATAGGTTTTTTTAGTTTTATACTAATCTTAATGGGCTTTTATATGTATGGAACAATGTTAAGCTTTGATTCTAATAAAATAGGTTTTAGGTCAACTAATTTAAGTTTCAACTTAAACCCTTAGACAAACATATCCTTCAATTTTATTAAAAGATTTATTTCACATACCACTCTGAAATGATAGAAAGACTTTATATAGGGAGTGAACATCCTAACTAAGATTTCCCAAGGGCAAGGCCTAAACACGAGATTTATACCTTAAAGGAAAAGTCAATAACATCAAACTTATGCATATAATATTATGCTAAGTGTGATTAAAAACGGTCAATGATTGAGACTAATATGGGAATTTATAAAATTTAAAATCTTAATGATGCATAAGGTTAAGCGTGTTTCTAGTTTTATGCACTAAGGTGTCAATTAGAGCATAAAGCTTAGAAGCTCATTGTTGTGTGCATAGAATGATAACTAGAAAGGGTTATAACAAATAAAAATTATGAAAAATAATGTAATTAGTATGAGGAGAATACTGCACCAATACTGACATATGTTGAGTTACAAGAGATCTTTTTAATTATGGTGACTTGCATTAATGGTTATAGTAGTGTGGATACAAAATTGGAATCTAAGGGTGTGAGATTTAAAAATAACAATCAAGCAAAATGATGGTGGTTGATTTTTATGAGTGGAGATATGCTATGATTTTAATAAAAACTTAATGAAATATTATTCATCATATGATAATCCATGATACAATAAGCTTTGGCTCAAGTCAAACCCAAGCTGAACCCATGAACCTGAAATGAAATTATTAATATGATTAATATAAAATAAAGTAATGTGTCCATAATTAATAACAAAAAATTATTTGAAAAATATGGAAATCTAATGCATAAATGTCTAAATCAAATATAAAAAGATTATTAGGATTATGATTGCTTTTATAACTCTCTGTTGCTTGTTAGTTTTATTTCAATTAGTACCACTCATTATGAGAAAGACACCATTTTGATTACCTTTAAACATTGACTATCTATGGGTTATCTAGTTATCTTTTTTTAATTAAGAGGGTTATCTTAGTCACTTTTAGTTCTCTATGGACTTGATTATTCATACTCTTCTCCTTCTAAGGGAGGATGTATTATGAGTTTTTTTTGCCCACAAACTTTGGATAATTTGGTTCCCCTTCTTTAATAGGAGAGATTTTCTTAACCATCAACCTCATTGGCCTTTATTACCTTCTACCATTACTCTATATATTGTCTCCATGTAATGTGATATTCAGTTAAAATGATGAGCATAGAATGAATGCTTATATTGTATTTTGAATCTACCTATAATGTATTGATTTAAATTTGATAAAACTTGCAAATTTATCTTATGTTTACCAAATTTTAAATGAATTTTTAAATTTGACTTTATGTTTAATTAATTTGCTAGTTTTTGTGAGTTTGGTTTGGATAAAAGTCCAATATAATCTACTCATATAAAATTTAACCTTAGTGTATTTCATTAAATTTTATGAATTTAATTTATGTCTAATTTTTAAAACATCCTAATCATATTGTAGAGTTAAACACTTTGTTTATGTGTTTTTTTTTTCTTATGATTATGAGAAATGTTGGTATCAAAATAGCATGATTTTCTTAGAGAGGAATTTTTAAGTGGATAATCGGACTCACTAGCCTACATCATCTCTTACAGTCATTTTTGTTAATGTATTTTAAACATCATATGCAATTTAAAAATGTAGGACTCTCCCAATTACTTTAAAAAGTACATAGGAAAAAGAAAAAAAAAGACTTCACCTGAGAGAGTGAGAGAGAGAGAGAGAGAGAGAGAGAGAGAGAGAGAGAGAGAGAGAGAGAGAGAGAGGAACTAAGTGTGTGTAAGGCTTTAAGTTAGATGAATTAAAATTATACAATTATTTATCTCTATGATATTTGCTATTTTAGATAATTTTTATGGCGATTCTACAATGTTTAAGATTTTAAAGCGAAATTTTATGTTTTCAATGAATTCAAATGTAAAATCATTTATGTTATATGTTGTGGAATGTCTCTATAGTATTCTTGCTTAGTTTGTTTGGCTTTGTCTATGATCTCTGATTGCTTGCAAGAATAAAATTTAAAGAAGTATAAGACTTTTTTTATATTTTCTTAAATAGATTTTCATCAATTTTTTTTTGTTGGAAATGGATGATAAATTAAAAGAACATAATGTCATACATATGAATATAAATTAATATGTGTAAATGGGTATAAAAACTCCATATTTTCATTAACATTGATGTTAGGTAAAGAGCATCTCTACAATGTTTAACAATTAATTTTCATTAATCTATCAATAAATCAATATCAATTAACTTTTATTTTATTTTATTTTTAAAAGTATATTTACTAAGTGTATTTTTAAACTAATTTAAAGCATTTTAATTATTTTTGAAAATAACAGTGACATATATCAACTCATTAGATATTCAATAAAAATAAAATCGACCAATTTTTAAGATGTCGAATATGTATAATTTCATGTCAAAATATATATTAAATAAAATAAAGAAATTATAAAAAAAAAAGAAAAAAAAAATTAAAATAATCCTAAATTATTTCAAAATTCATTCATTTTTAAGAGACCCTCCCATTACCTTTGAAATCTCTTCATAATTAAATAGAAATCAAAATATTTTCTATTTAATTATTAATAATTACGATTACCTCATCAATTAAATTTTAATTGAGATGGGAGAGCTTGTCGGCTGAAGGAATTCTTTGCTGCTGGATAGAGAGACATTTGGAATGGTGCATGTATATTGCCTTCATATATTTAACGAAATTTTAGCAAAGTCAAATAGCATTTAAGCTGGGGCTATCAGAAAAGGATGATGTTCGCGGATAACTCGTATTCGACTCATTAAGTAGTTTGTATTCGAATCGTTCGTTAAGTGAGTCGAATAAGCACAATTTTTTTAAGCTCGAATTATAAAGGAAGCAAACAGGAACAACCATTTGTTCAATCATATTCGGCTCGTTTTAACTCCAATTATTATATATGTATGTATGCATGTGTGTGTATGTGTGTGTGTGTGTGTGTTTAAATCATAACAGCTCATGTGATCATGTGTTTGTGCGGCTTTTATTACACAGGAATGATGCAGATTCGAATACAACGACTTATACTTATTTTTTCTAATTAACTTATACGAGTTAATTTTGAGCAGAACACAAACAATAATATGTAAATCAAGTTGAATAAGAATATATTATTCACGAGCAATTTCAAATAGGGCTATTTCAAACAAGTAAAACACAAGTCAAGCATGTGTCCGCCGAAGCTCGGTTTGTATACAACCCTGCTTTAGGAAAAAATTAATTCAAACGGACACCATATGCAACAATGCATAAGGTTTTCGATCTCCACCGTTCATCACAGTAATTTTTTTTAATTTAAAAAAAATAAAAATAGGGTCCACTATTATACACCTTTACTGGATGAAAGGTGAAAATCGAACATCGTATGCATTTCTGCATACGGTATACGTATGCAATAATGTATACTAGTTTAGCCTCGCAACTCAATATGTGTAATTTTACATATTATAGATTTGGAATTTTGAGGAGGAATATTTGAAACGAAATCCTTCTGCTGAGACATATTTATTATTATAATAATTTACAAATTCCAAATGTCTCTCAAACCAGCTACCAAAAAATTCCTCCAGACGTCCTCGCCTGCTAATTAAATTTAATTGGTTAGGTAATCATTATTATTAATTAATTAATAGAAAATATTTCAAAATGAGCAAAATATATATATATATATATATATATATATATATATATATATATATATATATATATATATATATATATATATATATATATATATATATATATATATATATATATACTGTAGGGAGTATTTAAATATTAACTATTCGATATGAGTATGCTAAATAGTTGATATCTTGAATCCAAGGAAAGAAAACACTAAATGCTTCCCCCAATCCCATAATGTTGAGACCAACAAAGTCTAGGGTAATCTTGTATACCAAAAATTAGTTTTTATAGGCCATAGATTGAACTCAATAGGCCTCGGGGGTCTAGGTTAACCCAACTGTCTGGAAGACGGGACTTTTATTGGAGTGGCTTGTTAGGGTGACCTACTAACTTCAATTGGTGATGTGTTAGTTATTTTATGCTAGTTGTTGAGCTGACCTGACAAACTGTCTTGGCAAACTAGCTGTCCAACTGGAGATTTGATGGAGAAGTACAAAGAGATTAAGGAGGATCTACATATGATTTTTATCGACTTAGGGAAAGCGTACGATAATGTTCGAAGAGAAGTTCTTCAAAGAATTTTAGAAAAAAAAAATGTGTTGATAAGACTTATATTATAATTATTAAAGATAAGTATACTAGAGCTTTTACTTATGTTCGAACAAAAGGAGAATTGACAAGTATTTTCTAATTTCAGTTGGATTACAACAGGAATCTGCTTTAAGCCTATATTTTTTGATTTTGTCATGGATGCTCTTACTAGGCATTTACAAGAGGATGTACCTTGGTGTATGTTTTTTGCTGATGATATCCTTCTTTTGGATAAGACTAGAGAAAATGTTCAAGATAAACTTGAATTATGGAGGTCTACACTGGAGTCTAAAGGCTTTCATTTGAGTAGATCTAAAACTAAACACATAGAATGTATTTTTAGTGGTAGAAGCTATAGTGGCAAAGTTGTAACTATGGGTGATCAAATCATTAAAAGGTTGTTGTTTTAAATATCTCGAGTTTATTATTCAAAATAATGATTGGTTTCGTTTCTTTCTCTTTTTAATTTTAAAGGAGTCGTCAGTTTGTCCATCAGTTTATGTTTTCCTTTTTCAAATAGGTCTCTCTTCAGGATCATGTGAATGATCAGGAGAAGAGATGAACCGAAAAAGACGGACATACGATAAATACGACAAACAAAAAAAAGAAAACATGGAGAGTCTACGTGCGATAAACCTCAAATGGATATGTCAAGTTTGTCTCCGCAAACCAGGTCGGGGTGGAAGCACCTTGGTCCAATATCTGCAAAATAATACCTATGTAAATTACACAAAACCAGAGATTCAGATGTGTTTGTTTCTTTTCTGGTCTAGAATGCTCCCAAGGGGATGTATCTCACTTGGTTAATTACATCTTGGGGTTAGTCAAAAATACTCTTGATTCAGGGATTTTTGCTTACATTAAAATTGACGACTAGCACAGGGCTATCAACAGGTGGTTATTTCGCATGGGAATACTCTGATGCTTTCAAAACCCCCATTAAGCCACAAGGCAGAGAGTGAGCCTCTCATAATCTTGCATGGGTAACAAACTCATTGACACACAGAGCTTGCAAATTAATCAGATTATCCTAACAGGGTATCCCGATAAGCCAAAACACATTTGGATCATAAGGGGAGATGACAAATCATCGTATCCCGAACGGGCTGCAGCTCATCAGTAACCAGACCGCCGAGATGATACCAACTAAGGCAAAAGAGAGACAGGGATCAAAAGAGGTGTCAACAGGAATGAAGATATCTTCTAAACATGTAGAGGTAGCAGGTCAAGATACCACATACCCATCATCTCAAACTATTAGGATTTTAAGTCAACATTTTCATGAAGGTAGTCAACCCAATAAGTGCAGCCATTCCCGATCAACAATCCATGAATTGCGTCGTTCGCGGGGACCTCATTAGTTCTATGGTCAAAAGAAAGAAACTCTTTCCTATAACTATCAAGTGAAGCTCTAAGTGATAGAGCATATACGTGCCGAAGAGGCGATGATGTCTTGTGTTCGTGTTCGGTTCGTTTGAAATTTAGTTTGTTTGAAATAAGCTCGTGTTTGAAATTGTTCGTGAAGTCACTGTTCGTGTTCGTTTCTTAACGAACGAGCCGAACACGAGTCGAACACGAGCTGTTCGCGAACAACAAACTAGTTTGACATCCCTAATATTAATAT
>NEWO01000448.1:497433-509419 GCA_003013225.1 Phalaenopsis aphrodite | reverse complement strand
GAACGAACGCATCACCGTTCGTGTTTGGTTCATTTAGCTAACCGAACGAAAACAATTTGTTCATGTTTGTCTCGTCTACTTATCGAACAAATCGGACACAAACTCATTGACGAACCGAACACGAACTGTTTGCAAACAACGAGCTTTTTTGACAGCCCTAGCTGGAAAGAGGAGAAAATTGAGGTTCAGCTACAAAACTGGAAATGCTACCAACAAAAGGACTTACACCCCGCCTAAGTCGGGGAGCTTTCTAATTACCTAAGCACACTAGACAACCACCTATGTAAAAATCTATGTTGGGTCAGCCGAACCGAAGAAGCACGAAGGCTTCTCTCTGGGACATGCATATGTTGTAGTTAGCTAGAGTGAACCTTATATATTGTGGAGGTTATGCTATGCAACAAGTTTTAAAGCTAGGCCGAAAGCCACAAGAAACATCGTGCATCTGGTAACATCCCGACAGATTCCTTGAGCTACAGGAGGGTATGTGTGAGCGTCGCACTCTCCCACAACATCGTAGGAGCATCCAATATTTGTGAGATAAAAAAATTAATGCCAACAATGGTGATATAGATAAGAATGTTATTCATAGAATTCAAGTTGGTTGGTTGAAATGAAGGAATGCATCATGCCTACTATGTGATAGAAAAGTATCTTTTCGACTTAAAGGAAAATTTTTTAAGATGGTAGTGAGACCAGCATTGCTTTATGGCGCATAATATTATCCTTTTAAAGATAAACATAACGCTAAATTAAATGTTGCTGAGATGAGAATGCTTTGGTGGATGAGTGATTTGACACTTAGAGACAAAATGCAAAATGAATCTATCCGTGAAAATGTCGGTGTAGCTCCAATGTCATACAAGATTAGAGAGAGTCTTCTTAGATAGTTTGTTCACATTAAACGTCGACTATTTGATAATCTTGTTAGAATAGCAGATGTTTTATACTCAACTTATGTTAAGAAAGATCGTAGTAGACCTAAAAAGACTTGGACATATTATATAAAAAATGATTTTAATCTATTAAAATTTAAATGAAAATAGAACACTCAATAGAACACAATGGAGAAAAAAAAGATTCATGTAGCCAACCTTACTTAGTCGGATAATACATGTATAAAAATGGGAGAGAGATTGGAGGGAGGGGACTCTCCCACATAGTCTTTTTCGTCCATTCTTTCCATTAAATCATACATTCCACTCTACAAGAGGGGGATCATAAATCATAACGTATAGTTCATGTCTGGTAAAGTCATCCATCCTCTTCTTTCACCTTCCTCACAAACATTACGGGGACCAGACGTCTTAAAAGAATCCAACAATAATACTTTTTTGTAAATTATTGAATATTTATACTAAATTTAAATAAGTTTTAGATAGTAAAATTATGCTTAGAAAAACAAAAACATAAATAAACATATATTTTATAGCTCCACTTCAAATTTTATTAGCAATACTACACCTAACAATGGATCAATGTGAACAAAATAAATTTAAATCAAAGACTAAAAATTAGAAGGAAAAACACAGATCACAATCACAAATGTTTTTTATATATTTTTAATGGAAAATTAATATAAATCAATAACATCAAAGAGAAATATAGAAACATGCTGTGTATATTAAGGAAAAGAGAACAAGGAGAAAGCTGACGCAATAAGCTTCATAGTTAAAGACAACAGAAGACATTTTCTTCCTTAATTATGATTTCTGAAGCTATTTTTGTGAAAGGAAAGTGAAAGAAAATACTAATAATAAAATCTATCTAATTTATATATTTATCAATGTTCTACAGCTATTGGTTTGAAAGGTTTAAAACTCCTCTAACTTTTTCTTCTATTCATATCATAAAATCCAAATTTTTCTTAAGTTTTTCATTGCATAAATTACTTGCAACAGAAAAGGGAGGAAAAAAAAGAGAGCAAGTCAAATTAGGCCTTTTTTTGTCTTTATAGAAGATTGTGTAGAAATGGCCTTGGAAGAGAAATAATTTGATTTTGATAAAATAACTTGTACTACATTTCAAAAATAATTTGATTTTGATGGAGGAGCTTTTAGACATCCCCTGGATGAATAGAGGTGTTAAGGACTGAGTCTTTCCTCAGGACTACTTCTTCATGTTGGTTGGCTTTGATATCTTTTTGTCTTGTTTCTGAGTGAACGACTAAGATTCGGATCATTCGATCATCAGTCATGACTTGATCGGCTTTGGCCTTACTGGCTTTGGGTTGGATAGTTGCACTCGGTTGGATAATTGGGTCTTATGGTCTTCTGTCAGTGGGCCCTCAGTTGTTGTACTCTTCACATCTGGATCATTTGATCTCCTCAGGATCAGCACTGAAATATTTTTTATGTATATATTTTAATTATTTAATCATCTTCGTCTTGAAAGAACACTGCGATAAAAATAAAAGAATGTAATGCAAAAGTAGATACAATTTATTCTTAATTAATGATTTAATAATTGAATTCATTTGATTTATGCATCTTTGGTCCTTATAAATAATGCATGATGGGGCTCTTTGCTTTCCATTTTTGCTTTGAATTCCTTCTCATTTGAATCGACCATCTTCCAAGCATGTCATGCAGAATGCATCAAATCCCTTAGTCTGCCCTCCTTGCAAAGATATGCTTTGTGCTACCTTCAGGAGACCGAAGGAGCAACACCGCTTGGAAGTTGAAAAGAAAAACCATCCCTAAGAAGAGAAAAGGGGTCACATTGGTGGATTAGGTATGAAGCAATAATTCTTGTGGTCATATAGGTAAGCTATGGCTTTCAATGGGGACACACATATTTGATGACCTTCACTATCTGAACCATCAAAGCCCTCAACATAGTTTTCTTAGGTACTTAGTAGTTGGACAACATATGCTCTTTATATTGAGCTAATTAGGATATCATGCCTGACTCACATGGTTGTATGCTCGGTCGGTCGCCCTTTGATCCTAGGGAAACCGAGTGTATTCGTATCGTGGATAGGTGGAATGACGCAAATCATGCCTTTATCTCCACTCCATATGGTGTTCTTCTGCAGTTGTACTCCTCAGCTAATAAGTGATTATTGGATAGCTCTGATAACTTGGCCAATATCTTCAGTCTCTGCAAGCCTAATGCGTACCAGAAGGGTCCTTTTGCTCCTGAGCTATGGTGGCATGGGCTACTGCAAGCTCTAGGTCCCGCACTTCCAAATCTCTTTTTATAAGCATGTGATGAATGAGTGAAAGCTCTCACTCTATACCTGTCAATTATGTAGAAGAGTCTGCTAATTTTTCTGAGGCTTTTACGGGGAACAAACTATGCTAAAAGTATCAACTTATAATCAGCAAATGGTGCAATCACTCTCATCGGTAATGTGTTGAACTGCCTGAGGGTTGGCTTCCTTGGCGTGGTAAAGAAGAGAGAACATTTTAGCGCATTGGTGATCCTTAGCATATATAGATCCTAGGAGATTTGTCGAAATAACGTATTTTTTTATTATTAGAGCACCTTAATACTCTCGAATCAGTGTCTATAGAGCGATGCCAACCCAACACTACTAATGTACTGGGAGTTGCATTCTCTTTCTAGGGCTATGAAGGTCATTCAATTGTTTGGTCGTTCCTTCCACCCAGGGTATTGCTCTCTTCCCCGAGCCAACGTGACTTGGACAACATCCAACATTTGATCATTGAACTTCAGGATTTGTTGGTTCACAAACTCTCTCATGCACTCCATGTTGTTGGTGTCACTGTTGTGGTTTCTTCTGTGTGGGTTGCTCCTCTTATTGTCTATGGCATGAGCCACGTTCACTACAACTTTTAGGATGCTTAATTTTAATTTGTTCATTAATCACACCCCAATGAATAGAGCATAAGAAAGGAGACGGACATATAGAGAGAGATAGAGAAAAAAATGAACAATAATGAACAGTAAATCATATCAATTGTGTTGACATTTTTAATTCTTTTTGACTACTTTTGTTATATTGTGTTCATAAAATGATTTCCATATTTGTATGGGATTGAGCACAATATTGTGATATTAAATTTTTGTCGCTATTTTAATATATGATATACAAGATATTCTAGATATTTTACATATATGAGCCAATTAATTGGTTGCTCTCTAGCTCAGTCGACTAAGCCTAATTGGCTTCGGCTCAGAAGGGTCAGGTTGTTCAGCTAGGCTTACTCGGCGTTGCGAGTCGGTTGAGCTTGATTGGCTTCGGGTTAACGGGACAGGTTCAGTTAGCTGAGTTTATTTGGTTGTCGACCTTTGATAATATATGAGGGAGAAATGGTAACATTGGAGATGTTCAGGGGCCCAAACTTTCCTCAGGTTGGTTTCTTCATCTCAGCTAGCTTGGATGTCTCTTTGTCTTATTTCTGATCGAACGACTTGGATTCAGATCATTCAGTCGTCTTTCATGATTCAGTCGAACAAGTGGATCTCGTAGTCTTCTGTCAGTGTAACCCCTTTTCAATGTACAACTACAAATATAAAAAAAGTAAAGTTTAGTTGTTAGACCTCCAAATACATAGGTATTGGATGGAAAGCAAGTTGAGAATTTTGTTGTTTTTATGGAGAGTGCTGACCCAAGTCATAGATCACATTTTGAATATTTTAAATTAATTTTTATTTTCCCACTTTAAAAAATGTTAAAAGAAAATGGAGTTATTACATAATAAAAATCTTTAATAAATCAACAATATTAATCAATAAAATAAAATTCACTTTTACTTTTTCAAGGTGAAATTGTGGTGGTAAATCATTGCAATTTATTAATTATTATTTAGATTTATTTAACCTGAAATTACGCTTTAGTTATTTAGATCACCACCCGGATACAGCTTGAACTTTGGGCGGCACGAAGAAAAAGTTCGAAAAGTCTATGACCCCAAAAAAAAAAAAGAAAAAAAAAATCAAATCATTTGTAAACTCTTTAAGGCCATATTTGGCGCAACTGCAACTTATTGAATAATCTGCTGATAATCTAGGTGCGGTTGTTATTACAAATTTTTTATTTTTTGTTTGAAATGTCAAAACCGCAGCCAGAAAGCTTCAATCGCACCTAGATAGACGTGTTTTTAAAACGCATAAGCCACTAAAATGCAATTTATCCAAACAGGCGGGATTCGTTTTTAAAACGCCACCACACCAAATAAGCTGCCCCAAACGGGGCCTAATAAGAGAATAATTTTTTTTTTATTTCAATCCTAATTGAAACAATAGATAAATAATTGTGAGATTTACATAAATACAACTTATTCATATTTCAATATACTCCATAAAATTATATCTATTTATTTAACTTTTTAACATTTAAATTGCATTAAAATGACACTAATATTAATTTATTAGTGTTGTATAAGGAAATATATATATATAAAAAATAGATATGTAAATACATGAGAATCGCTCCTAAAAATTTTAGCCACCTAATATTTTTCCAAAGGAAAATTGATATTCTTCCAAGGAAAGTCATTATATATATATATATATATATATATATATATATATATATATATATATATATATATATATATATATATATATATATATATATATATATATATATATATATATTACCTAACCTTATTTATTTGTAGAAAAAAGACTTCACCACGAATAAAATATGAGCAAATAATAATTTTTATTTTATTTAGGTAAACAATTATACATATCAACAGGTTATATTGATTTGTTTACCACATTCATTACATATTTAGATGAGTTCACTCATTGATTTGTTTACCGCATTCACGACTGGATTTTTTGTGGACTAAAACCGATAGGTAACTGATCAGGGGCTCGCAGTTGTTTATTAATATATTAAAAACTGACTAGCATATTGGTTAGAATGTCGTCAATTAGTGTTAATATATCAGACTGAGACTGAAAGCCTCTCATTTCTTCTTCCCTCGTGCGTGTGTGCTCTGAGCCGATCGACGCAATCAACCTCAATTCCTTTCCAAACTCAACACTTAATCCCCAAACTCAACGGGTTTTCATTTTTCTACTTTCAAATCAAAAGTATACTCGATTTTCACTCTTCAAAAAGTTATTATTATTATTATTATTTTAACTGTTAGATTTTTTGTATTTGAGATTTTTGGGTTTTGAAAAATTCCAAAATTTGATTTTGTTTTCTATGATGTTTAATAGTCTAACTTCATTCTACTTAAGGGATTTCACACATTCGACGTAGAGCTAACCAGAAAAACATAAGTAATATTTCTTTATTATAGAGCTAATTATCTTCTTTTTTTTTAAGATTTATCCATCTGTGTTGGTTGTTTGACACCCTATACTTATCGTGGAAGGAGATTCTAATTAAACTACGTGATTAGTGGTTCATAAAGTTTGAGGCAAACCTAAAACATTATTCTTAAGTTATATAATTTTCTCCATCTAACGTATTGATATTCGTTATGTTGAAGAAGTTCTCATGGTAGCCCGAGCATCATGCCCATATTAAGAGTGTTTTGAGTTTAGAGGGTTCACCCGTCGGTGCGATATGTTTGCTGAGATGCACGAGATGGGTCAATGCCCTTTGTGGCTTAGGAAGGACGTCTACATACAATTGCAGAGAGCGTGAGACACTCCTAACTATGTTAAAAAAGTCAACATGTGGATCGTGAGAGCATGGGTGCCTTCCTACACAATGGAGGGGTGATCCTATAGACGAAGTACAAATGGAGAATGATAAGAGTTATTTTGAGCATTAAATCTTAGTGAAAAATATTTATTTTAAATTTTTTTTCTTATCTTAACAGACACTGTGGCATGGAAGAGTATCCACCATCGCTAAGCTGCATGCTTGTACGCATCACCATTACTTCGACCACCAGTCGGTTAACACTAGATCGTAGAGAGCACATGTAATCATTGCAATTATTCTGAAATTAAATTCTGCCTCTAACTATCCTTTATAAGTTTTTTTTGGCAAGAGGAGTACGAGCGGCTGAAGGAGGCTATGAAACAAGGAGTTTATATCCTTGGTGGCGATTTTGATCAGTCGGAATATGAGCTTTGGAAATAAGTCATTGGGGGTAAGAAAATAGAAATGGTCAATGGTTTGGGCTCACAGAGACATGCTGCAACACACAATGCATCTTTTATGGGAAAAGCTCTACATCTATCAAGGGAGATGAACTTTGCAGCTAGGTCCCGCATTCTTTGAAGATGTAGATGCTCGATTTGCCACACAGCTTCGTAAGACAAAGCCGAGAGTGAAGATGGAATTAGAGGAGGTGCGACGTGTCGCTTGCGAGGAGGTAAGAGGCTAATGGAGGTGGATGAGGAGAAGGATAAGGAGAACAATGATAAGTACTTTTGTTGTTATTTCATTTATTGTTCTGGGATATTTATGTACTTGTTATGTACTGATTATTTCATTTATTTTTGTTTAATACAAGTGATTGTATTTATTTTCAATTTGTGGTTGTATTTATATGGTTCTAGTTTAGTAACAATGCGGATATGCAAATTAGATTGTGTTGTATATTCCATGTATTTTTGTGATCTTATTGTGGGAGTATAAATTCTAATGAATCAAAGGAGGCTCTCTTTTTTTTTCAACTAAAAATTTCCAATAGCCAACAGGCTATTGATATCCCTAAATCGACGGACAATGACTATAAAATCTTAAACTAACGACTCACCGTGAGCATTAAACTGTCAGAAATTACATTGATAGGAGCTACTAAAAAAAATGGCTTGTTAGAAAGTAATCGTAAATTGTCTTCCCGATGTAAGAAAAGCGTCATCAAAGTGTCTGTCGAAGAGCCGTCATAAACTTTAATAATCAACAGCTAAATCAAAGTTTCTTACCGGTGTTAAACACCAGCAATAACATAAAATCATGTACTGAATGTATAGTTATTTAAGAAATGTACAATAACTATATTTCTACTTAAAATAAATAAAAACAACAAAATGCACATTCTATTCACATTAAATTATCAGCATAATGCTTATATATCATTTTCAATGTTATAAGAAAATAAAATTAAGAAATGGGCCAAAAAATTATTATGTACTTGCACATCTAACATGTAAATCTTCCTTAAGAAAAATGATTTAATACATAAAAGAAGAATTTTTTCCTCATCCTCCTATTGAGCATTCAAATTAAAACAATGACAGGGAAAATCTAAACAAATGAGAAATAGAATAAAAAAATCAACTTTAGTTCCGGCCATGAGTAAACTGATCTGAGGAAGAGGTTAACAAAATATGGGCAATTTACGACCGCGGTTGCGGTTGTTGTCTGCGAGAATCCGTGTGAGGAAGACTGCCCCTAATTGTATTGGGCGGTGCGGGTCCCTCGAAGAAAACACGTTGGGTGAGCAGCGAGCTTCTCATTCTTTATTTCCTCCCCAAAACCCCTCTTCCCTATTTAAGAAGAAGGCCATTCGTTAGTTTAAATCACAAAACCGTCGTCTCTTATGTTTTTTTCTGCTTACTTTCTCTCAACAATCTAAAAACCTCACCTTGTGTTCAATCTTCCATCTTCCGGGTCTTTTTCTTTCTTCTTGTCATGGAAGCTTGAGAGGACAGGTTTGTACTTTGTTTTTTTGATATCAATGTGGGTGGATTTCAGTTGGGGTTCCTTTTCTATTTCGTGTGATCCTGATTTGATTAGGAAGGTGGTGGCTTTTACTTGGGTTCTATTGTTTTAGGATTTTTGGTTTAATGGGTTGATGAACACTTCTGATTGCTTTTGTTTCAATGGATTGAAGTTGAAGAAATATTGGAGAACCTTATTAGTGTTTAGGATGTTTAAAAGTTGGGATTTTTGATAGGGAGTGATCTAAAATCACCACTTGTAGAGGAACATGTAGGATCTTTTGAAAGACCAATCCTTTTCCTGTTTCCGTTGAGAATAAATTTTCATTATTATTTTTTTCTCTTACAATGAACTTAATTTAATCTTTGTCTTACAGGCTTAACAAGCAGAGAAAGATATCATCTTTGGTTCCATTCTTTCTTTCCAAGATAATGGGATTAGCATTTTCATGCCCTGGCTGTGAAACGAATCAATTGGATGAGAGCTTCGATGCGCTATTGGGATCCATTCGTTTCAGTGGAGACTATGCAAAATCAAGTCTTTGTTCCGGAAATCACAACTGCTATGATGCAGAGCCCAATCTGTTGAAAGCTTTTGGCTCTGGAAAATTTATCGTTGAGGGACCTTTGAATTTGAAAAGAAAGGAAACCGTTCCGTTCCACATGGAAAAAAAGAGCTCCTATGCCGAATCCGAAATCTCCACCAAGTCAAACTCAGCCAAGCGCACGAGGTTCAGCGAAGAAGCAACGGAGACGCCCCGAGCCGCCGAGCCCGGTAGCCCGAAACATGATGCTGCTGTAAAGTTGCAGAAGGTTTACAAAAGTTTCAGAACAAGAAGACAACTTGCTGATTGTGCTGTTTTGGTTGAGCAGAAATGGTATGAGCATGAGCAATTTCTTGTTTGAATTCTTCATGTTTCGTTGTATTTTACTTGTTTTATATGCCGTTGAGTTTCTTCAAGCATCTTATATTGCATCTTTGACTCTGCCAACCGCAGGTGGAAGTTGTTGGATTTCGCATTGCTTAAGAGAAGCTCTGTGTCCTTTTTTGATATTGATAAGCCGGAGTCAGCGGTCTCCAAGTGGTCAAGAGCAAGAACCAGGGCTGCTAAGGTAATATACTTAATTCAAATCTAATTAAATGATAAAGTTTTGATTTTTTTTTTCTCAAAGATGAATTTTTATAACATGTTTGTTGAAATTTGCATTCATGTTTCTAATTTATGACTATTTTTTTAGGTTGGTAAAGGATTATCTAAAAATGCAAAGGCCCAAAAACTCGCTTTGCAGCACTGGCTGGAGGCGGTATGTACTAAAACTGCCATAAACTCTGCATTTTTCTTGTTCTTCAATTTGCAGCAATTAGTTTATATTGTTTTTCTTGATTTATTCTGCAAACAGATTGATCCGCGCCATCGATATGGTCATAATCTCCACTTCTATTATGATTGCTGGCTTCGTTGTGAAAGCAAGCAGCCCTTCTTCTACTGGTAGGCTGAATTAAGATGCTTGAGCTTTTTTTGCTGAATAAATTTTTTGTTAGCATCTTTTCTATTATTTATCTTGTATTTATAATAAATTAAAAATTTGCAGGCTTGATGTGGGAGAGGGGAAGGAAGTAAATTTAGAATCTTGTCACAGATTAAAGCTTCAACAGCAGTGTATAAAGTATCTTGGCCCGGTGAGTTTACATCTCTGCAAATTGCATTGGGGCAGTGATGAAGAAATTTTTATGTTATAGAAATTTGAAGATCAACATTTCTGTTGTTCTGCAGAAAGAAAGGGAGGCTTATGAGGTTATTGTTGAAGAAGGTAAACTAATTTATAAGAAAAGTGGGGAGATACTTGACACAACTGGAGGTCCAAAAGATTCAAAATGGATATTTGTGCTGAGCACATCAAAGAATTTATATGTTGGCTTGGTAAGTATAGAGGCATCAAATACGCATTAAATTTTTATTTTTTTTATGAGTTATTCTGATATATTTTTTGCTGATTGCAGAAAAAGAAAGGTCGGTTTCAGCACTCCAGTTTTCTTGCTGGAGGAGCAACATCTGCTGCTGGAAGGCTAGTTGTAAAAAATGGAGTTTTGAAGGTAAAAACACCATAAATTTTACATTTTTTTTATCACTGCGGATTGCATTCCCGATGTATTGGAGTACTGATTTTATTCCATTTGATAGGCTGTTTGGCCACATAGTGGGCATTACCGCCCGACCGAAGAAAACTTTGAGGAATTCATTAGCTTTCTGGAGGAAAACAATATCTCTCTCTCTGATGTTAAGGTCAATAATCCTACTTCAAAAACACTTTTTTTCTTCCCCATAATGATTTTAAACTTCAACTCATGGCTCAAATCCTTCTTCCAACCTATGCAGAAAGCCCCAGATGAAGGTGATGATGAATGGGGAAGCATACTCCGAACTTCCAACTCCTCATCAGACCTGGCTAATTCTAATGTCTACACCGAATCCCAGCTCGAATCCGAATTCCCAAACTCCTTCGAAGAATTAGATACCGAAGCTGCAACTAAAGATTCAAGCTCTACCAATGAGAGAAACCGAGTCGAATTGGAGATCAAAATCTGCAGTTTTGATAAAAAGACTAATTTTACAGATGACCAAACAAGTGATGGAGAAGAAGAGAAGGGATCAGACAGCAGCTCCACATCAAATCAGAGCTATGATACACCAGAACAATCTGGAGATGAGTCTGCGGAGAGTTCATCTCCCTCCAAAAGAAAGCTAATATTCCACAAACCAAGTATTTTCATAGAGGAGAAAGAAGAATATGGTGATGATGAACCAATGCCTGAAGAGCTCATCATTGAAAGGATTAGCTCCAATAAAGTTTGCCAATTGGGAACAAAATTGCCTTTCAAGTGGACCACCGGCGCCGGAGCTCGCATCGGTTATGTGAGGAACTATCCCTCTGAGCTGCAATTCAGCGCGCTCGAACAAGTCAGTCTCTCTCCCAGAGGGTCTGGTATTTCAAGGCCGTTTTCTCCCATGCGCATTTAAGGAGAAAATATTGAGAAATAGTTACATATTCTTATAGATTGAAACCAAATTCTTAGGCAAGTTAGAATATTTGTTGTGATTCAGATTCAGTTCATTCCTCAAAGAGGAAAAATAAGATTTATTGCATTTGTAACAATTTTTTTCTGTTAGTAAATATTTAAAAGAGATATACATTTTACTTCAAAGTGAAAGGAGTCATGCAATATTGTCTTGCCCTCATATCATTCACGCAGTTAACCTACGTGTATTGCTTATTGATTTGGCTTTTGTTGTGGATTTAGGCTTCCTTTGATCAAGCTTTCTTTCTATAAAAATTTGTTTAAAAGTTGTTTTTGGGAAATCCGTGTTTTAAAGCTATTCGGAAACAGCAGTATTTGCTGAAAATAATATGGAGGTTTTTCAGTAGTGTTTTC
>NEWO01000448.1:484195-496853 GCA_003013225.1 Phalaenopsis aphrodite | reverse complement strand
GATGAACAATCAATGATTTAAATTTACAGACTTGCAAACATAGTCTTAATTAAAAATTTGTTTTCATATGATATTTTCTTATATCAAGGCAAAATTAATTGAATAGCATATGCAACATTGTCTGCCATTTGCACTTAATAATTATTTCACTTTTGCTATTTTATTTATTTATTTTAATTTATGTGATCATTTGCCATTTGTCGATTTTCATATTAGATATGGAAGGAAATTTATTTTAAGTGAGAAATATAAAAAAAAATATTTGTTTTGTTTATTTACATTATAATTATTATTTTTTAATTATGGGCTATTTATCTGATTATAAAGATTTTTTAAAATATTTACATACCTTACAAAGACCTTAATATTTATTTATATATCATCCAAAATTTTAAAATCACATCAAAAAAGCCACCAAACTATTTGGGAGAATTTTTTTATTTTTTACTTTTGTGGCAAATTGGCGCTTCTAACTAGGGCTCTGCTCGTTGTTCACGAACAGCTCGTGTTCGGCTCGTTCGCTAAGTTAACGAGACGAACATGAACAACAAGAACAAATATTTGTGCGTTCGTGTTCGACTCGTTTTGGCTCAAAATACTACTAATCATTTATATATATCTTTGATGAGTAGTTTTTTTTTTAAATTTAGTTGACTACAAGGCTACAAAGATTTATAATCAATTAAAAGTATTAATGAAGAAAATAGAATAAAAATTATTAAATTAGATTCAAATGGTGTTTTAAATCCTGCCCTAGGGTTGTCAAAATGACTCTTTGTTTGTGAACGGCTCGTGTTCGGCTCGTTAAGCAAACGAGCCGAACATGAACATACTTTTTTAGCTCAAAATATAAATGAGCGAACACGAGCTAAGCATGGGCTTGCTTGTGTTCTGCTCGTTTACACTCGTACTTCTAACTTTAGAGGCTGTGAGTAAAGCTCAGGCGCTAAATAATCTTGTTGAAATTAGATTAATTAATTAATAATTATCATAAAATGACATCTTAAATAATCATCAATTAATATTTTGAGTTAATTAAATAATATCCTTTCGTCAAATTAATTAAAAATGATGCAATTTACATAAATACAGATTTACTTTTTTAATTAATACGTTTCTATCTAATTTATATGATCAAATAAGTAACTTTTTTAATTACGCTTTTTGCACTTATTAAATGGTAATTAGCATGAATAGCATCTTGATTAACCTTGCATTATTAAATTTTAAATCTAATCAAACATAATAATTTTTAATCATAATAATGTTAATTTAATTTGTGAATATTAATTATAAACAAAAGATTTATGTTAATAGGATTTATCAAATTCTTAAATTTTGCGGATTTCAGTAAGTTTGTGACGGCAGACGAAATATTTTATAAGGAGGGTATTGTGAGTTATATCTGTGTTATGTCTTTATAATCTATATGTAAATAATAAATTTTGTGCTTCTGCTTTTATCTATTTTTAAGTAAGTTACAAAGAGATTATAATAGAGAGGAATTAAGAGAGGGTAGAAGGGCGATATGACGTTCACTGCCCTGCGGCATTAAAATTCTGCGTAATTCATATCAAGTCCCATTAAAGGTCTCCGACCAAACACCTCCGTAACCTTTTATAACTGAAACCCTCGTCTTCTTCCCCTCCTTTGCCAGTACCCGAAAACCTAGACAACAACGAATCGAGGCAGTCGCGACCGAAGCTCTGTGGGGAAGGCACCGACGGAGCTGCGGCTTGTGAACGGAGATGAGGAAGTCGGGATAAGTGCGGTTCTAAGTTAAATCCGATGAAAATGCTTTGATTTAGTAAGCCTGGGGTTTAAGGTAAAACCAAATAAAAACATGATTCAGAAAACTGTAGTATTGAATATGATCTTTTTTATGTTTTTTGCAGGATTTCTTGTTAGATTTTGCATAAATCTTGCTACCGAACAGCACTGATATTGATTTTCTGAAAATTGTTAGAGATGCTTTTCTATTTTTATTTTAATTTTTGAGCATGTATTGTTTTTAACATGGATGATTAAGTGCTGTTAGCACTTGAAGTTCTCTGTCATGTTGTTTCTCTTTAACAATTAATTCAGGAGAAATTGGAGATTCAAAAACTAAGAAAATAACATTCCTTGTTACAACTGCGAAGGCAGTAACGTATATAAAAGGAGAATTTTTAGGTTGATTTATGATTTGGAAGAGAATTATTTTAATAAAAGTAAAGGAAGAGAAAATTGTAAACAATAACATAGTTACACAAGAAGCAGAAACTTGCCATATTACTTGAAAGCTTGGAGAGCATGAAATCCCTGCACTAGTTTAGAGCTTACATTTTTACCTTATGAGAGCCACCTATGCTACTTATTCCTATCATGAAGTACTATGCTTTTGTCCTTTGGTTGAAACATGCATAACTCAACGATGTCGTTGAAAATGCTTTTTACTGCTGCCTCAATCCCTACTCTTACAAACTGTTTTTTTTTTCACTCAGTATTCTTTGAGCATATTGTACACCTCGAGGTCAAATCAACATTATAAATACTTTAAGCTCCATCTTAAGCCTTTTTGATTAAACACGGAAATAAGATTGTAATAGGAGATGTTAACGACAAAGTGTACTTTGCTCCACACAACACTTTCCTGGATTAACGACACCTTATCTCTATAAGCAGCAATGGATGCCTCAAACTAAGTTTTGAAGGAAGGGCTCTATAATGACCAAACTTAAAGGAATTTGAAGAGATAGGAAGGCTGTCCTAGAGTTGACGCTAGTGAATAATGCAAGTGTAGAGCTAGTTGGAGATGACACTGGTGTCACATCCCAGGTCTGGAAGACGGCTTTCCCCATCAACATATGACATGATAAATGAATAAGTCTAATTATGTACCCACAAGAGAAAATTCATACATAAACAGTTGTAAATAATTTATATTAGCATAAACAAAAAATATTTTTTTGTTAAGTTAATAAAACTTATAGTCAAAGTCCAAAAAGAAAATAAAATAATATTTAATAAAAAATAAATTGAAAGTATAACTATAAAAGCAAACTAGTCAAATCCTAAAGGAAGACAATAAACCAATGCATAAATTAAAATACCCAAAATGAGTCTAATGTTGAAAATAGTGCTCCTGTGGCGATGATCCACCAAATAAACAAGAGAGTCTATTATAAGAAAAATTGTCATAGTTGAGTTTGGCAATTAAATCAAAAAAATAATAACTATTTATTAAAACATAAATGACAAAGTGTTAGGTATGCAGTTTGGATAATAAAAATGTCATGATTTATTATATGTACTAGGAGGTGAGGAATGTCATCAATATCGTCATCCGATTTTAATAATATTGCAATGCCAAAATGTAACTCGTCACATGTTCTTGAAATTACTTTTAATAAGATGATGCTTTTGATGCAATACTTGACACTACAATTTATAGAATTTTTATTTTTACATTTCTTGAAGAAACAAAATTAGGTTCAATTATATCTCATTAAATGTGACTCAACAATCATTTACTATTGAATTACACTTTACTTTATATATCTATTGTTAGTATTGTCAGATATCTTGAAATCGAAATGATAATTATTAACCTCAGGAAATCTAATGGTTTTCTATAGTCTCCACTCTGTGGCCTCGTTGGCCCGGCTAATCAAAATTATTAACCTAAGGTCAAATCCAACTAAACCCGATTATATTAAAACTTAGGTAAATGTATCGAGAGTTTTGTTTAAACCTTTTATGGTATAAATTTTTCCAAAATTCACCTAATCTAATTATTATCATTACAATAGTATTAAATTAGGAACTAAATTATAAATTTTTTTCGTTATAATATATCACCAAACTTAAAGAAAACTTTTGTGCAACAACAAAAAAATGTCTTATCATAAACCTAATATAATAAATTAAAACATAATTTTGGTATCAGAAAAATAATAAAAAAAATGTTAATTACATCAAAATTATCTCTAACTAAATTTAGTCAAATGAGGTTGGTAAATTTAAAAGCGAAAAGGAGGATGAAGTGGAAAGAAGTTCAGGGTTGGAATTCCTAAGTCAAAGAAAGATGTTGGTGAATTTTTTTCAAGAGAAAAAGGAGGTGAGGGTCTCAAAGGAGAAGAGGGACCAGGGCTTTGGAAGAGGGAAGGAGGCTCAATTAGGAAGATTTGGTTATTGTAGATGATAGAGCTGCGATGCCCCCTAGCTCGGTCTTCTCTAAATAAAGAAGGAAGTGGTTGCAAGCACGAGATATGGATTACGAGAAATAGATTGCATGATCTGTGCAATAGGGAAGGCAGCAAGAGGAACTTTGAAGAAGAGGAAAGAAAGTTGTGCAATAATGTGCTAACTGAAAGAGATGGAGGCCACCGCGATGAGCTCATTTCAGTCACCTACTTGAGAGGTTCAGCTGGTACGGTTCATTACTACTGGATCCTTAGTAAGGGGAATTTTGTATGGTTTGTGTTGAGTGAGAAGTTGATCGGAAGGTGTTGACATGATCAAAGCAGTGGATTAAGAGTACGCGGTTAAGTGTATTTGTTGATTACCAATGGTGAAGTTATTGAGGCATCAACCTTGTGATGCATTTTTCTTAACAATTAAGCTAAATGGGTCATCTAGAATACTGCTACAATAAACGGTATTTTACCAATCTTATCTTTTAAAATAAGAGTATAAATATTAGAGCACTGAAAAAATGTCCAAGTAAATTTAAAAGAGTTTTGATAAATCATTTATGCTAAAAATATACAAGTTAAGGCAGAGAAAATCTCAATTAAATGGTATTGTCTCACCATTAGATATTGAACACAAAATCTGTTATTTCAGTTAATGTTTTTAGAATTCCTAAACATTTCATGCTTTCCACACTTCCATTCATACTTGTTGTTTGATGGATCCTACGTTTAATTTTCACTGAAATCAGTTGCTACATTATTTTGTATCATTAGGGTCCAAATTTTCATCTAATATGATTTGGGACTGATAATATCAAGTGAATCTTAATAATTTCCCTTTTTAATTAATGAGAAGGAAATTTTAGTTAATGTCCCTCTTGTAAATCACTTCTAGATCTTACTTTTCAACCCCTCAAGTCTTGATTCGCAAATGAGTACCACAATCTCATGATGCAACTGAGCAGTAAACATCAGCTGCTAGCTGAGATGTAAGTTCTTCTGCCTCTGTGGCAGACTTTTTATACCTTTAAACATTCTTGCCTTAATTTTTGTAATAAATGGAAGAGCAACTTTATTTTAAATATTTCGAGAGAGATGCTCAATGTTGCATCCAATCCATACCTGACTTGCACTTGATGAGATCTTATCCAAGCTTAAAAAACTGCAGGAAATGTTGGGGGCTGTGGAACAGAGCAGAATATGCATTTTGCTTTTTCTGTTAGTGAAGAGAACTTTTTTTTTTGGGCATGCGATTTATATGATGCCGACCTTATGAGTCCCTGCCGATGTAATCGGTAGAAGTGATGGTTGGTGTTGGGAGATGATTGTCTTGGTGAAGGATGGTTATAAACATATTACCAACCCATCGTCATTCTTAATAATAAATAATAAATTCATTATTTTTTATTTCTTTGATAATTGAATTTACGGGTTTTGATGAACTATTGTATATTTAAGCCTTGTATGCATGTCATAATCTTTAATTTGAATAGAAATTGTGGGAAAGGCTTTTGTTCATGTGAATAAACTCCAAACTTCATACAAAACTATTTTTCTTGGTTTAAGAACTTGGCTAAAATCTCATTTCTAAATTTTGCTAGATCACTTGAAGCTTTTTCCTCTACTTATTTCTTTTTATATTCACTCAGTGTCAGTGAATATGTCTCGCTTAGTTTTACCATTTCAATCAATAATTATAGTTCTGCCTCTACATTGGCATAACCCTCTCCATCTTTTCTTTCTTGTGGTTGAAGGATAGTTGTTCTGGAGGGATCAACAAACGAGAATATTTGACCATTTTAGTAAATTTTGGCTGTGTTCCTAACAGAAGGAATATTTGACCATTTTAGTAAATTTTGGTTGTCACTAACACAAGTTAACAAGTTAACAGAGCTTTCAGACATTGCAAGAGCAGATGTCATGAAAATAAATCTATTTATAAATTACAAGGACTAGTTTATAATTTACTAAATTTAATGTGGCTCATTATAAATGGATTATGTTTGATAAAAAGACTGACTAAATAATCAATTTTTTTGTGAACTTAGGATGAAAACAAAAGTTGTGTGTTGGGGATTTCAAATGATACAATCTCAAAGATAACTGAGAGCCATTACATAGCCGATGCTCCACTGCAGCAAGCTCTTCAATCGTCTACTTCATTCTCTCCCTTCATGTCCTCTCTCTAGCCCACAACCTTGGCTCTTTATCGGACTTGGCAATCCTGGTGAAAAGTACCAATTCACGAGGCACAATGTATCAATTTCTCCACTTAAAATGATATTTTACGCTTATGAGACCGTTTTTTCTCCAATTTTCTCACTTTTATTAATGATCTTGCTTCAGGTGGGCTTTGACATGATCGACACTTTTGCACGATCACTTGGAATTTCAATGGCTTCTATCCATTTCAAATCCTACTTTGGTGGAGGTTAGTTGTGTGACTTATTGCTACTGTGGCTGCTAGGAAGTTTCTTATTTTTATGCCATTTGATTTGATTTTGTTTGTTGTAAGCTAATTTTAATATGTTTGATTCAGGAGAATTTGAGGGCACCCCAGTCCTTCTTGCAAAACCACAGACTTACATGAATCTTAGCGGCGAATCTGTAAGTGTTTAAATATTTGATCCCTAGTTTTTTTAGTTGCTCTTACGAAACATGTTAGATTTCTTGGAATGCATTTGTTAACTCGTTTAAGAGGTAGCTGTTCCCAAATTGCATTTTATGTCGTCTTCATCTAATTTTGCTGTGAACATCATTGTCTTATTGGTTTTAAGTTTGTGATAGGTGTGTGGTCATCATTTATTTTCATGAATTTTGATTAGCAGGACTATTATGAGCCAAAAAGTGTTTAAAGCTTAGTGGATCTTAATGAAGAGCTTGATAGCATTTGAATTCTGCTGAGAATTTATGAATGTGTATTGGATCTAGGGCTGTAATCGAGCCGAGTCGAGACGAGTAGATCGTGGTTCGGACTTAGCTTGGTACAATTATAAGTTGTTTATGCCTACTTGAGCTTTTGTCGAGCTTTCGTACATCGTTCAAGCTTGATTTGTTTAAAATTTTTAATGTTGGAACTTGATTTGTTTAAAACGAATGAACGGGTATTTAAACTAGCTAAAAATTCATATGAGTATCTAGATTTTTATACAAAAAAATTATAAATATATTTTCAATTCTGATCACAACTACTAATTTATCGATCATGGACTCTAAAATTTTTTAACTTTATTATAATGATAGGACTAAAATAATTCAAAATTTATAAGTGGAAGAATTAAATTGATCCTAAAAGTTGTGAGGATGATCATTTACTTCATTCTAAGGGTTCCTTTGGGGCGGCAATACGGTAACGGTGTAGCAACACACTAACTCAGCAACGCACCAACGCACCGCAGTTTTGTCTGTTTGGGAAAACTATGTTTTGAAAAAGCTGACGCTGAAATATGCTTTTTCTCATTAGCCTGACTGCGCACGCTGCGATCTGATTTTTTCATATATATATATATATACATACATACATATAAATATATTCACTACAACTTTTTAAACATTATAATATTTTAATGACTAGTAATAACCATTATCTAATTATTCTGAGTTATTTCCTTTGACTTCTTTTATTTTTTTTATATTCAGTATTATTTCTTTTCCTTTCTATTATGTCCTAAGTTTAATTTTTTTCTTTCTAGTTGTTCTTGTAATGAGTACATATACCTCTCTTTGTATCAATAAAAAGTATCCTGGTTCTATTCTAACATGCTATCAGAGCCATGCTCTAACCTAGCTGTCAGGTTTTCCCTGAAGCTAGCTATATCTGCATCCAAGTTTCTGCAGCCGACTAGGTCTGCCCTTCCCTAATTCTGCCTCCAGGATCCCATCTCCCGCTTCTGCCAAAGTCCAAGAATTCACAGATTTCTCGCCTCCAAAGTTGGTTCTCGTCTCCAGCTGTTTAAGCCAAGAATTCCCAGAAAGTTCCTGTCTATGAAGCTATATTAATACAGAATTCTGCCAGGTTCCAGCTTCTGCTAGCTTTTTTTTTTATCATATACCAATTTCTGCCAGAACTCTTCCTGATTCTAGGTTGTATTAATACAGTGGTTTGCCAGATTCCAACTTCAAATTTCTTCCAGCATATTTGATCTGATCGCTGAAACTTCATTGTGATCCAAAATATCTTATCCTCCCAAGACCATTATTCTTCGCTCTAACAGTTAGAACCTTATGATGTTTCAACAACTTAACATCTCATTTGGCTCAATTGGAACCACGATAAACTACTCCAGCACTGAGCCATCATTAGAAGGTGTTTTTAATACTATCAGATGATCAAGTTTTCTTAAAGGGATAAGTGGTAGTTTTAATGTCTTCCTTCCTTTTTTGCTGACCAACATTCTATTTTTTTTTTAATTCAAAGTTAAGATTGATGTACTCAATAAGCATAAATGAATGAAATTTAGCTTTGATTGAAAAAAAGGGAAAAGCAAACAAGTTTTTTTTTGGATGTTGGTGATTGCACCTAGTTCTGTTTGTTGACAGAACTAGTTATCCCTTTTTGCTTTCTAATCTACTTTCTTACCTCCTTTATCTCTTCATCTACATCATCTATTACATCTCTACCACCCTCCAAGACTAATCAATTCTTAGTGTCTTAGCCTTTTGACAATCCACAGGCCCCTCAAGAACTCTTGATGAGAATACGTTCTAGAAGGCCTAATCTTGATTACTCCCCGCCGTCGAGCCCCCAAACCTCAGAGAAACTCACCATTTACTTCAGAACCAACTCCATACATTTACCTAACCACCCAAAACAGGCTCATCACCTAACCTCCCAAATAACCTTCCGCTTTTTCTCATGATATTCTGTTTCCAATTATTGCTTTGGTATTGCTCTTCTTATTTTATAGGCTCATACTTGTCGATCTCCATTGCCCTCTTTTGAAGCACCATCTTTCATCCCATATATTATAATCGGCATCTATCTACATTTGAGCCATCAGATTTCCAGATCTTGATTATTATATTCTTTCATTATCTATCATTTTTCTTCAATCAATTTACCTTACATTTATCTATCAATTTTATTTATAGGACTTAACTAGGAATCCTTACTTAGCTCTAGCCGAAGCATGCAATGGATTTTGAAATTGGTTCATTTATTGATTGCCATATTTTTCCATCTAGTTATACCTCGTTCTTGGGTTAAAACCATTTTGTGTTTTTGGATCCTTCTCTTACATTTTGTATTGATGGATTTTTTTATTGCTACATAAGCTCAATTGGAGGTTCAAGACTCTGTAAGTTCATTTCATCGACTACTTGGAAATTCTTTTCTCCAATGGTCGTCTAAATTTTGTTTGCCTTAATTTCTCTGTTGCCGTTGATCATGGACATTTCTTCAAATGGATGTTAGTAATTTATTTATTTTTATTTTTATTGGAGGTATCTTTTGGATTGTTGGAAGTAGCCTTTAGTGTGCTACTTAAAAAGAAAATCTGCAAGCTTTTAAAAATCATTTATGAGTTGAAACGAAGTTTCTGTGTATTGGTTAACAAATTTGCAAGGCTATTGTTGATATTAGCATTTAAAGCAGCAGATCTGTTCTTTTTTTTTTTTTCATCCACCATTCTTCCTCAAGCACTATAATCCTTATGGTGTATATTGATGATATTCTTTACGTTAGAATGATGCTTCCGAAATTGATGAAGTAAAACATTATCATTGGAAGACATTTTGACGCTAAGGATCATTGGCATTTAAAATACTTTCTTGGAATCAGGTTGGTATATAGCAAAAAAAATATGCCACATATCCCCTTGAAGAAATTGATCTTATTAGGTGCATGCATATTAATTCTCTTGTTGATACTATAATTTTTCAAGAACGATGGAAACTTTGATGTATATTGAGGCTATTGACATTTGGTTTATAAATTTATAGGACTATCACATGACTTTTAATGAAATAATTGCTTCAAAAACTAATTTTTACATTCATAACATTTGCTTAAATGGGGTATTACAAGGTTTTACAAATAAAGCCCTAGCCTTCTTTAGTATTTCCTTTTTTTCAATAGGACCCTAAATAAGGTCCAATTCTCGACACTCTCTGCCAAGAGAGGCAAAAGATATCCAGTAAGCCCATCTTGTCACATGCCTAGACAAATCTAATGAACTAATTCCTTTAATGAGTCATTCAACCATTTGCTCTCCAGTGGCTACATGACTCAGCTCCAGTAGCCCGTTATTAAGATTTTCCTTGATAAAGAATCTATCAATCTCCACATGTTTGGTTCTATCGTATTACACTGAGTTGTTAGCAATGTCGATCGCCGACTTGTTGTCACACCACAACTTCATTTAATTTCCTTAATTCACCTTGAGCTTGAACCGCAGGCTCTCAACCACATTATCTTGCTAACTCCTAAGACCATGGCCTTGCGCTATCTTTATTGTTGACCGTGTTACTATTGACTGTCTCTTGATCTTCCAAGAGGCCAAGTTGCCCCTTACAAACATGTATGCTGAGGTGGATCTTCTATCATTTGCATAACTCACCCAATCAGCATCACAAAAGCCTTCAATATCGACATTCTTCCTGAATATGAAACCCTTCCCTGGTGCATTTTTTCAGGTACCTCAGAATCTGATACTCTGCATCCATATTGCCCTTCCTTAAATTATGCATATAGCGGCTCACCACGCTCACTACAAGAGAGATGTCAGGTCGAGTGTGACACAGATATATCAAACAACTCATCAATCTGTGGTACCACTCACGATTAACCAGTTCTTGCCTCTGCACTGAGCTTGGCCTTTTGGTCAATTGGAGATACTGCAGGATTGCAACCCAACATACTTGTTACTGTGAGGAAATCTAATACATACTTTCTCTAGGACAAGATCATCCCGTTAGGTTCACGAGCCACTTTAATCCCAAGAAAGTATCTGAGTTGTCTGAGATCATTCACCTCAAATTCATTGCCCAATCTTACCTTTAGTTGGTCAATATATAGTTTGCATTGATTTGTTGATATCCTATGCCCACCATAACCTTTCTAAACTTGTAAAACCATGCTCGAGGTGACTGTTTCAAGCCATATAGTGACCTATTGAGCCTATACACCTTGCTTAAGGTTGTAAAAAAAGCTCGTTCAACTCGTGTTCGGCTCGTTTGTTAAGTAGATTAGTCAAACACAAACAATTTTTTTAAGCTCGAATTATAAACGAGCCGAGCACAAATAACTCTTTGTTCACTCGTGTTTTGCTTGTTTTAGCTCAAAATAAAAAAAATCATACCATTGTTTATATAATAATATATTATATATTATTTATATGATAGTATATTTTATATATTTATATCTAAGTTTTAATCATAACAGCTCGTGTGGTAATGTGGTTTTACGTTTTTTTTTTTGCATAGATTTGATCCAGGTTCAAATCCAACACTCTACATTTATTTTTTCCAATTAATTTAATGAGTCAAACACGAACAAGAATATCCAAATCGAGACGAAAACGAACACACTGTTGTTGACCTCATTTTTTAGGTCATTTCTTTTTCTAGGGTCTTAGGATCTAGCTCTAGAAATTCCTGTGGACCATTTTAGAAAACTAGAATTGAGACTCACCCTTCTAGAAATTCCAGCCAACTCATATTTTCCTTTGATGTCTAGCATCTTTGGCACAAGACCATCGTCTTATGAACGAGTGGTTATGGGCTATTTTGCGAAGATTCAAGGGAAATGTTCCTGATAGGACTTCAAGCCTTAGGAAAACATCGTCACGACCTTTTTCGTCACATACACACACCAAATACACAAAATTCACGAAATTGCACGAAATCGGACTTCAATTAAGCCCAAAGGACGGGTGAAAATGCGAACTTCTCCGGATGACCTCCAACGACAAATTGGACTGCGCCAACGCGTCCGGGATACCCATTTTGGTAGGAAAGGACACCCATATTGTTATACTTTCGACACGAGAAAATTGGCACGCAAATCAATGAATTCGTCAAAAAGACCTCCGATGGCGAAACGAACCTCACCAACGCGTCCGGAACATCAAAATTACCTAAAAATGACACCAATTTTGTTATGTTTCGATGCATGGTTGAAACACAAATTAAAATTTTATTTTTTTTAAAATCTTAAATATTTACTTTTATATAATTATTCTTAAATTATATTCATATATAAACTAATCCCTATTCATCTAATCCGCACGGCTTCCCCTCAACATTGCCCGGCTCGGTCCCGTGCCCTAGCCCTCTCCCGCGACCGCTCCTCACCCGAGACCGAGGCGATCGTCCGCCTCCTCTCCCGAAATCGTCTTCCTCGCCTCCTTACACGCGGCATTCCGCCGCTGGTTGCGCACGCGGCTCGTCTCCTCGAGTTCCCCTCGACCGAATGTTCCCCCAACCGCGAGGTTCCACCTGGCCGACCCTTTCTCTGCCCCAGGTCGCATTTCTTCTTGCTTTAA
>NEWO01000448.1:466186-479380 GCA_003013225.1 Phalaenopsis aphrodite | reverse complement strand
AGAGCCAAATCTAGCCACAGCTGAGGTTCAAACCCAGGCCATAACTAAGACTAGAAAACATCTCTATGCCCTCAAGACATCAAAATATATGACTACCATATGCTTCAAATAAGAATAAGTATAGAACTTTTTAAAATCAATATAAACTTCTTTCTAGCATGCATTTTGAGCAAAAAGAATTCATGACATGTTAAAACCAAACCTTTCTCATGCATGAAAGGCCAAATAACCCTTCCAATATCTCATGCTAAATAAAAATGAATGAAAAGCTTCATAATACATATCCCAACATGCTTGAAAGAGGAGCCAACATTATCTTAAAGACACATTTTAATATTTTCAATTTGCTTCCCATAGAAATATATCACAGTAAACAAAAATATGTCATAGTTTCATCACCTTAAGCAAGTAGAGAAGAGAAAGTGATAACATGCCATGCTTCCATCATTTTAAGCAAGTAGGGAAAAGAGAAGAACTGATAGCACGCCATACTTCCATCTTTAGATGATTAA
The DNA here is from genome assembly GCA_003013225.1 of Phalaenopsis aphrodite. Lineage (NCBI taxonomy): Eukaryota > Viridiplantae > Streptophyta > Magnoliopsida > Asparagales > Orchidaceae > Phalaenopsis > Phalaenopsis aphrodite. Next base: position 478,868 of record NEWO01000448.1, on the reverse strand, counting down.
GTGAGATGCATTTAAAAAAAAAGGGTGCAACACTAGGCTAGCACAACAGCTCGTGTGGTAATGTGGTTTTGCGTTTTCTTTTGCATAGATCTGATCCAGGTTCAAATCCAACACTCAACATTTATTTTTTCCAATTAATTTTAATGAGTCAAACACGAACAAGAATATCCAAATCGAGACGAAAACGAATACACTGTTCACGAGTCAATTTCGAACAAAAGCCGATTATGAACATGAGCAATTTCGAACAAGCCAAACACGAGTCAAGTCTGCGCTCATTCAAGCTCGACTCGTTTGCAACCCTAACCTTGCCTACTGTCTGGACTGTACTGATTCCTGATGGTATCTCTATTTATACCTCCTCAAGTAATTCACCATGAAGAAATGCATTCCTTACATCAAATTGGTGTAATCTCTACCCATCATTCACTATTAGAAAAACTAGTGCTCTTATTGTGCTCATATTCGCTACCAGTGTAAAGGTTTCATCATAGTCAGTGCCACATGTCTGACTGTCATTTTCACTAGTCGTACTTTGTACCGCTCCATCTTCGCTTCTGGACTTTGTTTTACTATGAAAATTCACTTGAACCCAACTATTTTTTTTCTCATTGGTAGTAGCCTTATCTCTCATGTTCAGTTTTCATCGAGAAGTTTAAACTTTTTATGCATTGTCGCTTTCCACTTCGGATCCTCCTTATCAACCTACTAACACTTAGGTATAGAGACGGTGTCCAATGATGCAATAAATGCTCCATGTAAATGTGACATGTTAGAATATAAAACAAAATTAACAATGTCATGTTCTCACCCAAAATGAAGGGGAGGATGTCCCGCATTGCTTTGAGAGATTCTCCTTTAAGTTGGGGAGATTAGGAGAATGAGGACGAATCATATCGTTTAGGAGTTTTGAGTAGGAGGCTGAAGGTGTAGGGGTGCCTTGATTCGTGGAAGACTGGAACAAGAGACTAGCTGACATAAGTGACACTACAGACGTTCCCTCATTTTGCTTTTTTTTTCATGTATACACCCTTAACTCACCTTCAGCCTAAATCCCACCACATCTGGGTTCACTCCTCATTTTCTGATTCCTCAACCAATTTATCTCACATCACAGGACAAGACATTGCTCCCATGTGTATCACTCTCTCACCACTGCTTCTTAACCTCTCTAGCCTAATATTTTTAGTATCTGGCAAGTTACAGTTCAAAATCTCAAGATGACACATTCATGCTTACAAACAATCTCTTCTCTATCGGGCTCTAGCAAACATATTCCTTTTGATTTGCAGAATAATCTCGAACATATTTTTCACAGCTCTGGGATCCATCTTCTTTACTGATGGTCTGATATCCTTCACATAACCAACCATACACCTTCAGGTGAGAATCCCTTTATTATGTCTTTTTATCTGACATGGAGACGTTCAATCCAAAACTTTTGAGGGCATCCTGTTGATTAATTGAGCAGCTGTCAAAACTTCTTGCCCCCATACGTGCTTTGAGACATTAATTGTGATCATCATACTTCGGGCTAGTTCTAGAATGTGTCTATTCTTCCTCTTTGCTACTCTATTTTGTGTCGATGTAGGGACATATGGTTTGATGTTATATCTCTTGAGTTGGCAAGTATTTCCCAAATATTTTATTGGTATACTCTGTCCCATTATCATACATCAATACTTTCAGTAATGTATCAAATTGAGTTTGTATTGCCTTGTGCAAGACTTTAAAGCAAGCAAACACATCACCCTTATTTTTCATCAAATATAGTCAAGTAACATTAAAAAAGAAATCAATAAGGTCACAAAATATTGATAACCATTCATAGAAATTGTAGAACAAGTTCTCGAAATATTATGATGAATCAAGTCAAGAACACCATAACTCTTATTTCCATAACTGATATAAGAGCTTCTAGTAAGCTTATCAAATTCACAAGAATCACAAACAAAATTTTATTTATTTACCTTTTCATATGAAAAAAGATACAACCGACTCAAACTAAAACAAGTGTGTCTCATACGTCTGTGATGTAGCAACAACACATCCTTCACAGTCCTCCTAGATTCTCCTACTCCAGCACTCTTTACCATGGACGTCAAAGCTGATTTCATCCCCTCCCGATCTAAGTATCAAAGTCAACTATGCCACGTTCAAGTCCCGAGTATTTTGTCCGTCTCTTTCTCTTGGAAGATCACCTTAGAAATATAGAAAAAACAACATATTTTAGTTGGAGAATAATGACACTAATGGATAAAAGGTCCACTGGAAAATAAAAAAGTATATAAAACATTAGACAATGTCATATAATTCATACCCTATTGTAATCATACCAACTATAGATTGTGTTATACCATCAGCTGTTTTGATGCTCTTTGATATTGCTAGGGGAGTATAAGAAGAAAACTCTTTAGCAGTACCAACCACATGTCGAGATGCACTGAAATGCATCGGAGTCAACTATGTCACGTTCCAGTCCCAAGTATTCGACCCGCCACCTTCTCTTGGAAGATCACCTTGGGAATATAGAAAAAACAACACATTTTAGTTGGAGAATAATGATACTAATGGATAAAAGGTTCACTGAAAAAGAAAGAGCATGCAAAACTTTAAACAAAGTCATATAATTCATACCCTATTAAACCCTTACCAACTATAGATTGTGTTGTACCATTAGTTGCTTGGATGCTCTCTGATATTGTAGGGGAGTATAGGAAGAACTCTTTAGTAGTATCTGCCACATGTTGAGATACACTAGAATGTGCTATAAATTATGATGATATTGTGGTGAAAATAGAGGCAAGAGTATGTGTATCACAAGTATTTTTGTCAGAGTGAGCATAAGTGGCAATGCTACCCTTTGATAACGACCGGTTGGACGCATCCTTAGCCTCATCTCATGCTATTTTTTGTTTCTTAAATAACTCCTGACATTTATGATCCTCATTAATGAAAATCACACGTCTCTCCCTCCTGTGCTACCATCAGATTTGTCTGAAAGCTCCCTTTTTCACCCTTTCAACCACCACGACCACCACCACGACCTTCACCCTATCCACGTCCACCTATCTTTCTTTTCTTAGGTTGCTTAGGAGAGGTCTTGCTCAGATGCCCAACTTTGCTACAATTGTAGCACTTGTGAGTCTCCCTCTGGGCACATATCATACTTGAGCTCAAGAAAATCAATGTTGATCACGCACCCGGTAGTCCACTCAACTAATAGTGTAGCTTCATGCGAGTTTCCTCCAGTATCATTACAGCAATGGCTTCATCCAATGAAGGGATATTCGCTTGAGCTAGGACATCTGATCTCTTTTGATCAAAAGTCGGGTTCAAATGGTTCAGAAACTACATAGTCCTCATTGTGCAATGATCTCCCCTTTCTTGTCCTCCAGATCGTCACAGCTCTACATCTATGAGAAGTGATCAAGGTCTGCCCACAGCTGCTTCAAATCTATGTCGTATTCCTGAATTGATCTATCACCCTGTACCACTGTTCTATCTTACGCTGAATCTGGAACACTCTCATGTGGTTCTCTGTCCCAGTATACATACTCTTCGGCTTTGCTCAGATGTCCCTCACTTTTAGAATTTCATCTACTGAGGATGCAATTGACGGAACCATCAAGTTGAGTAGTAGGTGTAGATTAAGCCATGTGCGGTCCTCCACTTATCCCCTTAGAACTGTGACTTTTTGGTTCGTCCCCGGTCAAATATCTCTCTAGTCTCTTCCCTACTATACCAACATCAACCTGACACGACCAACTTAAATATGTGGCTGATCCATTAAGCTTCAGATCCACAGGAGGGAGGTTTAGCTTCGAAGAATGTGCTGAGGTTGTGGCTCCGTCGAGACGCTAGCTCCTTGTATGAGTCCGACCAAGACCTTCAGAACTTCGGGATCTATCTTTCCCAGAAGCTCCAATCATTTACCTCTTGCACTATCTCCATCTTCTGATATCTTTAATCACATGGATCCAAGCCTAGATTACATGAACAAAATCACAAATCGTTCGAATCTATACACCACTATCATGCGTTGCCTTCTCAGTTAGCTCTAATTGCGACTATATCGCCGCAATCCATCGTGGCCTCCCTGGGTAGCTTCAATCGCGATTGTATCGCGAAGCTTCAAGCCACGATCCCGTCATTGCCTTCTTGTTCCAGTCGTGGCCTCTATGGGTAGCTTCAATCGTGACTGTATCGCGAAATTTCAAGGCGTCATTCCGTCGTTTTAGTCTGAGTTAGATCTAGTCGCAGTGGCTTCTTCCATAATCGACTGCTTCGTCCAACTGTGCGAGGACAAAGAGGATGGAAGAGGAAGTTTTGGATCTCTGTACACTCGATCTCGACTAACGACTAGGTTAGGGCTGTAATTCCATGGTGAAATAATTGCTCCAAAAACTAATTTGTTCATTTATAACTTGGGCTTAAATAGGGTATTACTCTGAGTTTACTCTCCTAAATTTCTGGTTCCTCAACCAATTCATCTTAGTAGTCTCTTTATAAGTGGGTATCTTTTATCTTGATGAAGTAAGGAGATTGTCATGTATTGATCTAGTGATGAAATTAAACACATGATCATGGCTTATGACGATTTGAACTCTTGTAAAAAAATAAAATAAAATTCTTTGTAGCTCGATGCATGTTTCTTTATTGTGATAATTAGGCAATTATATACACTATAAAAAAAATTAATTCTTGCACGAAAGTATTAAATTTATTGAAATGGATTGTCACTTCATCAGGGATGTAGTTTTGCTAAAGTGATATTCATCCAACACATTTAAGTAAAAGAATAATTGGTTATGTTTACCAAGGATCTGGGATCTCTTTAGTTTTTCAATTTTTGTAGCAAGCTAGAACTTTGTTGATTTGTATGCTCGAGCTTGAGTGAGATTGTATCATATGAAATTGCTTGATTGGAAGGGTGTTATCATAGGAATGTGCTGGATTGGAAAGATTAATGTCTTGCTGCAACATATTCTAATGATTGAGAATATTCTTTGTTTTCTTGTCTTCCTTTTTTCTCTCTATTTTTCTATTTATATTGTAACTTATTTTCAATCAATGTTAAGTATAACAAAAAGACTTGTTCTTTCTAATATTGTTTAATAGCCTTTAAAGCATACATTATTTCCTCCTGGATGCTCTACTTTTTTAAAACATTATGATTCACATCATACATGGACTTCTTTAGTTTTTCTGGAGCACTAGATTCTTCTGCAAAAGGCTTAAGATTTACTATTAGCTTTTATTGTTTTTGAAACTATCTTTCTCCCTTGGTCTTAAACGCGTAAGTGTTAGATCTGTCAAAATTAGCAACATCAAAATCATACAATCACAACCTATTCAAATTACATGTGTAACCTACATAATTAAAACATATATTAAGTCTATCAAAATAAATTGTAAACAAAAGAGAAACTAAACATCTTTGTGTTATAAAATTAAAGATATTATCTACCCAGGCCATCTTCCATTACTGAAAATGTGTTTCAGTTTTCAAACTTATGTGATTAATGGCGAACTTAGCCACCAAAAACATACACTCCTTTGTTTTACATGGTCATGCATAAGATTTGCCCCTAATAAATGAGGCCTGAATGAAGGACCAAGCTCAGATATTCCTCAATAGCCAAGCTTATGAGTTGTGATCCATAACATGCACTTGGTTGAACATGAAGCATATTTGTTGGTCATGATAGCCTTTTAAATTGGCCTTTTTTATTAAGCTTTCGCCTTATCTCTATGGGCTCACTTTAATGATGCAACCTATAGCTGTTTATAAGATTTTATAGTCAAGTTGAATTGGCTAGCTATGTTAACTAAATAGTCATAGTCTATGATTTTCTTGTATGACAATACCATAGATCTTGATTGCGTATGCATCATTCCCCTAGTAGAGCACATAGACTTGCATTAGTCAAAAGTTTTCTCATGTGATCAATTAGGGCAATTAATCGGAAGGGCTTGCGCTTATGATAAATTTTTTGCCATCTTATTATAGTGCTCAATGAGGGTGAAATCTCTAGTTTGTCTTTTATCTAAAATTCAATTTTTTTTTAAAAAAAAAATCAATACGGATGGCGAAGCTTTTATTTTTATATTAGCCAGGAAAGGTGAAGATTTTCATAGCTTACACCTCTAGACCCAAACTGAGATGATCTAATAATCATTATTTCAGGATTGCACTTGTTGGAACATTAATATTGTCATTGTTATTCAAATTCAAGCATTGATTACAATAACTTGTATATGATCCCACTGTTGGCTAAAACTAATGAGTTTTTAATTATTTTCCTTTTAGACAGGGCCGCTTGCAGCATATTACAAACTTCCTTTGAATCGTGTTCTTGTGGTAACAGCCTTCCTTAAGCTTTGAAGTGTTTACGTTTTGTAAGGATATTTGTGTTCTTTCAACATTTCAAGGATATTTGGTGTACAACTTAGATTTACGATGACATGGATTTGCCTTGTGGAGTTCTTCGCATACAACCACGAGGGGGACATGGACACCATAATGGGTATGGAGAATGCCTATTCTTAATCTTTCTTTTAGAGAATAAGTACTTATCATTATATATGGCAAAGAAACAAAAGAATCTCTCAAATAGGAGCAGGTATGTAAGTATGTGAATGTATAGAACTGACGCAGGGCTCTGAATGGGGGTCGGCTAAACCAGCTCCACAGGCGTTCTTTCCGCTCTCTGCCTACGACTCAAGCGGACCGCAGTCGCCCTTCCTGTGACTCAAGGCTACCACCTCCTTATCTGCGACTCCAAAATGTCACAGACTCCATCCCCACGACTCCAGGTTGCCGCATCGCCCTGTCTGCGATTCCAGGAGCCCGTCGACTTCCTTCCAGCCGCCTTCTACCTTCTTTAGCACCTCCCAGTGGACCGTTCTTCCCCTCCTAGCAGTCGCCTATCTCGCCGACCACCTAGTAGCCTGTCAGGCTCTTCCCAATAGCTGCATGTCTCGTCAGCCACCTTCCAACAGTTCGTCCAACCCTTCCCAGCAGCCCACCGGTCGCCTACAACACTCTCTAGCAACCACTCACACCTGCTGCTCTCTCTGATGTCGCCGCCACCTGTTGTCCCCTCTCCCAGTTGCTGGCCAGCAGCTACCTCGTTGCCGATGTCCCTGGCCTTTCTTCATTATTTCTAGTTTTGTTTTTATTATTGTTGAAGCCTTGAATGTGTATCTAAGTTATCGTTTGCATAATAAAATTTTTTGCTTTTGTCTTGGGTTAATTCCGGTATCATTTGTTATCAGAGCTAGCCTAACCCTAGTCCTATTCTAGGGTTACTTTGAGTCTGCCAAGTTTTTTTTTCCATCTCTCCTTTCTTTCTTTTCCTTCCCTCTTCTCGTTTTTTTTTTCTTATTTTCTTCCTATTTTTTCATTCATTTTTTTTTCTTTTATCTTTTCTTCTGTAGGTTTCAAACCTTCAACCATGCTCTTGAGGAGATACCTACCAAATCCTACCTGGGATGTTAACAACGGGAGATCTGTCATCTGCAACAGAGATTACAGAAATGGATTATGATACTCATGGTGAAGTTGCCCTCGACCGCGATCGGAAGAGTCGAAGGGAGGACATGGATGAGGATCTGAACCCGTTCCATAGGGAAGACATTAGCAACTTGCAGTAGTGATAAGAGGCAGAATCCGGAGGAATACCGACTGCGTCGCTTTAGAATGCAATATCGGAGGAGGCCGATAGAAGAGGCAGAATTCGGAGGCCAACAAGATTTTGGCATCAAGATAGATCTTCCAGAATTTGAAGGAGGTATGGATCTACATAACTTTATCCATCGGTTGAGCGGATCTTTGAGTACAATGATGTGCTAGAGGACAAACAGGTCAAGCTAGTTGCCATTGAACTGAAGAAGAATACCTTATTATGGTAGAAGAATCTGCAAAGACAGAGGAGAAGAGAAGGCAATGAGAAGATAGCTAAGTAGGAGAAGATAAGGCAATTCAGAAGAAGTATCTCCCGCCTCTCTTTCGTCGGAACATGTTTTTGAAACTTCGCAACTTGCAATGGTGAGATTTTTTAGTGGAGTGTCGGTCAATTTTTTTATTTAAAAATATAGTTTTCGAAAATTTAATTTAAATATAAAGTATATAGTTTAGTTTATGAAAGTAGTGTTTCAATTTTTTAGAAAATGAGACCGAATGGATCTCATTAGTCCAATAATTTGCATAATTGTGTTTGATACCCTGAATACTACACATTCTAAGAGATAAGTGTAGACCCCGGCGGTAGACCCAATCTTACAAATTAATTAAAAGATTTGTGACATTTATTTGGTCTGCAAATATTTTATATGTGACCGACAAATTCCCCTATTTAATACAAAGATTAAATAGGGTTTATTTTACATGGGTTACAAGTTCGCTATAAAGGTAAGCTCCTATAGTTAATTACATCTCAAATGATGGGAGTCACTTGAGAAAACTTTCGATAATGATCAGTGGTTTTAGTCTTCAAGAATTTGAGGTTTAGATTTTTACGGTAGGACATGGAAAAAAAAAAGTGGGAGTGGCTCAAGTAGGAACAATTCTTTCAAGAATCCAAAGGAAGTAAAGGGTAGGGGACGTCATAGATTCTGAGGGGAATCATCAATGACTTCTCAAACTATCATACTGTGCGGCTATATCTTAAAAAAAATGCTATTTAAATGTTTAATCCTGTTAACTTTATTCGTTTGAGACTTACACTTGCATGATAACTAGTTATGCAAATAGCCCGTAGAGATAAAAATTTTACGTCGTTCAGGCGAGTTAGGACTTATATTGCTCAGTATGACTATGCAGGAGCCTAAAAGAGGATGAAAATTTACATCGCGTTTGGCGAGCTATATCGAAATCCTGTGTTGTTTAGATTAGGAAAGATAGATTGCTGAAGAAGATCCTCTTGTAGCTTGATCCAAGCTCCTCGTCGTGTTGCCCTCAAAGTTGCTCTAAGCTCCTCGTCGAAGTAGCAGTCCTAAAGTCTAAGGTTCAAAAGGTTGTACCATGTATGTTTCAAGGTTTGGTTTTATTGTCATTATGAGGGGTTAAAGTTGATTGGAGCGACACCGGTTAGGATCCCACGGATCCCTCATTCCGGTATCACTTTTTTCTTTTGAATTTACTTGGTCTAAATGAGTTGTGAAACTCATTTAAACCTACGATATCTCGTTAGCAACCGTGGGTTACCTCCTCCGAGAGACTCCCGTAAATTCAAAAGGACGTGTTATGTTTTTTTTTTAAAACATTGTTTAATTTTGAAAAATGGTTTTAATTTGAAAGTGAAATTGTATTCAGTACTTGCATAATGTGTTAGAGCAAGGATAAATTGCAATGAAGAAATAACAACAAATAAAATGTACTTGTGTATGTGGTGTATCTGCTGCTGTTATCACTGTTGCATGTTTAACTCACAAAGCACAATATAATTTGCAGGGAATTTAAATAAATTGCAGAGAAAAGAAAAAAACAGTAAGCAGTAGAACAAGTCGTAACAGCTAGGAACTCCAAACAGGTGATCCCAAGGTTTCTTACAATTTCTGACTGTAACTAGTGAGCTAGTACAGTGATCCCTACAACTCTGAACAGCAGCTAGGGACTTCGAACAGCACCTGTATGACTTCCTATGAACCAAAACAGCAATGGGCAGCACCTATGCGGCTTCCTACAAACTCAAACAGTGGTGGGTTGCACCTAGATGACTTCTTACGAACCCAAACAGCGGTGGGCAACACCTAGATGGTTTCCTACAAACCCAAACAATGGTGGACAACACCTAGACGAACTCAAATGGCGGTTGGCGGCATCTAGCTAGCCTCCTACGAACTCAAACAGTGGTGGACAACANCCCTCGTTATGGTATTACTTTTTTCTTTTGAATTTACTTAATCTAAATGATTTGTGAAACTCATTTAAACCGGGGAGATCTCGTTAGCAACCGTGGGTTACCTCATCCGAGGAACTCCCTTAAATTCAAAAGGACGTGTTATGCTTTTTTTTGTTTTGAAAATATTATTTAATTTTGAAAAATGGTTTTGATTTGAAAGTGAAATTATATTCAGTACATTTGTAATGTGTTGGAGTAAGAATAAATTACAATGAAGAAATAACAACAAATAAAATGTACCTGTGTACGTGGTGTATCTGTTGTTGTTATTCATGTTGCATGTTTAACTCACAAAGCACAATATAATTTACAGAGAATTTAAATAAATTGCAGAGAAAAGAAGAAAACAGTAAACAGTATAACAAGTCGTAACAACAGCTAGGAACTCTAAACAGGTGATCACAAGGTTTCTTACAACTCTTGACTGCAACTAGTGAGCTAGTACGGTGATCCCTCCGGACAGCAGCTAGGGACTTCGAACAACACCTATATGGCTTCCTATGAACCCAAACAGCAATGGGCAGCACCTATGCGGCTTCCTACGAACCCAAATAGTGATAGGTTGCACCTAGATGGCTTTCTACAAACTCAAACAGCTGTGAGCAGCACCTAGATGGTTTCATACGAACTCAAAGAGTGGTGGACAACACCTAGCGGTGGGCGGCACCTAGCTGGCCTTCTACGAATCTAAACAGTGGTAGACAACACTTGGATGGTTTCCTACGAACCCAAATAGCGGTGGACAGTGCCTAAATGGCTTTCTACGAACCCAAATAGTGATGGACAACACCTGGATGGCTTCCTATGGACCCAAACAGTGGTGGACAACACCTATGTGGCTTTCTACGAACCCAAACAGTGTTGGACAGCTCCCAGGTGGCTTCCTACGAACCCAAATAGCGACTTTGAAGCCATAGACAGCAACCTACAGTGTCCTATACTCCAAACAGTGGTTTTGGAGCCCTTGACAGCAGCCTACAACGCTCTTATACACCAAACAACGACTTTGGAGCTTTGAACAGTAGCCTATAACGCTTCCATACTCCAAACAGTGGCTTTGGAGCCTTTGGACTGCAGTCTACAGCGCCCCTATACTCCAAACAGTGGTTTTGGAGCTTTGGACAGCAACCTACAGCGCTTCTACGACACCGGGCAACGGCTTTGGAGCATTGGACAGCAGCCTACAACACCCCTATACTCCAAACAATGGTTTTGGAGTCTTGGACAGCAGCCTACAGCACCTTATACTCCAAATAGTGGATTTGAAGCCTTAGACAGCAGCCTACAACGCTTCCATACAACAAACAGTGGATTTGGAGCCTTTGGACAGCAGTCTACAACACCCTATACTCCAAACAGTGGCTTTGGATCCGTTGGACAACAACCTACAACGCTTCCATACTCCAAACAGTGGCTTTAGATCTTTTGGACAGCAGCCTACAACGCCCCTATATTCCAAACAGTGATTTTGGAGCTTGGGACAGCAGCCTACAACGCTTCTACGACATCGAGCAGCGGCTTTGGAGCCTTGGACAGCAACCTACAGAGTCCTATACTCCAAACAGTGGCTTTGGAGCTTTGGACAACAACCTATAGCGCTTCCATACTCCAAACAGTAGCTTTGGAGCATTTGGACAGCAGCCTACAACACCCTATACTCCAAACAGTGGCTTTGGAACCTTGAACAGTAGCCTACAACGTCTCTATACTCCAAACAATGGCTATGACGTGCAAACAGTGCTTACGACGCTTCCTATCACTCCAAACAACAACTATGAAGTGCAAGAAGTGCAAACAGTTCTTACGAAGCTTCCTATCACTCCAATCGGCAACTATGAAGTGCAAACGATGCTTACAAAGCTTCCTACGAACCCAAACACTATTATTTCCAATTGCAGGAAAGGCCAAGCCTTCCTAATTCGCACAGCTCCAAAACAGTGAACATATTGCTCAAAAAGGTGAAAGTGTAGAGCAAGTGCAGCCTCTAAATAGTTTAAAAAACAATGATTTATCGTGTTAAAAAAATAGTGAAATGTGTCTTTTCATGTACAGTTAATGCGACATGTATAATATAAATGAAATTTTGGTATTAGATAGGTGAACGTGTAAAAATTGTGTGGCATGTAAGTAAATTTCCTAAAAAGTATCTGCCCGCATTTCATTTATATTAAGCATAATTTTCAAGGAGAGCATGTCACCTAAACCAACATTTATGGGTAGGCTAACAGAAGTAACCTAATGTTACAGAATAATTGTCAATTGATTTTTTTTTTAGACTCAAAATTATCAAAACGTCATAGCTGCACAAAGAAACGCATACATGGATGTAAGCAACACTAGTCTCCAAAAGGATAGTATCAAGCCTATGAGGTTTTTCAAATCACATGAATGCATGAGCCATTTAAACTTTCGCAATTATTGAATGGAAGAAAACCATTGGCATTTGCATCAAGTACAATAAACAAAATAAAAATTGCAAATCAATCCAGTAAAGGGAAGAGGAGGGGAAAATCTCACTTTCAAATACTTGGATGAAGAGGAGAAGTTTCTATGCAGAGAGACTGAAGCGAGCAGGACTCTTCAGCGCAGCGAGAAGAAGGCGTCGAGCGGGACTGTTCGGTTGAGCGAGGAAGCGAGTGGGCTGTTCAGTCAAGTGAGGAAGCGAGTCGAGGAACAGGGGAAAAAGACGAGCGCTTCTGTTCACAGACGAGGAGCGGGAGAGCGGGAGTCAAGCGGGGGGCTTCGTTCGATGCAGAGGAAGGAGAGACGAGCGG
>NEWO01000448.1:387328-456251 GCA_003013225.1 Phalaenopsis aphrodite | reverse complement strand
AAGACGAGCGCTTCTGTTCACAGACGAGGAGCGGGAGAGCGGGAGTCAAGCGGGGGGCTTCGTTCGATGCAGAGAAAGGAGAGACGAGCGGGAGAGCTGAATTGCAGGAGCGGGAGATTGGTATCAGAGCCGAATAGGAAGAAGGCGAGCGTGAGATAAAGGCGAGCAGATGGGGTTCGGTCTTCAGTCGAGTGAGATGAGGAAGGCGAGGGTTTCTGTTCGCAGAGGAGGCGCGGGTGAGGTTCAATAGGAGCGGAAGAGCTGAGCGGAAGCGAGCGGAAGAGAGGAACTCGGGAGAGGCAGAGGAGGAAGACGAGCGGGACAAGGGGGTCTTCGGTCGAATGAGAGCAGGCCAGCCGAGGCTCTCGTGCGCGAGAAAGAAATAGGCCCAACGGGAGAAGAGTTACTCGAAGCAATTGGCGGGGAAATAAATGATTTCCATATGCAAGGAGGTTTAATTGGAAAGCATTAACACCTGAATATTTTTAATTAAGATAAAATTTAAATAATTTGTTTGAATTTTGAAATTGAATTTCAAATTTAGGTGAGCTGGTGCCTAGGCCGTATTTAGCCTGAATCGAACCCAAGTCAAACCTGGGTTGATCCCAGGCCCGCGCAACGCTAAAAAAATGTGCATCGATATTCGTGTTAGTTGCTGGCGCGCGAAATCATAATGATATGGGTGTCTTTCATAGCTAAAGTTAACGTCCCAGCCCAATCCGTGTTGTCTGTTTCGTCATTCAGGGTTGTCCGGACGAGTTGGCTGACGGGCGAGTCAATTTAAGCCAAAATCATGTGGGGTTATCGAGCGTTCGGGTCGCAAAGGGGCTCCCTAGGGGCTACTCTTATTAATGTAGGAACTCGACTCGAGTTTCATGTGTCGATCCTAATCAACTCAACGGAATGTCGAGGATTTAGGACCGCCCATGAGAGACTCGAAGGAGTGACGAGGTGGCTCAAATTTTCTAAATGGTACAAGTTCCGTACTAATCCTCTAGGAGAGTCAAACAAGAGAAGCCTAAAGCTAGACCCTAGGCTCTAAGGAGAAGAGTGAAGGCTTCATCCGAAAATGAGGTCAACATGGAGTTCACAACCCGTTCAATTACTTACAGCTGAAGTGTGAACTGATAGAGCCAGAGGAGCACACAGTAGCCAGATACCTTGGGGTTTGAAGCCCGTCATTAGCAACTGATGCAGCTACATTACAACCGTGTTGGAAGCTGGGGGATGTCCAGACTTTAGCCTTGAAGGTGGAGAGGCAACAGATGCAGAGCAAGCAACACTCATCCTTTAGGCCGTCACTTCAACCAAGCAGTCGCATGAAGCTACCACAGCCGATAAGGGTATCTCGACAGGAACTAGCAAAGCTGGACAGGGAAATGATAAGACAGACCATAGTGGAAGAAGCAAGAGAGAGGTAGCTCTTCCAATACAGTGCCGACCGGGAAGTGTTTTAGGTGCCACGACTATGGTCATTAGCCTCTAGCTACCCTACGAGTTGAGTCTTCACCCTCACAGATCAGGGTGTTGTTGAGGAGGTTGACGAGGAGTTACAGGATAGCCCAGAGGAGCTTCAAGTCCGTGGAGACGAGGGAGAAGTGCTAGTCATTCGATGAGTTTTGCAGTCTGAGCCAGAGCGGGATCAATTCTGGTTGAGTCATAGTGTTTTCACACCAAGTGCACCGTCAATGGCATGGTTTGCAGTTAATCATCAGCAATGGGAGTTGTGAGAATGTAATGTCAACGCTAATGCCGAAGAATTTGAAATTGGACACGCAGAAGTATCCCCAGTTATATTATCTTACCTGGCTAAAGAAGGAAAATGAGATATGTGTGGATTAGCAGTGTCTAGTTAACTTTTCTATTAGGAATCAACTACAGGAGCAAGTAGGGTGCAATGTGGTTGCTATGGACGCCTGTCACATTGTGTTGGGTAGGCCTTGACAGTTCGGCCGCAAGACTCAGCAAGACGACTTCCAGAATACTTACTCATTTAAGAAGAATTAGAAACATATCATTTTGCTACCAGTTAAGGATATGAAAGGTGGAGGTGACACAACGATTCCCTGGACCACTTTTCTGCAATAAGTTAGAGATGCCCTATTGGCACTAGCATTAATCCTCCTGGAGGGAACAGAAGAGGAAAGTGAGGTACCAACACCATTTCAACCACTACTACAGGACTTTTAGGATGTCATGACTGATAGTCTACCATAAGGGTTACCATCACTGGGAGACATCCAACACGCCATCGATTTTATAACAGGATTTGTATTGTCAAACCGACCCGCCTACATATTGAGACTGAGAAGTATAAGGAGCTGCAATGATAGGTGCAGGATCTCATCACAAAGTGACTGGTCAGAGAGAGCACCAGCCTATGTGTTGTTCCCGCCCTGATGGTGCCCAAGAAGGGCGGGTGGCAGATTTGCATTGGCAACAGGGCCATCAACATGATCACCACCAAGTACCAATTTCCCTTACCTCATTTGGTTGATCTCTATGACTAGTTACACGAAGCCGCTATCTTTTCCATGATCGACTTGCGTAGTGGGTATCATCAGATATGAATGAGGTTAGGTGAGGAGTGAAAAACGACTTTCAAAACATGGTACGGGCTTTATAAGTGGACCATTATGCTTTTCGACTTATCAAACTCACCCAACACTTTCATGAGTTTTATGAACCATGTATTTCAGGCTTACATTAAGAAGTTTGTCGTGATCTACTTTGACTACATTCTGGTATACAACTGATTTGAGGAGGAACACTTGCATCACCTTAAGGCAATATTTGTGGTACTGCGAGCCAAACAACTATATGTCCATCTGAAGAAATGTCACTTCATGATAAACCAAGTATGTTTTATGGGTTACATCATATCTAGTGCAGGCATTCAGATGGATCCTGCAAAGATAGAGGCTATTATCAACTAGACCGTACCACAGTCGTTCACTAAACTGAGGCAATTTATAGGGCTAGCATCGTTCTATTGGAGATTCATCAGGAACTTCAAAACTATCTCCACCCCTTTGATCAAGCTTTTGAAAGGAATGGATTTTACTTAAACAACGGCAACTCGGACCAGTTTCAACACAGTAAAGGAAAGGTGACTCAGGTGCTAGTGCTAGCATTATCAGACATCAACTAGCTATTCGAGATAGAATGTGTGCATTTGGTGTGGGGATAGGGGCAATACTGATTCAGGGAGGACACCCCATCGTTTTCTTCAGTGAGAAACTAAATGATTCCAGGAGGAAGTACTCGACTTACGACAAGGAGTTCTATGTTATGACGAGAGCTCTGAAATACTGGAGTCATTACCTGCTGATGAGTGAGTTCACCCGTTTACGGATCATGTAGCCTTAAAATTCTTCAACAGCCAAAGCAAACTGAAGGGTCGACATGCCACCTGGTTAGAGTTCCTAGCCACGTTCCAGTTCGTTCTTAAGCACAAGGTAAGGAGCCAAAACCGCGTAGCAGACGCACTAAGCATTCGAGATATGTTGATCACATTCATGCAAGCTCTAGTTGTGGGCTCTGAGTTCGTAAGGCATTCCTATGAAGCCAGATGAAGACTTCAAGGACATCCGGGAGCAATGTCAGGAGATGCCAATAAGCAGTATTACCGAGTTGATGGATACTTTTTTCACCAGAGTCAGTTTGTGCATTCCCGGGTGCTCGCTGAGAGAGTTTGTGGTCTAGGAGAGCCACAATAGCATATTGCAGGGCATTTCTACAGGGACAAGGTTCGCCCTCATGAGAGCATTTCTTTTGGCCTTGAACAACGAATGATGTGGAGCGGTGTGTCAGGAAGTGCAAGAATTATCATTTGACAAAAGACGATAGGGTTGAATGCAGGCTTGTACACACCAGTATCAGTATCAGAGGCATCATGGATAGATGTTAGCATGGACTTCATGGTGGGCCTCTTAGGGGCAGAGAAACGAGGACTCTGTGATGATTGTGATGGATAGATTCTTGAAGATGACGCATTTCGTGCTCTGCTACAAGACACTGGACGCATCTCATATTGCTGATTTATACTTGCGGGAGATTGTAAGGTTGCACGGGATTCCGCGGACCATTACATCTATCAAATTTTAGAGCCACTTCTGGAGGAATTTGTGGGGGAAGATAGGCACCAAGCTCTAAATCAGTTCAGCAGCTCATCCACAAATAGATGTTCATATCGATGTAGTAAACAGGAGCCTAGGAAACCTCTTGAGATACTTCATGGGGAAGAGTATCGAGCAGTGGGATCTCGTTATGACTTAGATCGAGTTCGCTTACACAGATTCGTGCGTCAGACTACAGGACGCACCTCTTTCGAGATTGTATACGGGTGCAATCCACTCACACCACTTGAGTTGGTACCACTCTTATCGGTGTTAGAGGTTAGCGAAGATGCTACGGAGCGGGTTCACGAGATTCAAAAGCTCCACGAGGTTGGCAAGGATATTACTAAGCAAAATCGTAGATATCAGGTACAAGCAAATAAGTGTAGGAAGAAGGTGACGTTCCACGTAGAACTGTTGTGGATTTGGCTAAAGAAGGAAATATTTCATATGGGAGCATTCAAGATGCTTAAGCCAAGCAGATGGATCTTTCAGGATACTTTAGAAATTAAATGACAACATATGTAAGATTGACCTGCTAAGGGATCATAACGTTTTGGCCACATTCAATGTCGCGGACTTGACATCATACTTCGAGGACCTAGGCCCAGATGCTTCGACGAATTAGGTTGAAGCTCCCCCGAGCCTGGAAGACTGATGCAAGGCTCTGAATGGGTGTCGGCTGAACCAACCCCACGGGAATTCAATACATCTTTGCTAGACCAGCCATCCCTCAGGAAGTAGTGCTGTGAAATTGGATTGTTCGTAAATCGCTCGAAAATCAGAGCAAATTTTAGCTTGAATCTAAACTGAATCGAAACCAGATTGAATCGTTCGAATTGAGCTACGAGCCAAATTAATGGATCGAATTTATTTTGATCTGATTTCATTCCATCCTCAGCTCATATCGGGATCGAAATAAGTTCTTATGTATTTACATATTTAACACATAAACTTTTAGTTTTACGTGTAAAAATTTATGTGTAGAACGCATTGGCAGCTCGGTTGGTGATGGATTTTTTGCTTGAGCGGAGTGGCAAGGCTTTGAATCCGCTCTTTTTATAAAAAAATGCATTTTTTACTGGTGGGCTAACCAGGCGGGCTAAGGGGTTTCGATCCAGACCGATATGGTTCATGAGCCAAAAATGGCATTCGAACCAGCTCGTTTACAATTCGAGCCAGCTCAAAAATCAGATCGATCCACACCAGATCGGATCAAAATTTAGTAGGATTGATCCACGATCCGATTTCATTTCAGTTAAAAAAATTTTGATCTGATTTCAAGCTGGCCCTGGATCGGCTCGAAATCGGATCGTTCGCACCCATAGCAGGCAGGGGAGGGATTTATAGCACCAGCTCTTCCCTTTCCTTTGTTCTCCTATCCCCCCTTCCATATTCTATTACTCTCCCATTCTACTCCATGTTTTTTATTTCTTCCTTAATTGTTTCTTTCTTATTCTAATCTCTAGTTACTAATCCCCATTATATATAGGTGTGGTGTTTGCATAGGTCAAGTAGTTGTTGATTTGTTTCTGAATTTAGTGTATGTCACCGGTGTTTTTCTCTCTGAGGGTTGTATCCGATGATGAGAAGTTGCTCCGACTATAAGTCATCTGAGGTGGTGATTATCTATGTTGTTTCTCCACTGTCCTACGCCCGCTGGCTCCCTCCAGCGACTCCAAACCTTAGTAGTTCACTTCCCTCGACTTTAGGTTGCCGCAAATCCCCATCAGCGACTCCAAAAGGTTGCAGATTTCCTCTCCATGCCTCCAGGTTGTTGCCGATCCCTGCCTGCGACCTCCAGAAGATCGCAAACACCTTTCCTGCGACTCCAGGTAACCAAAGATCCCTATCTGCGACTTTATAAGGCTGCAGACTCCATCCCCACGATTCTAGGCTGTCGGAGCTCCCTATCTGCGATTACAAGAGGTCGTCGATTCCCTTCTATCTGCTGTCTACCCTCAACAGCACCTTCTGGTGGCCTGTCCGGCCCCTCCCAGCAGCCGCTTGTCTTGTTGGCCACCTTTCAGCAGCCCATTCGGGTCCTCCCACCAACCGCCTGTGTTGTTGGCCACCTTCCAACAGTTCCGTTCGGCCCTTCCCAGCAGCCCACCGGTCGCCTCAGTACCCTCCAGTAGCCACTCGCATTTGCTGCTCTCTTTGTCGCCGCCGCCACTTGCCTTGTTGTCGGCAGCAACCGCCTTGTTGTCGACCTCCCCGACCTTCCTTCGTTATTGCAAGTCATTTTTATTATTGTTAGAGACCTGAATGTATCTGAGTTATCTTTTGCATAATAAAATTTGTTTCATCGTCTTGAGGTGAGTTAACTCTGGTAACAAGAACATTTTAAGAAACATAAATAAAAAAGAAATTTGAAAATAAGCTATTCATTGGGAACATGAAATATTCGATGCAAGGAA
Source organism: Phalaenopsis aphrodite (assembly GCA_003013225.1). Taxonomy (NCBI): domain Eukaryota; kingdom Viridiplantae; phylum Streptophyta; class Magnoliopsida; order Asparagales; family Orchidaceae; genus Phalaenopsis; species Phalaenopsis aphrodite. The sequence goes on along the minus strand of NEWO01000448.1, from coordinate 449,713 downwards.
ATTCGGTCCATGTTTCTACAAAATTTTCAATTTAATTATTAGAAGCTTGATTTTTGTCATGGATTTTTTTTTTTTTTTATACTTTCTATCGGAAAGCAATTTTACACAACATTTTTGTCGTCAGGCTGAAGAACGTCATCTATCATTTTCATGGGAACAGGGAGTTTTGCCGGCTACGAGTTGGTTGGTATCAAGTTCTTAGACCTACCCCTTTGTGCTTGGAAAAATAATTAATTTGAAAATACTGATCATTTGGTGAACTTGCTCAAGGCATTGGAAGGCCACCCGGACAAATGGATCCCAAAGCGTTTCTGCTGCAAAATTTTAACAGAACTGCCCGTGTGAGGGTGAGCACTACTGAAGACTAGCTTCATCCTGCATGTATTTCATTGTTCTATCTTATTTTCGTATGATGCAGAGCTTAAGACATCTTTTTTATAATTTTTCTTCCATGAGTTGATATAGGGTGGTGCAGCATAGTGGTACGCAAGGCCATATGGATGGCTTGTGAAATTAATATGAATAGAATGATAACTATGGGATGAGTTTAAGAGGAAAAAAAGTGAGATGAAAATAACAAAAGGAGTGCAAACTGCCAAGGAAGACATTATTAAATCTGTTCTTTTCGAGCATGATTTCTGAAATCAAAGGAATTCATATCCACGGCAGAAAATTTAATTCAACGTTCATCAAAGAAGTTAAATTTATCTTGGAAAGTTTTATTTGTATAACTAGTTCTCAATAACAAACTTAGATAGCAAATGCATGACAACATAAAGATATTCAGAGTTCAAACGACTTACAGAATAATGCAACATAAGCAATTGATTAGAATCTTCTGGGTCTTGTACGGCTTAAATTTATTAGTCAAGTTTTTTAAGAAAAGCATCAAATATATTATTGAAATTTGAAAATCCTTTTTTTCTTGAGCAGCACTTTAGAAAATAAAATAATGGAGAAATCTTTTAAGAATTTGTATTATTCTTTTTTTATAAGAGGGAAAGTGTATATACTTCTTTAAGAGGCATTACAAAATAAAAATAAATTAAAAAAAGGAGAAAAACATGAAGGGCTGACCGACGAATGTATAGAGAAGCGCACGGATTATAATTCAATGGTCATAGAAAAATTGATCCATACGTACGAGATTTTTATCCATGTGCATTAAACTATTTACTATGATTGGAGAGTGGGTATGCGCTTTTCAAATGAGAGAGAAATTTAACACTCCCTCTTAAACTGGGTGATGGAGATCTACACTTTCAAGTTTGCCTATAATATTTTTGAATGTTGGATTGCAGAGTTCTTTGATAGCTATGGCGTTTAGTTGATTCCATGTAGGCATACAAAAAGTGCAAATAAGGTCACTCTACAGTTTTTCTTTTATGAATTGATTATAAATCTCAAGATGCTTGGTATGATATTATTGTATTAGATTGTATGCAATATTGATATTCAATTTATTATCGTATTATATTTTTATAGACTCTTTTCATTTAATTTTTAAATTAGTTAATATAATTTTAATTCATGGAAGCTCACAGGTTACTTGGGCAATGACTTTGAACTAAGCTTAGACACTTATTTTGAAACCTCAAATTATTTATTGCTTCTCCAAGTTATGAGAGTCCTTCCTAAAAATATACAATATCTTGAAGTAGACTTACTATCCACCGGTGATTGAGTATAATCCACATTTGTGTATCATTTAATTTGTAGGGTATCATACCCTTAGTATAAAATTCATTTTTTTTTTAGCTTGTTTTAATTATCTGATAATTCTATAGGTAGCTTAAAGGTTTAACTATTCAGGTTTGTGTATGAACTGACTCACTAAACTTACTATAAATGTGATGTTACCACTATTGTGGGCTTGATCGATTAGTTTTCCTAGTAACATTTGATATTGTCTTGTATCTACATCAGTTCGTTTTTTTTATCAATGTTAAATTTTTGTATTGGTTCATAGAGGCTTGCACTTAATTATCTTAATTTCTTTGAGTAAGTTAATAATATATTTTTGTTGAGTGAGAAATATCCCTTATTTAGATTAAATTATTATTTTCAACAAGTATTTGAATTTTTCTAGCTCTTTGATTTTTAAGTCCTTAAGGAGCATTTTTTTTAGATTTTTTTCCTTCTGATTATTATTTTTGTAACAATTAATATCGTTAACATCCATGAAAAAAATTGAGATTTTACTATCGTGGGAGTGCTTTATGAAAAGAGTATGATCTCTTGGGCTTCATTTATATTAAGCTCTATTTATAACCTTTGTAAATCCGCCAAATAAAGCTTTGGGTGATTATTTCAATCTAAGGTTTTTTTTTTATTTACATAATTCTTTCTTAAGGAGCTATCAAATCTTGATAATAGATCCATATACTCTTTTTTGATGTTTCTATATGAGAAAATATTTTTTAAAATCATATTGTTTTATAAGTCCCCTATGATTTATTGCTAGTGATATTAGAATACAAATAGTTTTCATTTTGCAACAGTAGCAACGATTTCTTGATACTCAATCTCAAATGATTGATTATATATTTTGACTGCCAATTATGTTGGGTACATTTCTAGGCTTTCACCTATTTTGTGTTTGACCATAAAAATTTATTTGCTTCATATACTTTTTTTATAATTCAAAGATTTCTCAGGTTTAATTTTTTTCGATGACATTCATCTCTCCTCTCATGGCCTTCTTTCAATTTTTATTTTCAAGTGCCTCAAATAAAATTTGTATGATGTAAATGGGATTGATGTTGATATTAGTTAGAAATGCTTTGTGAATGGGAGAAAATTTATGTATAGATTTAAACTATGAGATTTGATATAAATGATTAATAGAGGGTTGATCAATGTTACTTGTTTAGTTTTAGACTTGTTAGCACCATGTTAGGCTTGTTTCATTTTGTATAGACTTGAAGGGGTACATTTGGTATGAGACTTGTATTTGTAATACTTTGGATTTCAATAATATATAGATGAAAAAAAAAAATCAAATTTATCTTCAAATTGGGAATTCTTTCTCTCAAAATGAGTTTGAGGAAAGAAACTTTGAGTTTCTTAAAAACTGATATTCATTGAAGTGAAATTTTTTTGTTGTTGATGATATCATATATACCCCTTTTGTATGACAAAATATTTGATGAATAAACAATAAAGATTTCTTAAATCAAGCTTTCTCAATTTTATTTATGGGTATGAACATATGCATCCAAAAATCTTAGGATGGATTATTGAAAAGCTATTTGTAGAAAAAAATTACGAATAATTTAGAGTATTTTTGGAATCAATTACTTTGGAGTGCATTCTATTGAATAAATATATGGTGTTAAAATAATTACTCGTATTTGATTTTAAAAAAGTGTCCCAATTACCTCAGAAATATGGTGATTTTTTTTTTTACTAATCAATTTTATTGGGGACTAACATGGCAAGAAGAATAGTAGATCATACCATTTTTCTGAAAGAATGATGATAATGTGTGATTAAAATCATCACAGGCATTATCAATACAAAACAATTTAATGTTAGAGTTAAAATGATTTTCTTATCATGACATTGAGTATAACATCGAGTTTTGTTTAATTTAATATACTTAATCATTCGAGTGAAATCATCAATAAATTTAACAAAACTAATAGCTCCAGAGATATTGTGGATTTTAGAGGGTCCCCGGATATCAAAATAAATCAACATAAAATGCCTAAGAATCTTGATTTAATTTAAGATAGGGAACACGATGATATTTAACAATTTCACAAGTTTAACAATGAATTTTTTGGTACTTGTATTTATGAAATGAGAAGGGAACATATACTGAAGTTTTTTAAAAGATGGGTGCCTTAATCTATAATAATGTGTCTAGATAATATCAATGGTGTAAGAGGTGAAAGAGCATGACAATTGATCTCAATTCTCGAAAAGATATAATAATCATTTCTCTAGTTTATTCATTCATCTTCTTCTCTGCAGTGAGATCTTGAATGGTATAATGATCAATCAAAAAGTAAATTTTGTAGTTATGATTTTCGGTAAATCTATCGATAGATAAAAAGTATTTTGCAAGGTGTAGAACATGTAATACATTACTGAGGGGTAAGTTAGGAGAAATTGAGATTCCTCTTTGCTTATGGCAGTTGTTGAAGATTCATATGTAATTTTGTTTTTCCATTTGTTGGGATAGGGTTTGTAAGTTTGAAACATGTTTGGTAAAGTTTATGATATGATCAGTGGCCCTTAAATCTATGATTCATGAAATGGAAGAATTATTAAAGGTGCTAAAAACATATGAAATTAAAATCATATCATTCTAAGCAAAAGAGCAAGATCTTGATGATTTTCTTAATTTGTCAAAATTTTTAAGTTCTTTTAAAGTGATTAGATAGGTATGTCCTTTTTTTTATTTTTGACTTTATTCCGCCCATAACCATTAGGTTTTTTATGGAGTTTATAATATTTGTTTTTGGTACGTTCTTTCATTTTGCAGAAGTTGCCTTTGGAAGAAGGTTTTTATCTTTATTTTAGAGGTTTTTATCCTTATTTTAGAGAAGTTTCTATGATTTAAGTCTTTTACTTTGAGATTCAAAAGTTATCGTGATGGATATTTTGAAGTTTTGACCATTGATCATCACCATCCTTCTTCTTTCTTTAGCCTGTATGTGAGATAATGTTTCATTCAGAGAAGGGAGATTTTCTCTGCTTAAAATTTGAATTTGAATCTTTTCAAATCCATTGTTGATTGAGTCTTGCACAAATTCAATGATCTTCTCTCACTGCATAAATTCTAAGATAATTTTTCCTATTTAAATGATATGATGCTTGGAATTCCTAGCTCTCTCCCTTGGTCTAGTTTCCACCATTATTCATGGTCGACTTCTAAAGGGATGCCAAAGAACTCATACATTGCGAATAGAAGGAGAATCTGAAAAGAAGATTTGGAAGTGAAAACACTAACCTTAGATAAAAAGAACAAACATTAAAAGGAAAATTATGCCAAACACTCAATTCCATAGAATGCAGTAGCTATTTCAACAAACAACGCAAGTATATACCTGAGTTCCCAGCTGTATAACATTTTAATAAAATATTTGGGCTCTAGCAGGCTGTATGATGTATTTGGAATAAAAAAAATACGTTGGAAGTCTTTAATAAATGATTCAATATTCTTCATTGTAACTTAAGAGTAGTGTAATGAGCAGTCATTACACCTTTAAACTTTCTTTATATCTGATTAGTTCATTCCTTTGGTCAACACAACTCATGTATATGATCTAAAGATGATGCAATAAAATATGTTGCATTGTATAAGACCATCTATTGAATAACATTTTGGAGCATGGAATGCAACAAAACCTCAAAAAAATAATTATTTCTAACTATATTTTAATGTAAAGATTATCATTTTATTACCCGTAAAAGTCTTCTTTAGGATAGAAATGCGATCATTTTATGAAAGGTTAAATTTTTGTGCCTTATTTCGCTCAATAAGTGTGTCTCTAGCGCTTTTGACAGGTGGATTTAGTATATAAGAAAAATCATTAGCATGCCAATTCAGAATCCAGTTTCTCAGATTTTCTCTCAAGACTAAGACGTGGGTCATTTGACTATTTGTTGACTTAATAAATTACTTTAGGTTAATTGTGATCATTTTTCATAATAGTAAATAGCGACAAATCGCCATTGTAATTTAGAATGAAGATTTATTGTATGGTGGAGAAAAGTAGCAAAATGAAATTCTTCTAAAAAATAGTTTGGCGAACGAGTTATCTGATGAGTTCATTACAGTCCAAGCTTGGCTATTGTTTTGGGTATTACAATTTTTTGTAGTTATGTGCTTTTGAAGTTTTAAGATGAAATTGAATTTAGATTGTTCTTTTGATCCAAATAGAGGCACGCATTTTGATGCAAGGTTAGATTTGTATTTTAAGTTTACATATACATCTAGCTTAATTAGGTTCATTGTACATATAATTTTCTTTTTCAGGTGTAGATAATGGTCATTTGAACATCTTCAAGTTTAGATGAATTTAGCAAAATCCCTTAACCTTGCTAAAAACTTGCTTAATAGTGTTTTTTAAATGAGTAGGCTGTACATTGCCTGAAGGATGATGGATTTATGCAAAAATATTTATTTTGCACTACTAAATTCTTAGGCATAACCTATATCTACATAAACTTTCAACAATGATATTTTGACATCAAGCTGAAACACCAAAGCATTAGAAAGAAAGATTAATTTTCGAATTCCTAAATTCAGTCTGATAATAGTCTAAACACATTTTATATGATTCTCATGGGCTTTAATAACATAATTTGATCAAAATGGGTAGGCCATATATTTACATCACCATCCATTATATGTATTGCAGGGGAACGTACATATTATAGAATGCTGTAGTCTTTACAAATCTAACTCTTAAATTTTTTTTATTTATACGGCATTCTAGCTTCTAAATCATATCAAAACATACACATGAAAAGGTATATTCCACTTTAAAAAAGTTAATATTAGAGATATTTTTGTAAGTTATTTAAAGACTAGAGCATTATAGAAGAAAGAAGACTCAGATGTTAAATGTATAAAATCCTAAGAATTCAAGGGCATCTATATAAATCCTCATTTTATTTCTTATATCGACACGCACACACGATGTCGAACATTCGAAAGTGTTCTTCGATCCTTAAAAATACTTTTTACTGATGCAGATTGATGCCGCCTTGGAAGAGGGGGTCGAAATCTTGAAGATGCTTTTAACCAGAGGATTGACAGAGTGCGCCAATTCTGCTAATGCTGAGCAAAAATACAAGCATCTAAGAGTGCAGAATCTGCCATCATGATCTTCTTCCTTTTTATCAAGTCTCTCTGTCTTTTACTTCACTATATATTTTAAGGGAATTTTGAACATAACACCTGAAGTTTGTTGTTCATGTTTGCAACATTTTGGCATCATAACCTACTGCATAAAGGCGCATTTCTCTTTTAAAATGTTAGTAATAATGATGTTTTTGATGTTGAAAATTTGAGTGTTATGTATGTAATAAGTTTTAAGTGCAGTGTTTGACTTGTGCATGCATAAGAATTTCGTGGTATATATGTAAATATGTAAATGACTCCTTTGGCAATTTCCCATAGGCGTGATGACTGCGATTGAAAACTGCCCAGAAAATGGTTGGTCAAGTCTTTAATGAGTACTTTTCAGGTATTTCTTTTAATGAATGCTTTTCAGGCGTGATGACTACAGTCTTCTACTTTCTTGTTGGAGCGATAGCTAATTTAGTAATTGCTAATTTTTTGTTAAAATTATGGTTTGGCAAAGGCAATGGCTAACTTAGTAATTGCATGCAATATATTGAAAGTTTAATGTAGGAAAAAAAAAGGGGGGGCCATAGTTTTGTTGTGCCTGTCTTATTCAGATGAAGGGTGATCATATTAATTTTTTGAAGTAAACTCAGACTGACTATTATGGTATCAATTATAGGAGTTTTATAGCGTACCGACACCGCACACGAGATGTTCGACCGGGACAATTGAAATGCATCTTTTTATTTTTTCACGGTACTGATTGGACACTGCACGAAATAATTTTTCCAATTATAGGGGTGTATATAGGTAGATTTAGGCACCCTCCGCTTGAGCTTGATTAATTATATTAAACTCTAGTTTGAGATGGTTCACGAGCCGGATTGTTTATTATTAAAGAGAAATATTATTAATGTAAGTTAGTGTTATAATAAAATGATGAATATAATGAGCATATATTAGATAAATGATAGGACATCATTTGATTTGAAATACAAAATATTAATTTATAAATAATTTTATTATTTTTACGACAGGATTTATCAAATTTAATATAGTTTGAGTGTATTTTATATTGATATTTTTTTTTAATGAACTGGCTCATAAGCTAACGAACCGAGTTGAGGTTAGCTTGAGTTTGGTGTTGGCTTATTAAGCTTAGTTCACGAGTTAGTTATCAAGGCGAGCTTGAGCCAGCTGATGAGTTGAGACTAGTTTGAGCTTGACTCACAAACCACTTATTAGGCCAGCGTACGAGTTTGCTCGACTTACACCCATATTCAATTGAGATAAAAAATGATCACAATTACTATTATTTTTATCTTTATTTTCAAAGGTTAATATTAAGACATTTAATATACGTAAAATTAGTATAAATAGTTATTTTGTGATATATATTTACATAATTAACATCTAAATTTTATTTTTTTTATATATTTATATCACCCAAATCTTTTGCATTAGATCAAAAATATTATTATGTTAACTATGGTATGATAATACACATAAAAAATTAAAATAGGTGGTGGCCTAAATGAGTAGTTTCAATAGCCTATCTTTATATGACCTATAAAATAACACTCAATTGAAAAAACACGGATATTTTATTTTTCTATGAATAAACTCTCAGCTATATACCGCATGTTATATATATATATATATATATATATATATATATATATATATATATATTAGAAAAGCCTAAATTAAGGTGTGAGTCATGGTTAGCAAACTTGTACTTTGGCTCGATGAGGATAAAAGCTCGTAAACAAAACTAGAGTTAAAAGGCAAAGCTCAAGTTAACTTCAAACTTATTTAGAGACTAGTTTAAAAAAAATATTAATATAAAACATATTTAAAATATATTAAATTTAAAATCTTTAATTTTAAAGTAATAAAAATGTTTTTTAAAAAATATTATAAATTTTATATTAAATAAATTATTATTATTTCCTCATAATTATTCAATTTATTTATTCTACTTTATTATAATACTATTTTAAATTAATATTATTTTTTTATAATAAAGCTTGTAGCTCATATTTAATAAAATTTGATAAAATTAAAATTCAAAGCGAACCCAAGTGCAGATGCCAAATTAAGAAGGAAAAAAAAAAAAGGCAGAACAAAGCATTTATGATCCTTCAAAAACAGCAGCTGCAAAAGACAGACAAATTGATATACCTCGAACAAAATGAGCATACCCCACCTCTCTCCCCACCTTACCTTCGCACCATTCATTATCCCATCAACTTCATAATTGCATAATAAAGTTCTTGGTAGAAAGATAAATATGAAATTAAAATAATAAATTAAATTATTACATCAGCATAGCTCATCAAACTTTTCTTTTATTTCCTTCTATATATATATATATATATATATATATATATATATATATATATATATATAATCTAGCGTTCAAATAAAATAAAATAAAAATTTAAGCCATGCCGATGCAATAATTTCTTAAGTTATTGTGAAAAGTATGGGAAGGAGCAATAGAGCAAGAAATGAATGCTGCTGCACTCCCACCACCCTTCTTCCATCGCTGCTTTCATTGCTATTGGAGGTTCCACTTCCCTTATCGCCAGCTGAGCTGCCCTTCGCTGTCACAATTTTAAAAAATAACAGATTTAATAATAACAAGATAGATATACTTTTTTAATAAGACGTCAGAGGTTATTCTGGGAGTACAAAAGAGTTATATTTGGGTTATACCCCATTGTACCATCCGTGTAACTTATTTGTAATCATGAAATTACAGAAGAGCGGAACTCATTTGTAGGTTACAGGTAGTTTACAAAGAGGTTAAAGGGAAATTACAGATGGGTATAACCCCGATATAACCCCATGTACCCCATGAATAACCCTTGGACTTACAACCCAGATATAACCCCATGTACCCCTGAATAACCCCTGGACTTACGTCTTCCGTACGCAAATATTTTTCCTCGGCTTGGGTCTGTTTTGAGATGGCTTTAATTTTTTAAAAAGATAATTTTTATATAGCATTCAATTCATACGTACTATTCTGCATGTCATTCAATTCATATGTATTTATATATCTAACGTCAAAATTATAATTTTTAAATATATATCTTATATTTTATCTTTTCATAATTATTATATAGATATTTTTTATATGTTATATAAAAGATTTGGGCACGAGAAATGCACAATGCAAAGGGTTTGATATGCAAATACATAGGAATTTCCGCCATATAAGTAAATGAAGATAAAAAAAAAAGTTCTATACCGAGATTAGATTCCTCCCAAAAGTAAAAATATACAGAAAATCAAAGCCAGAGAAAAATTTGTGTGATTTAGACTTTTTCAGAGCTGCATACATCAGAGATTATTCAGAAGGGAACGAGAGGTTATAGATAGGTTACAGAAATGTTACAAGGACATAACGCGGATATAACTCCCAATAATTTTTGAATAACTTTTAATGAAACAAACTTCTTACATAATTAAATTTTTCCCCTCTTTGAGAGTAATAATCAGACGGTTGACATAAAAAGTAAAAAAAAAAAAAGAAAAGAGAAAAGAGAGAGAAATAAAAAATTACCGGTGCTGCCCGCCGTCAAATTCTTGAAAACTTGTGCATCCGGCGAGTTAGGAGGCAGGTTCAGTAGTTCTGACATATAAACACTTCTATATAAGAAACTTATTCAACTTTAAATCAACCATGCAGCAAAACACCACCTGATTACATTTTCATAAAAATCCTACTAAAAATGACTACTTTTTTTCCAGCATCTTATGAGTATTTTTTTTCCGGAAAGTTGACATTTTTATAAATATAAAAAGTTAGGCGTGGCAAAAATAGGAATATTTTTGCATAAAGACCACAGAATGACCAGCACAATTTACACAAGATTAGGGGTGCAGTTTAGCATCCCAAATAACCTTCCAATAACTCAATTATTGTGATTATTAAGAGGCTATTGGGGGTATTAACCCAATAACATCTTAATAACTTTTCAATAACCTACCAATCGATTCCGAGCTATCTTTTTTCCTTCCATTAGAAGATTTCGATATTAAACCCAATAACAGTTACATAAACCTGCAATACCTTCCAAATAAACAACTCTGCTACCTAAATATTTTTCCAGAATGACAAAAAGAAACAAACCTGGGCAGTGCGAAATGTTAGCAGAGGCTTTGCAAGTCTCAGGAAGAATAAGAGCGCGGGTGAGGTTAATGTGAACGCCGAGGCTAGGGTTATCCCGATCCTTGATGAGCACGCACAAGCACTTAGGGCTGCTGCTCAGCACTCCCTTCAACCCCGCGCAGCAATCAGGCGTCGGCGCACCCGAGCTCCCCTGCACATAAGTCAGACAAGTGGCCAGTCCGGCCAGCGTGTTCGCGCACTCCTCCCTGTCTTTCGCGAAGTCCGATTTCGCCGCGCCGGCGAGCAGCAGCAGCAGCAGCAGAGGAAGCAGACCCATTACCGGAAAGAGGAGAGCTTTTGCGTGTTGGGGGAGTGCGGGGTTGGAAATGGTTATGGGAGGGAGAGGGGGGGAGAGGTAATTATGGCGACTGGATGGGGGTAGTTGGAAACTGAAGGGTTTGTAATTTTGTGCTAAAAATAATTAGGGTTTGAAATGATGTGCAGTTAGTGTGGTGGGGTAGGGTCACGGGGGTGATACATCGGCTTTTGGGTACATGTTTGGCTTGTGAAGAATAAAATGTATTAAAATATATATTTTTTAAAAGAAAGTTGGCATTTGACGTATAACTAAATATTGATTTTTCATGCGTTAAATTCTATGATAAAAATCTACATCATGTGTCTAAATATTCGAAAACACAACACCACTAATGCTCAAATCTGTGACTTGAGTGGACTTACAGAGAACCACGTCAACCAATAGGTCATGACTTATATTAACTTAGATTACAAAAAGGGTGAGTCTTTAGGTTACAAGAGGCAGCCTCAAAAGTTCAGTTATATTGAAAGGATCCTCCTATTTATAGATGAATGTGAGATTAAGAGTAAATTACAATGTTTTAGTAGAAGAGTTTTGAGGGTATTATGATATTCTTACCTCTAGTATTGGATTATTTTGATTTTGATTGGATGACTAGGAATATAATATGTAAATTAAAAATAAAAAAAATTACATATCATCTCAAAATTTTTATTTGAAATATTGTTCAAATATTACAAAAATACTTGCATTAAATTAAAATATTATTTATTGAAATGATAGAAAATAATACTATTATATTTTTTAAATTATATCAAAATAGTTTTATCATCGGGTTGAATTATCGATTCTAGCTCTTTCGGTGTTTGATTTTCACAATATTGCATATTTACATAATTTTATAATTTGATTTTAAAAATATGTTTATATTCAGCTCATTTACATGACAAACGATTTGAACACGAGTTATTCGAGAACTTTTGTGCAGCACTACGTCTAATCCACTTGAAGACGATATAATTCGGATGAATAACTGCGGCTTTCAACTTTAATTAATGAATATTGAATGAAATTTAATTAATTTTTTTAAACAATAGTAGTATCTCTAATGTAATTTTATCACTGAAATGTCAACAATTTCTTATGTATTATAACCATAATCAAATAAGATAATTATCTTTATTGTTGTTATTTTGATAAATATTTGAATAGTAGACCTACCTTAAACATTTTTTTTTTTATTTTATAGCAACATATTTTTTATTGGGATAATTAGATACTGAAATATTATTATTTATAAAACTAGCAATCATGTGATGTTTTGATGCTACGATCAAAACATTGAGAATTTGATGAGAATGAAAAGCATGGATTGAGATTTTTAAATGATTTTTTAACATCTGAGTGATATTTTGAGAAATAAATGGAAGAATGTGCTAGATACGGAAATAGCAATGTTTCGAGCGCTAGGTATGTAATTTCCCTTTCCATAAAATATTTTGTAAGAGGGCCCAAGGCCCATTAAATATTGTAATCTGTAGAGGTTCTACGTGGGCCTACACAAATGTATTTGTGAGATGCATATTGCTTGCATCTGCAATTTTTTTTAGGTTTAGCAGACATAATAAATCATGCCATATCCCATATGGACAAAAATTAATAAGATATTTCTGAATAAGAAAAAAAATTTTCATTGATATTCATCTTCATTTAGGACCGTCAAAACGGCTCATTGTTCACGAACAGCTCGCGTTCGGTTCGTCAAGAAACTCGTGTTCGGCTCGTTCGCTAAGTTAACGAGCCGAACACAAACAACATGAACAAATATTTGTTCGTTCGTGTTCAGCTCGTTTTGGCTCAAAATTTTACTAATCAATTGTATATATATCTTTGATGAGTAGTATTTTTAAAAAAATTAATTGACTACAACTTTACAAGGCTACAAAGATTTATAATCAATTAAAAGTATTAATGAAGAAAATAGAATAAAAATTATTAAATTAGATTCAAATGATGCTTCAAATCTAGTCTCAATCCTTAACATCTTATGACTGCGTGATTAGGGTTGTCAAAATGACTATTTGTTCATAAACGACTCGTGTTCAGCTTGCTAAGCAAACGAGCCGAAAACGAACACACTTTCTGAGCTTAAAACATAAACGAGACGAACACGAGCGAGCCTCAGTATCTTCACTCTACGAAACATGCCAAAGCATCTCATAATAAAACTAAACAGAAAGATGAAGATGAAGAGAAAAAGAGAATAGGCGCATAAATTAACTTCCTAGCCATTAGAAAGGGAAGCTTCTGCAATAATGGCGAAAATATAGGCAGGTCCGGAACTAAAACAAAAAGGAAAATATGGGAACTAATCATTAAGCTTTCATTAGAAGGCGTGTGCAGGCTTTCCTTTTTCCATAAATGTGAAAATCTAAATTTCATAAGAAATGGAGCATTTTTGCAACCGCAAGAGAAAGCAGTGGTTAGTTTGGTCATCTTTCTTTTAATAAAATGTATAGATATTATTGAAGAAAAGTTTTAATGATGTAATTAGCAAGTAATTTAATGGCCTTTTTTCCAGAGACTCTCCTAATTTTCTATTGGAAGAAACTCCACGTTAAGAACATTTAATTTGCATTGAAGACATGCTTGCTTTTGCAAAAATAATTATTACTATAAATAGTATTATCTGACTATACCTGCCAAATATCATTTAAAAAAACTAAAGTGAATGAGAGAACTTGTGACCCATTAATCAACCAAAATAATATTTGTGATTGATGAGTGCCTAAGAAATTATATGGATATGCATGAATCTTGACGCACATTTTGATCAAGAGTTCTAAATATAGTTCGATCTAAGCCAAAATGAGTCCAGATCAATCACTTAATGTATAGTAAATGAAAGTTGAGATTTGTTTTAGGAGACCAAATGATGTCTGAATTTAACAAGTTTATAGTCAAATCGAGCTTTTTGAGGAAACAAATCTAACGGGCTCAAAATTGTTCAATTTTGGCATTATTAAGACACTTTTAAAACATCATCTTTTCAAATAGATTATTTTGGGTCCTCTAATAGAGTTGTTTGGATTCATATGCGGTATTTTTGGGTGGATGTCATTGTCAAAATTTACAAATAGACTTTAACTCTCTTCGTGAAAGTTAGGGGAGGTGAGCTGGATGTGGAGTAAATGAGTTCCAAGCTCTTGGGGGTTCTCGAGCTTCACCGACGTCGACCACCACTGTTGTCAGCTATTGCCAACGTTGGACCACTGTTGCATGGCCACCACCATCACTGTAGTCAAACCATCGTCGATTGTTTGTTGTCGCCGCTAGAACATTGTTGGCCAACCACCAACATCGACATTGTCAGACCATAATTGGTTGGCCCACCATTGCCTCTACCAAACTATCACTTCTTGTTAATCACTGACACTCTTATTAAAATAATGTTTTCTAGTTGTCTTCATCAACGACGACATCGCTGAAATATTGTTATCTGACCACCACCTTCATCGTTGTCAAAGTATCAACATCAAATTGTTGCCATCACAATAACAAAGTTGCTCGAATAGCACCGACATTGTCGTCGAACCATTACAATTTAGCCATCACCATCGTCAAACCACCACTGTCTGTTTGCTACTACCTACTACTATATTCATAGTTGAACCATCGTCGTTAGACTATCACTACCATCGAACCCCCATGACCTAACCACCACCGTTGTTTAACCATCATTGTCTGGTCAACATCGTTGACATCACTAGGCCATTATCACTGGACCTTCGTCTTCGCTAGACCTGGTCACCGCTCAGCCAAACTTTGGTTGTACGTCCACTATCACCGTTCTGGCCATACCACTACTGTCGAGCCTTTGCTACTGAAAATGCTAACGTCAGTTTTTCAAGCATACTACATGTATCACCAATCTTCCTTCACAACACACAAATCGTTGTCACTCCTCTAGCATAATTCATGAGGATAACCCCACTTATGTAAATTTGTTTTCTTTTATTCAATAGTTGGTAAGTCATGTAACATACGTTGATATTATGAAATCATTTTAACTTGGCAAAGTCCCATGGCATTTATCCGTTATGATTTTTCACGCAAAAACTCCATGTATTCCCTCTATCAACTATTCTTTAATCTGGATGTGCTAAATTCTCGAACAATGCTAAGACAATAATATATCAGTCTACTCCTACAAATTCTCTAGCACACAAAGAAATCATATATTTAAATAACATATTTTATTGTTTTTATTTACAAGTAACAAACATAATGGTAGAGTACCAGAACAAAGTTATTAGATCAAGCTTTTAAAGAACATATCAAGAAAAAATCAGTTAGGAAAATAATTATACTTGTATTTCTAAAGAAAATATAGTGTTTTGATTAACTTTGTTGAGGGAAATGCTTTATAAATAATGAATTTAAAATATTTTTGTAAGAGAAAAGTAAATGAAGATGAATTTATGAAATTGCTTTCTTAAAATAAAAAAATTGAAAGACATTTGATTGAACATATGTAATTTTGTAATTTTCAATGGGCTTTGCACAAATATAACTATTCAATTAAGACCTATACTTTACTCCTTTTAAAATTAATTAAAAAAAACTAAGTTAGGGGCAAAATCCAATATTATTTTAACTAGGCCCATAATTTCTATATAAGCCCATATAAACAAACGTGCCCACCCAAACAAAACTCGACAAATGGCCCACAGGACGCCACCGCTCTACCCCGCCGTCGAGAAATGCTCCTCCGACAACCGGGAAGCCCACACCGTCGTCGCCGACCTCGACGGCGCGCTCATCCACTCCCGCTCCTCCTTCCCTTACTTCGCTCTTCTCGCCTTCGACTCCGGCGGCGTTCTCCGCCTCCTCTTTCTCCTCCTCCTCTCCCCACTCGCCGCCGTCCTCCGCCGCTTCATCTCCGAGTCGGCCGGAATCCGAGTCCTCATCTTCGCTTCGTTCGCCGGCGTTAAGCTCTCGAGCATCGAATCGGCGGCGAGGGCTGTGCTGCCGAAGTTCTACGTGGAGGATCTGCGAGAGGACACGTGGAAGGTGTTTTCGGGTTGTGGGCGGAGGCTTGTGGTGACGGGGAGTCCGAGGGTGATGGTGGAGGTGTTCTTGAGAGAGTATTTGGGGGCTGAAGAAGTGGTGGGGACGGAGTTAGGGAGCTTTATGGGCCGGGCCACTGGGTTTGTTATTGGGCCGGGTGTTCTTGTTGGAGAGAAGAAGGCCGCGGCCGTTAAGCAGTTGATGGGGAAAGAGGTGCCGGAGATTGGAGTGGGTGGGTGGAAGGGTGGCTTGGAATTCTTGAGGCACTGCAAGGTTTTACTTTTCTTTTTTTTAGAATGATTGGAAATATAATATTGAGGAGAAATTTTGGTATATATATATACATTGAATTGAATTATGATTTATTTATTTATTTATATATGGTTTTTAATATAATTAAATATAAACTAAATTTAAGTATTTTGAGTTTTGTGTATTGATGATAACTTAATGAATTGAATTTAATTTATTTGTGCTATGATGAGAAAAAAATTAAATGTAATAATGTAATAAATAAGAATAGTGAACATTTTTAAAATTTTAAATTGTTGATTATAATTGTTATTATAATAGTATTAAATATATTATCTTTCAAACTATATTAAGCCACCAATTTAAAATTTTGACATATTACTCTTTATTTTTAATTGATATTTTATTCACATAAGATATCATAAATTTAATATTTTTTTTAATTTTTTATTTTGTTAATTTGATGTTTAGATTTTGTACGAATAGGCTTTTATTTATAGTTTAAGTAATTTTTTTAATTTTTATAATTATTAAATGTCATTTAATTTATTTTAAAAATTCTAAGTTCTACAAAGAAATCTAGATTGGATTACCAATCATTCTCTTAATGGTATAATTTATGAAAAGAGTCTTCATCTAATTGAATACATCTGTTTCATTTTTATTGTATATGAAATAAATTATTGAATTGCATTTAATACTATGATCATTTACATAATCTAAAACAACATTTACTGAGAATATTAAACTTTTTATTAAATTTTAATTATTTATTGCAACTTTGTAATCTAACAATACTTAGATCTAAATCAATTAATATTTTCTTAAATTATAATTAGCCTTCAATCTTTTAATTAAAATTTTATTCATAAAATATTTTAAAAAGCAATTTTTTTTTTCATTTATATGTGCTTACTGCATATATATATTGGTCGAATAAATTTTCAATCCAATATATGATTAAAAAGAAAAATCTTTTCTGTTAATATTAAATTATTCTTAAATATGTATTTAAATTTAATTTGACATATTAAACTATTGATTATTTTTTAATATTAAAAGATTGGTCATATAATTAAATTAAATATATTTAGGTATTGCTGGATATGTATGTGTAATAGCACATATTAAGTTAATAAGCTTCTTAAATATTTTTTAGATTAGTATATATTAGTTTTTAATCAAAAAAATACCTTGATCTAACCTAATTAAATAAATAAATTTTCCCAAATTATATATAAAAAAATACTTTGATCCAATTTTTTAATTATTTATTTATGATATATCCCAGGAGGCGTACGTGGCCCCACCAAAAACAGAAACCGAATCCCAACGGTCGAATTTACTCCCCAAACCCGTATTCTTCCACGACGGTCGGCTGGTTCAAAGACCAACGCCTCTGATCGCCTTCACCCTCATACTCTGGTTCCCTTTCGCCATTCTTCTCGCCGGTCTCCGCATCGCCGCCGGATCTCTGCTCCCCATGAAATACGCTTACTTCGCCTTTTGGGTACTCGGCGTCCGACTCATCGTCAATGGGGCGCCGCCGCCGGCCGACGAATCCGGCGTCCACTCTGGCATTCTGTTCGTGTGCTCGCACCGCACGCTTTTGGACCCCATCTTCCTCTCGGCGGCTCTCCGGCGGCCGGTCTCAGCCGTCACATACTCGCTGTCACGGCTCTCTGAGTTTCTGTCGCCCATCAAAACCGTCCGGCTCACCCGCCACCGGATGACGGATGCCGCCATCATTCATAGCTTGCTCAAGAAAGGAGACCTCGTCCTCTGTCCGGAAGGTAAGTTTTATTTTTATTTTATTATTATCTCAGTTTAAATTTGAATGTTAAGTTTAAACAACTCATATCGGAATTGTCGTTTTGTTAGGCTTGATTAGCTTCGAGTCGACAAGATTGATTTGATGGGCTAGACTTTATCAATAAGTTGATTTAGTTTGGTTATCAACTCACAATCCCTTGTGAGGAGCTCAACATTAGACTATCTGGTAGATTGTGAATCACTGCGTCACCCGATAGGTAGCTCATTACTCAACAAGGAGAACCTTTGTTATCATTGTAAGATTGTTGTATTATCAATTATTGATCCCTAGTAGGAGTCTTGAGAGCATCTGCGAGATGACTTGTGATATTGAGAAATTGGGTCTTTATTGGAGTTGGCAACAGTAAAGTACGCCGCAACTCTCGTCGGCTTTCTTATAATTGTTGGCTTGGATGTCTATTTATATTGTTCTTGTTCGATTGGTTCAAATTTGGATGAATCATTCGTCATTTTATCCTTCTTCTAACTCAGTCAGCTTTTGACTTTGGCTCGAATGACTTCATGCAGTGGCCATTTAGCTTTGGCTCTGGTAGCTGCATCCGGTCCAACAAGGGAGACTTGGTGTTTTAAATTATTTTATTAAGTAGTTAACTAATCACATGACATAAAAAATCTAACAAAAACCCTTCATTAAAATGTCATCATGATAATCTTAAAACATTCTACGTACCACCCCCAATTCCCATGCATTTACATATTAAACCCCTACACTTTTTCTTTTTAACATTTATACCCCTCAAAAACTTTCACATCACACCAAAACAAATGTCCACAGGCACAACGAGCCGCGAGCCCCTGCTGCTGCGATTCTCGGCCCTATTCGCCGAGCTGAGCGACGAGATGGTGCCGGTGGGAATGGCGAGCAGAATCAGCATGTTTCACGGCACGGCGGCGAGGGGTTGGAAGGGCCTGGATTCCCTCTACTTCTTCATGAACCCGACGCCCGTCTATGAGGTCACCTTTCTCGATAAATTGCCGGCCGAGCAGACCTGCGGTGCCGGAAAGTCCAGCCATGAGGTAGCCAACTACATTCAGAGAGCCATTGCCGCCAAGCTTGGCTATGAGTGCACCAGCTTTACCAGGAAGGATAAGTATATGGCTCTCGCCGGCAACCACGGCTCCATGCATTGATTAATGGAAGAAGACTTTTTTGTTTTGGAATTTGAGTGTGTGTTTATATATGTAATATTTAATTTTTTTTCTTTTTTTTTTATGTATTTAAAGCACACGAATCTTTTATATTGACAAAAATATCATAAGTTTTTAATTTTTATATTGTTGAAATACAAGTTTTTCATGCATGCGTCAGAGGGTA
The DNA here is from genome assembly GCA_003013225.1 of Phalaenopsis aphrodite. NCBI lineage: Eukaryota > Viridiplantae > Streptophyta > Magnoliopsida > Asparagales > Orchidaceae > Phalaenopsis > Phalaenopsis aphrodite. The sequence goes on along the minus strand of NEWO01000448.1, from coordinate 429,996 downwards.
TGTAAGTAAAAAAATTGATGTTTTGTTGGTCGTTATGTAAATAAATAGAAATTGAGTAGTATGTGTGTAAATCTTCTTGAATGGAATAATATGGAGATGAATGGATTGAAGCATGTGGGCGTTAAAGTGAACTGTTTTTTCCTCTGGCCGCATATTAGCCCCCCTCAATTCATCACATTAGAGCAATACAACAACAACAAAGCCTTACATGAATATTTTTTCACCATTGCGTCCTATTTAGTGTCATATGTTCATTTAGTTCGAGTAAATTAAGATTGTTTTTTATACAATATGCCCAAGTCTTTCGAGGTTTACCTCTGCCTTTCTTAACACAAGTCGAATCTAAAACATCTAACTCTCCTAATCGGATCATCAGCTGGTTTACGTTTAATATGATCAAACCATCTAAGACGACTTTTTCTAATTTTGTCCGTCACAGGAGCTACACAAACCCTATCACTGATATATTCATTTCGCATATTAGAGCAATCTGAGAATAAAAAATTATTTTATAAAAAATATAAAATACTAAACTTTAAATATTTTGTATTAGTGTTATAAGGGCTCAATTACAATCCTTAAGTTTGTATTAGAACAAAAAAAATATAAATTATATTAACGTTAATGAATTTATTTTAGTATTAATGTCATATTAAGTGTGTGAAATATTTGCATTATAATTTCAAGCTCATTTTATGAAACAATTTGTATTAGGGCATTCATATAACATTTCTATCAAATTAAATACTTCAATTTTTAATTATTTTGGAAATAATTTGAACATGAAACTTCCATATGATTTTCATTACATTTGGTTACAGAAATTAATATGAAAAATTGACCGACAAATGATCTGTGGCCGAAATGAAAAATGAGAATATTATTTTTCTAAATTTAAAAAATAGAGATACATACATGGATCCACTCGAACTAACACGAGATCAGCATGTAATATATATTTTTATAATGCTATGTATAATCAAATGTAACAAATCACAAACAAATTTCAAGCAGAAACAGATCCAAACAACTCAATTTCAGCCAGTTAGTTTCAATTTATAGCTAAATCGAGTTTACTCCTACCCGAAACAGATCCAAATAAAACCCAATTTGAGCCGGCTCATTTCGATTTTTATCCGGATCGATCTGATTCAGTTTCAAGCCAGCTCATTTCATATCAAACCGACCACAACTCGGCCCAACATCAGATCATTAACAATCAAATAAATGAGAATGGAGCTAAAAACATCCATTTATCCCTGCTTTTCCAACCTTACCTGCTACTCTGTCTTCTTCCTCACCCATACTTGAAGGTAAATAAATTAGAACTTCGAATTTATCACTTTATCATATTTAATAACATCCAACTAAGTTTAAAACTGATTGAAAAGATAATAGTCGTCGTTTGGTTAGTTTATAAAATCAGTACTTTAGTTTGGTATATCTAACCTTAAACAAAATCTTCTGACTTTTGCTCTCTATAATCTATATATACCTTTAACTAAGGTTAAATAATCGGCTCAAATGAATTTTTCCACAAACTCATCGACTAAAACTCTTTACCGAAATTTATATTACTACATCTTTTACAAATTTTCTAATAATTCGCTCGTTCAAGGGAAAATTTATTGTGTACGTTCACCGCACGTAGAAATGCATGCGGTGAACCAATCAAAACTCCCCTTACCGAAAGTGTATGTCAGTGGACCCCATTTTTTTTTATTATTAAAAAAAATTCTTATCGGACAACACACGCAAAACAATGTGTCTTTTGCATGAACAAAATTATTATAGCTTTAGATAATAAAATCAATTTCTATCATTTCTTGAAGTTATTTATTTATTTATTTATTTATTTATTTATTTATTATTATTATTATTATTATTATTATTATTATTATTATTATTATTATATGATATCAACTAATAATATTAAGTTTTAACAAACATATCACAACACTTATAACATTGTGTAATAAACATACATGAAATTTGAGTTGGTACATATATTTTTAAGTATATGTATTAAAATTTAGTATTTACCTAAAATTTAGGATCAAGACAACTTTTTTTAGAGACCACTGCCAAAGGGATCGGTTAGTACATATATATTTTTAAATTGGGGTGTCAATTTGGATATGGAGGTCGATTTCAGGTCCGACCCGAAACTCACAACCTTAATAAGTACAACCCATACCCAAATCAAATAGGATAATAATTGGATAAAAATTGAGACGATTGGTCAGTTCAATATAATCCCTTTATTTTCGAAAGTTCATCAAGAAAAACATTTAAAAGAAATAGTAAGCAAATTTCAAAAAATAAAATTTTAATGAATGTTTGAAGATATCTTTAGAAAGGTTGAAACAATTTTCAACCGATCATATTGATATTATTTTCATATCTCCAAAAACATTCAAATAGACAAATTAAAATTTATCAAAAAATAATTATTCCTCATCCAATTTTAATTTTTAACAAATTTTTTTCCCCACCCAAAAGCCTATAATAAGACAGGAGTTCAATATTTGGCAGTTGATCAAATTTATGATCATCAGATTTTTTTTCAAGAACTTTACCAAACAGACAAGCTGGTACATATATTTAAGTAGGCGTCATTCGGGTTTTCGGGTCCAGCCCAGAATTAGCCTGAAACAAACATGACCATAATAAGTTTAACCCGAACCCAACTAGGTCAAGATAAGGGTAACCCAAACCCAACACATTTAATGTAAGGGATGACAGATATTTGGGTCAAAATTGAGCCAAAATAGGGTCAACTTCGAATCTCGGGTCAGTTTTCGGATGTGTGACAAATTAGAGTAAACTTAAGGTCGGCATGTCAAGCCGAACCCGACTTGTAAATTTTAACGGGTTAAGAATCATAACCAGAATTTTTTCAGTCGTATTCGAGCTGAATTGACATGTTGGGTCAATTTTTACATCCCTATTTTTAACAAACTTGCAGACAAAATGACTATCTCCACAAAGCAAAACAAATGATATCAAGAATACATTGATATAAAATTCCAAATGAAGCATAAATCATGCACTTGAAATGCTTGATGGTGTCATTTTAGCTTCCAAATAGCCAAAATGAGAGTCTCAATAAAATGATCTGATGTGCCCCAAATTACTAAATTCTAAGTTCAAAAAGACAATGAGATATCTTAAAAATAATAAATAATCAATGAGATCAACTCTAACCAATCCATCATAGTGTGATGCACGCAACAAGGAGATGCCCATGCAATGCCCTCTCAACATCAAACTAGAAATATTCTTTGTCATCAAACTTCAATCTCATCAACTTCAATTGTAGCATAGATCCATCCCATGCAACCCAACTGGCTTGTAATCCTCTAAGAGTTCTCATAGACTTTACCCAACCTTATCTTACTAGCACTCCACATAATATCCTTCGAGACAAACTATGAAAACTAGTCCAAATAAAATTCTATTCAAGGATAGAAATCAACTATAACTTTCAAGAGCCTTCCATCACTGACTGACAATATCCAATAGATTGCCCATATCTCCTTCCTTATTAACACACAAGTGAATCATACAACATGCATAGAAGTTGTGTTGGCTACCGTTGCCAAATCTTATCGCACACATCTGTATTATGTCATCTAATCATGACGAGGTGCGCCCCACTTTTACACAATCTAATCCAGCAATCTCAATAAGCTTTCGGTTAAGAACCAAGAATATTATTGGGTTACTCTTAATGATACGAAAAATCAACTAAAAATACTGATAATTGTAATTGTTTATTGACAGCCACCACCAAAACAATTAATACTTTCCCAAAACAAATTTTTTTACCAGACCATTACTTTTGTTGCATTGTTCTTTTGGAGAAGAGTGTTTAGACATTAAGATGATGGCCTATCATCATCATTCTACATCAACCACAACTTAGATCCATGAAGTTTCTGAAATTGTTCACATCAATTTGATTATCATAGCTATAGTACGGTAACTTATTTGAGCTTACGACTTTGAGAACTCTGACATGGCATATTATATCATTAAAAATTTTAAGAGCCTCGACTGCCACTTAGAGAGCTAGCAAATTATCTCAGATTTTTTTCAAGCGAATCTTCTAGGATTATACGAATTTTAAAGCTTTAAAAAACAAAGGAATGAAGCACATTATCTAAAGTTCCCCATATACAACCTTCTTCTTCATCAACTTTTAGATTTCTCAGCTCCCCCTCCTTCAAAGAAAGCAAAATAGGGTAACTTTAGATCTCCAGTCTATCTATCGCTTATTTTTCTCATCCGACTTTATTTATTTATTCTCTGTCGCCTAATTCTCCTTCCTTTCTAGAGAGGAACCATCATGATGTTTCGAACCGTCCGATGACTCCCCAAGTTGCTTAATATACAAGTAAATATGTCAACCAACCTTGATAAATCATGGTCCGTCATCAATTAATGCTCACGGTCACTAAACTATTTTCTAATTATTATCTGTGTTCACCATCTTCCAACATATTCCTTCACTAAATGTTAATGATTGCCCAAATTTTGTCATTGCAAGTACCCTAGTAAGGGCATCCTAACTACTTATGGACATATATCACTACCTCTTAAGTTGCTCACTAGTTGTCTGCCAGTTGTCTGCCAACTCCAGGTTGCATCCCCATTCCAAGTCACCCAATTTCCCTCTTTTTTTAGGAGAATTAATATCAAGACTGCTTTGATCATTTGTCAGCTCTTCATATACCCTCCTTATTTTAAGAAAATTATCCCAACCATTTCATGTTGCACTTAAATTCCCAATCGTCTAGTTTTCTCTCTTAAGATAACAATCATATCAATAGCCTTCAGTCGCTTATTAACTCTGAATCATCCAATGACTACAACTCACCACCATCATAGCTTTGCATCTCTAACTAAAGAAAGGACTAAATGATCTTTGCTAATGACCTCTATGTTCTGTCATCATCACATATAGAGAAGTTCGACATAACCATTTTCAGTGACAAGCGGCCTTTCAACACCTACTAGCTACAACTTTCTAATTGTTCATCTTCAGCTCTAGAAGGATGATTGTTTTCAGTTACTCTAAAATTTTTGTTGACGCTTCAATAACCACCTTTTAGTACTACCTACACATCCAGAAAAAGAACCATCACAAAACTAACCTCCTTGCATTTTCAACATTGTATACCAACATGTAAATTTCACAAGTATCGTAATGTGGCGTATTCTCTAAGGACAACTCGTTATATCACATAGTTACTACTGGTGGAACTCCTCCATATATTTTTAAATAGTTTGACATTCCTACTTTCAAGAGAGGGAAATGAAGTAGTTCTTACATTGTGGGGAAATATAAAGCTTTAATTTCCTCCTGAGTGCCAACTAGTTTATCATTTCCCTCTTCTAAATTGTATTCATTAACCTCAACTTGCTTAATTATACTTTTCTTTCAAGGGATAAACCATCCTGATCATCTTCAATCGTATAATAGCTCCTTGTCACTCATTGGAGGAGTGATTATGTTAATCATCCTTCATTATTCATTGTCATTCACCATTAACACACAATAATCTTCTAATGCACATTTGTCCTCGCCCAATGCCCCCCTAAATTCAGCCCTCATCTATTGCACCATTGTCAAATGTTTTTCATTATTCAATGTTTGTCGTCACGCAAAGCTTGTTGAAGTTTGATCCCAAAATTATCTCAAAAATATACATCATCGCCACATGTTTTCATGTTTTTTATCACTCGATGTTTGTCGTCACCAAAAGTTTCTTGAATTTTGATCCCAAAAGTATGTCAAAACTATACATCCTTTTTAAATAGTTCGCTTTTCTCGAAGATTTTGGAACAATGCCATCCTAATCGCTTACATGCATCATCAACTATCGGTCGTTCATTGACTCGAGGGTACTTATAGAATAGTCACTCATCGGTTGCAAGTCACCCACCGACTCCAAATTAATTGCCAGCTCTAGTCAACTGCTCTTCCGTCCTAAGAAAAATGAATATCCTAATCACCTCCAAACAACTATCAACTCTAGGTTGCATGTCGTCTCCCAGGCACTTCATGCCATTAAAAGAGAATAATTGTTCCAACTATCTTGAAGTCGCACAACTCCTAGTCGCCTAGCCTCCTCTCCTCTTAAGAGAATGACTAGTTAGATCTCCTCTAATCACCTAACAACTCAAGATCACTCACAAACTCCCAAGTCACAACTTTCAACTAGTGCATCTCAAACTCCAACAAAGGATTAGTTTGATTACCCCTAATGTCTACCATAACTTTCACGCACCGCTCCATTGTAATTTATAACGAATATAGCAAGTATATCCACAAAAACGATATTGCAAAAAGAGATGACAAAGTATAAAGTTAAAACCACAAAATATAAAACTACAAATAAAACACCATAAACCAGAAATAAATCATAAAAGGAAAATCAACAAGGGATTATAAAGCTTGATAGCTGCCAAGCGTGGCAGAGCTAAAGATTATCCTAAAAAGAGGATCAATTTGATTACCCCTAATGTCTACCATAACTTTCACACACTGCACCATTGTAATTTTTAATGAATATAGAAAGTATATCCAGAAAAGCAAGACCGTAAAAAAGAGAGAACGTATGAAGTTAAGACCACAAAATATAAAGCTACACATCAGACACCATAAACCATAAACAAATCATAGAAGGAAAATAAACAAAGGGATGATAAAGCTTGATGGATGCCAAGTTTGGCAGAGCCAAAGTCGATCCAAAATTGGGGCTAGCAAAAAAAATTGTTGTTCAAGAACTTATGTTTAACTTGTTAAATTAAAAAGCTTGTGTTCAATTCATTCGTCAAATAAGAGAAATTATATTAAGAGTTATTTGTAGCTTACTTTTTTAACATGGAAAAAACAAACAAATTTTGTTTGATCATGGATGGCACATTTTTTTTTCAAATTTATTAATTGGTCAGCTAAAAAGTAAAATAATTTGATCAATGTCTGCTCATCAAAAATTATTTTCAATTGTTTGAAGTTAGCTTGAGTTTGAGTAACAACATGTGCATGATGTTAAAAAAAAAAAAAATTCAAACACAGCCAAAATACATGCACAAGAAAATTTGAGTGAGTTGAATGCGAACACATGGCATCATTGTTCAAGCTCACAACTCATTTATAAGAAAAATTATTAGGTGTAAACATTGTATGTGCGGACAACCAATTGCGTGGAATACATAACTAAGAAACCAAGCTATGTACAGCATGCTATTCTTAGTTCACACAAAACTATCTGCACCTAATAATTTCTTCGTTTACACCCATATTCCTAAGAACACAGTTGCAGGCTAAAGTGATGCTGGATAGGTGTAGCATAGAGTAATTACAAAATTAAAAAATACTAGTAAATATTGATTCTCTTACATGTTATTGTATTTTGTTAGTTTCTTTACGTTATTCATTTAAATTTCAAGAAAAAAGTAAGAATGCTTATATTGAAAAATATAAATCGAGCCAAATTTTTGTCCAAATGAGATTCAGAATGTCACATTGCCCAAGTGGGATCCCAAAGTGTTACTAGCTGTACTTATCAAATCATCAAAGTATAAATCAAAAAAAGCTAGCCAGTCATATTTTGAGAATTCTAGAGAGTTATTCCATCTCCCAACAATTTATTTAATAAAATAAAAGGACTTAATTTTCATAGAAGTTATAAAAATCGAAGTTTCAAGGTGCATTTATTGCAATTTGAATGCTTTCAATTTTTTATATCCCAACAATTTCATTTAATAAAATTAATAAAAAAACCTTATTTTCATAAAAGTTATCAAATCAAATAGAAGTTCCAAGGTGCATTTATTGGAATTTGAATGCTTTTAATTTTCCTATCCTCTTTCAACCTGTAATTCTCATAAGGACCAAAAAATTCTTCAGAAACTGAAGGTAAACAAAAGCCATTTGGTGAAATCCTATATTCCTTGAAAATTTTCGACAGCTAACATTTGTCTTTGATTTAGTGTCCTTATAGATTCTTCTTTGGTGAAAGGTATAATATAAATTCTTTTTTTATTTATTCTGTGATTTCTTTCTTTATTCAATTGACTGTTTGAAGCTTCTGCTTAAACTCCCACGCTCCTACACCAAATTTTTCACAAAAAGCTGAGCCATTCAAAATCTATCTATACTCAGCCAACCAACTTTCATTTCACTCTTTACACGAACACAGTTACATAACTACCCTAAATAACCCCAAATCCTTATTCCTAACATTCTTAGCTCGCCTTCTCCTTACCCTAAATAAACCTTACAACTCCTTAAGCTCCTCATAAAATCAGCCATCACAAAATAACTTAGCTCGATGCCTTCTCCTTGTAAATCTAGGCTACCTTTTAATATTCCACCTCCCAAAACTCACAAGCCCTATAGTCACTCCTAAAGTATTCCCCTATTTCTCTCACCACCAAATAAAAATAATCACTGCAAACTCAACCTCAAATACATATTTACCCATCAAAATATAAAGGATCTAACCAAAACAGATGGAATATAACCAGGATTCAAATTCCGAGGCTCATCCACCAAAATGTAAATCAAATTTCTGTATACATCCAGGATTGCAAGAAGTTGCCACCTTTTGAATTTGAGTGTGGAATAGCATATAATAGAATGCACGAAAGCATAGATGATGGATAAAACTTTGCCGTGGAGACTTATTCCGATCTGTTTCAGCCAGCGGGCTGGCATTGCAATAAAGAGGAGTCAGATGAGCTTGCGAGAAATAAGGCATGAGTAAGGTGGGGCATAAATTTAGAGAGCAGCATTGTATAGATGACGAAAGATTATACCAAGAACCCCCCAGCCAACCCCGCCAACCCCCACATAGTGCATTCTAAGTCTTATCTGTGACAAGACAGGCTAAAATTGGTCAAAATAAGTTTTTTTTTCAATAAATAAATCACTACAGTATTAGGTACATTAAAAAATTTAGCATTGGATACTTGCTATAAAGAGATCATTTGCAGGTCAAATAAGTTTTTTTTTTTTTTTCAATATACATTGAATTTGAGTATTAGATACATGAATCTAAAAGCCATGAAAAGGTGATGGGAAATTGTAAACACGAAACCACTACAGCATGCTCATAAACTCAACAACCATGGAAAAAACTTATAACAAATACAATAGAAACAGAGGATAATCCTCTTCAAGAAACATTTATAAAGACCACAGCCATACCTCACAATACAAGACTAGATGAAACACTTACATCAGCCTTTCACTGCCCTTAAAGGAAAGAGAGCATGCTCTTGAAAAGCAGTCCCACCACCACATTGCTCTTGAAAAGTGGTCGCACCACCACATTCTCACTATCCCTGATTTCCTCTCCCACGGCTACCCATCCTACCCCTTCCTCGGCCATAGCCTCTCCCTCCAACTCCTCTTCCTCGTTCATATCCAGCAGCTGCACATTTAAATCGTTAGCATTTACATGTTCCACACAAATAAATAAAAAATAAAAATAAAAAACCAATATTCCACACAAAACAATAGAAGATGATTATATTAACGGCTAAAGTATAATAGACCTGGAAGACCCTTAGCATAGAAGAATTAACTGTATAATGAATACATTTAACTGGTTTGGTTCGTATGTAATTATGAGAAAATGTGATTTATTTGAGAGATAATAACACATTTCCACTAATAGTTCAATAGCAAACAGCAATGAAAAAGTAAAAGAAAATTATTTCGTTGGGCTTCCTCATGGTCGTCTCCCAAAAAGAACCTTCTTCACACTGACATTACCAGTCTTCCTATTATGCAAAGACTCCAGTTCCAAGATCAAAACCATCTCTTCACTCCATTTCAAAAATTGCACATTCTCATGTTATTGATGATAACAAATCATCTTCCCTTGTCATTTCATCGCTATGGAGGTCAGATAGAAGAGGTCGAGGAACAGTAGCAACAAAAGCAAAGCAGAGATCAAGTGCGCTCTTCTTTTCCTCTAAGACAGCTAGTACTCCAACCAAAGATAAAGTTTTCAAAGAGCTCGTCTTGGTAATTCTACTTCACTATCCCTATTCATTTTTTTTCTTTACCAACGAATAAAGAAAAAACGAAAATAAAACAAAACAAAAAACATACCATTACATCATTGTCATTTCATTCACTCCCACGTTCCCATAGCAAACAAATAAGCTCCTGCCTTAATGCAGTGCTTACTATATCCCTCTCACTCTAATTCTCAGTAACGTGCAATCCCATTTTGTGAATGTCACTCACTCTCCCACAATGACTCGCCCCAACAAATCACGCTCTCCCACAACATAGCCGCTAGTTATATTTCCATCCAAACCAAAAATATGGCTCTCGATCTCCTAGAGCTTGTGCACTCTCGCTCTAATCCCCAACTTTCTCCCAGCCACGAAAGCCTCAAGGCTATTCTTGCATGTGCTTTCTCACATGTAACCCTTCCCCATTTTGTCATTCTAGTAGGACAAAACCCTAGCTCTGTTTCTGCTCTTCCTTTACTACTGCATATCTTCCAAATCCATTGCATCGCTCTCCTTTCTCTCTTGCCACAAGCCATAGCTCCATCTTCTCCAGTTCTGCTCTCCCGCATATGACATGATCTCCCCCTCACCTAAATATACTGTTCCAAATTCCTAACAGCTCTCTTTCCTTGACTGACCCTTGCCATTTCACTTGCTGCTGCATAAACTTGTGACATGAACATGAGTATGTGAGAGCCCAGTAAAGACCACCAACGAAAATGAAATGTACCACTTCACAAAGATTTATCTACATCTTAAACCTCTACTGCATAAATTATATCTCACGCCATTATGGAAGCTGTCTAGGCGTGCTTCATGAACTTTGCCATAGTGTAAATTGCATCATACTCTATTAAGGGGTCTGCCAAAGCATGTAACATAGCATTCTTAAAATGAAAAAAAAGAACCCAACAAAAACTCGACAAGAATGTTCTTTCTTCAAAATTGAAGTCATTAACCATTAGGGTGTATCATAACAAGCACAATACATTAATGACCATGTCTTGAACCTTTCAAACGTAAAATATGCTTCATCCTACGATGCAATTGTTGAGGCAAGACTCATAATCTTTCCCCAGGTGTACATCGTGTTTTGCTCAACTATGGCACCAAGTGGAGCACGCCTTGTAGCCCTCTAACAGAGGAAAAAGAAAACCACCAAAAATCAAGGAGAGTTAATTTTTAATTTTAGTCTCACCTATCTAACTCCACCACATTCTGCGCTCTTTCTATATCCTTGCAAACAATGTCCTCTGCTAACATGGCCTTTACGCCCTTGTCATTCTCTGCCTCTTCAAATTCAACATTCAAATTTTGTTGGCATCCTCTTTAAGAGGGAGAGGTGGTAATGGTGAACAACTTATACGAAACAAAAGAGTTTTCCATGGAGATTACGGCAATCAAATATTTTATTTCAACAACACAGGACAACATAACACGAATACATAAAGATAAACACCAACAATTTGAGAGATGGGCGATCTCTCTCAAACCCTAACCCTAACACCTACAATTTGAGATGAAAGCAATCTCTCCGAAACTCTAATCCTAAGACTCAAGACACCAATCACAAATAGCATAACTCTAATTCTATTATGCCCTATTTATACTAAACAACAATAAATGTAAAATTACTAAATTTCCCTTAGGTGCTAGTCTAACATTACTCTACTCCCAAAAAGACACAATTTGGTCAAGGGGAAAAAATTTGTTGTTGGATCAAGTCGTGAGACTCCCACTCATATAATGACTTATCTAGTTCTCACCATCAGAACTTGATTGAAATAAGTGATAAATCACTGACAATGTATGAGGACTATGCCTAATTCATAGTCTGAAGCAGCAGCTCTATAATGAAAGGTCGGTTGAAATCCGATATCACCAAGACCCGTACATTCGTCATGGCCTTCTTTAACTTCTCAAAAGCTTGGGTTGTCGTTTTCCCCCACTAAAAGTATTCCTTCAACTTTCGGTGGTATCACATAAGTCCCAGAAATCTTATCCACCACTTCAAGGACTTAGGTGGTCAATCTAACATAGCTACCACATTTGATGGTTTCGCCGACCCCCAAGCATCACACAAACTAGGATCACAACATATCAACATCATCATATCTCCCTCCTGAAGACTGCAAAGACAAAATCAATCTCTTACAAACTCCCCTATTTTTCTCCATCTATTATGCTTCCATCATTGCTCTTGAATTGCCTTCAACCCGAAAGGCCGCCACAATAAAAGGCAATAGCATAGCCCTCTGTTGCGGCCTCACACAATATGGTTCCTTGTTCTAGGCCGAAATTATTCAAAATGATCATCTCCAACCCCGAACTGCATTTTAACTCGTTCCATTGGTTGCCACTTGTTCCAAACCTCCATACATCATGCCATTCCCTCCATATTTTGTTGCTCAAATCCACTCCCTACTCCTTTTCTCAATCCTACCTTCTTCCATTCATTCCAGATGCTTGGGTATCACGCTATTTCTTCCAAGAGTTGTTATTCGAGTTTACTCTCGACTCCTCATCCGATCATGCCTGCTTCTATTTGTTTCAGACGTGTGGATGCGTAAATTCCTTCAATGTGTTGCCTCTCGAGTCCGCTCCAGATTCTTTTGCTTGATCTCGCGGCTTTGGATCAAGTTAAGGCAACAATGTTGCCCTGATGTCGCACAAATCCTTCATATTGTTGTTGCTTGTGTCTACTCCTGATGATGTCACTTGATCTCGCAGTGGGCAGCTGCGAGTTTGTGTGAAACTCCACAAGCTTCATCATTGCTTCCAGAATGATGAAACTCCCCTCCATGGACGAACCATCCCTCCATTTCAAATCTGATTAGGCTCAACTCTCTACCTAATTTCTCCTCTGGAATACCTACTATTTTTGTTGTCATTACTCCCAAGAAATTTTTTGATCACAAAAGTGGCACTCTGTACGCTCGTTGGCCCCTCAACTAGCTCGATTTGTGATTGTATCGCGTGGTTCAGTCATTGTACAACGCGAAAACTTCGTTTGCTTCCCCGCTAGGTCGAATCAAGTGATTGTATCGCTCTATCAACAATGATCCCGTCGTCTGTAAGCCCTATTATCCCAACTCAAGTGGCAATTCAGCAGTTTGCTACCTCGTGGTCTTTTAGTTTGCTTACTTGTTATTTAAAACCGTGATCCCATCGGCTCCCAGCTAGCTTGAATCGTGATAGAATCGTCAGCTTTCCAGATCGTGAGGTTCAGTCACTATCACACTCTTGATCCCATTGTTGGCTTCTCGGAACACTAATAGGGAAAATTAGATCCCATCGTTGGCTTCTCTATTCTAAAATCTCTATGTCATCCCATCATTTCTTTTCCTGTGCCAATTTGATACGAACCAGAGGAACTTTTCATAGAAATTAGAGCAACCAATATTTTATTTCACCAACACAAAAACAACATAGCACAAATATATAAAGATAAGCACCTATAATTTGAAAGATAGACAATCTAACATAAACCCTAATCCTAAGATTCAAAAACAATAATCACACAAAGCATAACACTAATCTGTCATCTGTACGCCCCGTTATCCCATCTCAAGCAACTGTTTCGCTCTGTACGTGGCGATCCCATAGTCTGTACGTCGTGATCTCGTGGTTCGCTTCCTAACTATGTAAAACTGTGATCCCGTCGACTCCCAACTACCTTGAATCACGATAAAAACGCAGTAATCCCGTCGTCAGCTTCCTAAATCGCAAGGTTCAATCACTAGCGCACACACGATCCCGATGTTGGCTTTTCAGAATACTACTAAGGAACACTAGATACCATCATTGGCTTCACTATTCTAAAACCTCCATGTGATCCCATTATTTATTTCCTTTAACAATTTGATATGAACCAGGGAAAATTTTCATAGAAATTAGGGCAACCAATATTTTATTTCTCCAACACAAAAACAACATAACACAAATACATAAAGATAAGCACCTATAGTTTGAGAGAAATGTGATCTCACCCAAATCCTAACCCTAACATTCAAAAACAACAATCACAAATAGCATAACACTAATCCTATTAAGCCCTATTTATACCAAACAGAAAGAAATATAAAATTAGTAAATTGTCCTTAAGTGTCAGTTTAACAACATGGATGTATCAGGACATAAAAAGATTATACAAAAATTAGATTAATTGGCCTCCACATCAAATTAAAGCTTGTTGTTCACCGGCTTGAAAAACTATCAAAGTAAAGGTGACATTTGCAAGTTATTTGAACTTGTTTACGGTATAATAGAGAATCAAAGCATTGCTAAAGAGTCTAAAGCAATTTTTAACCAAGGCAGAGCTTTTAAAATAACAGAAAAAAATAGAAATTTCAGATTTAGCTTAAGATCTTACCACGATAACCCCAATTTCCTCGACCACGACCACGACCTTGATTCCAGTTGTAATTCCATCCACCATTATCTACCATGAAATAAGTCCATCAGCCAAATATGTGTGCAAATAAAACCCAGTAGCAAATACAAATTAAACAAAGACAACAAAGAGAGCACTATGCTGGGACAGCAAAAAGTAAGTGGAGTCCCATCAGCAGAGAATTTCAACTGATCAGGTTCCATATCTCCAATCCAATAAGCAAAAGGTGAAAGAAGCACCTACTCGGTTCTCTTCCAATGACAAAAGACGACAGCAATAACATCCAAGCAAAGAAAATCATTAATACCTTGATTATTCCCATATCCTCCGTATCCTTCATATCCTTCATATCCTCCATATCCTCCATGTCCCCCATAATTTCCATACCCACCATAACCGCCTCTGCCTCGGTTCCTTCCTCTTCCTCGACCTCGACCATGTTCTCGTCCATATGAATCTTTACCCCAATCAATGACAAAATTAGCGGGATAAATCGTTAGAATACATAAGAACAAATTGGCAAATAAAGTTAAAGAGACCATATAATCAAAATGAACAAATAAATACATACCATCAATATATTGAGCTGGAGGTTGTCTTGGAACCTGTTGTTGATATTGCTGTGGCTGTTGATATTTTTGTATCTTTGGTTGTGGTACATGTAATGGACTCTGATACCTGCACAATAAAAAAAAATCCAAATATTTCTCAGTCAAACAATACAGCACCATACAATTAGTAAGGATTAAATGAAAACAATTAACATAAAGATAAAAAATTCAAAATACTTTTCTAATTCAAGCTGGCCAATTGAAAACAAACAATATAGAGATAAAAAATCAATGTTTCTTCTGATGCATGACTTTAAAATATGTTACCCAGGGGAATTCTTGTTGAGCGGTCTGCTTGACAAGGAGATTGAAATCATTGAAACTTGTCTCGTCACCTCCAACCTGCAAGCTCAAAAGTTTGATATAGATTTTTAACAACATTGAGGAACTTAATATGTTATAAACAGGGGCAGCAAAAATACTAACGGTACAAGTCCCTCCTCAATTGGTTCCCAAACATCAGTAATACTGACTGAACCTATGCTAGTATCTTGATGCAATCCAGGAATCTTATTCTGCACTTAATACAAGAAAATAATTTAAGATACAAGAAGTTGGTAACTTATACCCTCAAAAGAATGTAAAGGCTAAGACTGACCTTTAAGATCTCAGTAAGTGCCACAGCTTTGTTAATTGCCTGCCCCATTGCTTTCAACACGATTTCCCTCGCTCTTCTTTCCTGATTGTGAAATTGAATGTTTCATGAGAAGAAAAAGGCTGCTGGGCCAACCATGTCAGGCAATGGTATTAACTTAATAGACATAAACGATCAATTCAAGTTAATCAGTTAAACATAAAGTATAGTAGATGCAAGTGGAATAAATTAATTTGATTCAATGATACTAAAGAAAACAGGGGCCAAAAAACAAATTTTGTTCATTCTTTCAATGAGCATGCATAAAATTACGCAGAAAATAATTAAAAACTATTACTTCAAAGAATTTAAAAATTAAATATGTTCTCTAAAACCTACTGCTTGGCTAATCAAAGAAGCAAGCAATCCATGTCACTCCTTTTTCCATGTTAATTACATAAATCCGTGGCACTCAAACTTTCATGCAAAGCACATGAATCTACGAGACATATTTTCCTTCATTTAGCAAATAAATTTGCGGCTACTTTCAGTCTTTATTTAACAATCCTAATTATTTAATAGTCTCATTCAAATCGGATGATGAAGTTCTACCACTCCAAATTTATTTAATTTACTTTTAAATGCAGGGTTGCAAAGTCCAATTAAAAATATGTCGGCAAATTGACATCACATTGAAACATATGGAGTGCAAAGTAACATACTTTCTAGTCTCTCTTTTATAAAATACATATCCACTTCCGCGTGTTTAGTTCAACTCTACTGTTTTACATTACGTGCAACGTGGATGTGCAGATGGTCACAGTATATTCTCATGGGTTCTTTCAACTTGATTTAAATCATCTAATATAATTTCAATCCATAGGAATTCACAAATACTTTGAGTAATTCATCAGAATTCAGATTGAGCACTTGACTATGAGACACAAATTATTTTTTTGCTTCTTCATTTTACCAGATTTCCTCTCAATAGTATTTAATATCCTAAAGTGGATCCCCTATCCACTGATAATCTCCTATAGTTTGCATCAATATATACTCCAATTTATTGAATTTCATGTTTTCTATAGAGAATCCCTTTTTCAATATTTGATTTTAGATACCTAGAAACTCTCTAAGCAGCTTGAATTTGAGATCCCTTTAGCATCTAAATTAAGTTACTTATGAGACTTGCAATAAAAGAGATGTAAAGGAGATAGTAAGATTGATTTCTCAATTAATCTAGATTGTCTAATATCAGCATCTATTCACCCTTTATCTATGTCCAATTTCTGACCTGATTTAGTTAGAGATTCGCATGACCTGCAGTTAGTCATTTTTATTTCTCCTAAAATATCCCTAACATATTCTTATTGAAGGTATTTTTTCTGACTAAAAACATGTATATCTAATAAGTATTTGAACTTGTAGAGTTCTCAGATTTCAAACTTCTTACAGAATTTTTTTCTGAGTAACTAATATCCTTTATAATTATCTAGGGTAATAATTACATTATCGGCATCCATAACCAGAATTGAATTTTCCAAACAGTGAAATAATTTATGAAAAGTACATGATAACATATGGTTATATTTATATCTCATTTCATATGAATTTTGTAAATCTATCGAATCATGCCTTTGAAAAATGCTTAAAATCATATAGTCTTTTTTAATCTGCATGCCCTATTTTATATGAAAGAACTATCAAATCTTAGTAAAGAATACATACTTTTTCAAATCTCCATATAAAAAAAATATTTTGCACAAGATATTATTGCATGAACCAAACAAGATTAACAGCCAAGGACATTAAAATGTGAATTTTATTAATTTTAATAACAAGAGCAAAGGTATCTTGATAATCTATTTAATACAATTGAATACAACCACTGACTATATATTGTTCCAGACTTCCATCAACTTCATTTAAAAAAAAAAACTATTGCGTCCTACACTTTTTTTCCATTTTGATAGTTTAATTATCTCTCAAGTTTCATGTATTCTACAGAGAATTTCTTTTTCAAAATTTAATTTTATGTGATTTTTTCCAAAGAATTGATCTATTTTCTCATGACATCCTTCCAAGCCTTAAGTTCTAGTGTCCTAAACTAGAATTTGTAGTAATTTAATGATTCTTAAATTGATATTCATAATGAAAATTATTAAAAAGATGTGTATTAGATTTTAAGGTATAGAGGAGACTGTGTGGTAAAAGGATCATTGCTATAAGGGTTACCTGACAAGAATTCTGAAACTTTAACTTGCTAAAAACTTTGTATGAGCTTTATTTTTCTTGTATAGACCTAACAAGGTTTAGTGATAAGGCATATGCTATATTTATGTTCGTGTAGCTGAAATGTTGAAAGATAAGATATTAAGTTCATAAATCTTTTCTTTTTTTTTCAGTTGTTCTCTATCTGAAGATAAATTTGAATTAAAAAATTTTAATTTTCATTACAAGTGATATCTTTTGAAATGAATTTTTTTTTTGGATAGTAAAATAATAATATCAAATAAAAACGCACTTAAATCCCCTAGGATCAAGTTTAACTCAGCATTTTCGTGGCAGTAAATATAAGAAAATCGAAATTTTTTGGAAGTTTTGAAAAATAAATGTTTGTGAAAAAAAAACTCCGCAAAATAGTTTAAGGGATTTTTAAATCAATCATTCATGCGGGTATTTTATTAATGAGATATGAGATAATAATAACTTCCTCCCACTCTTGTTAGGAATTTAATTTTAAAATATAAATTTCTTAGAAAACAAAAGCTTCCAAGTGCCACACCATTTTATTGAAGAAAAATATATAGTTTAACTAAAAGAATCCCAAGCATTAACAATCTTAAATTTTTAAACATTGACACTAAATTTATTGTTGTGCAATAGAGATAAATATTGAATAAATATAATTGACAACACATTTTTATTTAATCAAATAAACACGTAATTTAAGTACAATTATCAATGAATGTGGCAAATTCTTTAACTATAGAAGCATTAAGAATTTTTAAGTCTCTAAATATCTAAGTGAATTATCATAAAAAGAGTAAAAGATTTAAGAGCCAGCTTTAGAAAAAAAAAACTCATGATGTTTAGCAAATTCGCTTCTCTCCCAATGTAAATATTTATAAAAAGAGGTATAAACATACATTTCGACTTCCAGGAAAGATGTGAATCTCTAATGATGGTCCCAAGTTGCCTTTGCATAGAATAAACACACAAGATTAGGAAAAGATGTTGTTTTATTTAAATGGGTAAGACTCGTCCTTTTTTTTCTAATTTGCCCAAATGTGTTCCCCATATTATCTTAGAATAAATAATCATAAACAAAAATTTCATTTTATAATTAAGATATTTGATGAGTTCATGAATAGACAAGATTAGGATAAGAAGTTCTTTTAGTTAAATAGGTATGACTCGTCATTTTTTTCTAATTTGCCCAAATGTGTTCCCCATATTATCTTAGAACAAATAATCATCAACAAAAATTTCATTTTATAATTAAGATATTTGACGAGTTCATGAATAGACAGAAGATTTAGTGGTAGCTTAAGACCATGTAGCATCTCGTTGAGAGTAAATGCAGAAGAAACAAAAATATCAGTATCTTACTTTGACCTACAATAACTATTAGGGAACTATCGACTATTTTTATTTCTTTACTAATTAGATAAGATTTGCAAATTTCTAAATACTGGCAACGTTTATTATGTGATCGGAAGCTATTGAATCTATTGTCACATTTTTTGAGGAGCTACCTTAGGCAATAATATACAAGAGATAGAATTTGCATCACTTTGAGCTATAGAGCATATCCAAAAAAAAGATAAAAAGAAAGGAAAGAAGTTTCTTAGCTTTGTCATTTTTTTTTGTTAAGCTCTTATGGCTTAACAAGATAAGCAATTTCTTTTGTTTAGCTTCTTTGTTTCCACCGTAGCCTTGGGGTATTCTATGAAGCTTCCAACATTTCTCTTTGATATGCCCATTTTTCTTATAATAATTACCCATAGTATTTTAGAAGAATGTGTGGTAAAAAGTCTCTTATCATAATTTTATGTTATTGTTATGGCCAATAATTCAAAGTTGGGAGTGTCATGCATTACAATATTTCTTCCTTCTTTGGTTCAACAAGTGAGAACATTTCATTAAGGGGTGGTGGCGAATACAAACGTGATAGAATTCTTTATTAAGCCCTGCAACAAACTCAAACACTCTTTCTCATTCTAAAAATTATTTTAAAACCACTTCATGAACACTAAATTTTATCTTGAATCTAGTTCAAATTAATTGACTTCATTGCAGTGAAATATTCAATGACAGTGAAATTAACTAGGTTATTTAATGCTTCATCTTGATCTCATAAAAGAGAGCAACATCTTTAACTTTTGTGTAAGCCTATTTGACTTTTGCATCCACTACACTTGTTAAGAGTATGCAAGATATAATAATTTTAGATATTCTGGTGCTCCATAACCATGACATGATCATGGAATCCACTTCATCCCAAAGTGCAAACTTTTAATCATTCCAATCTAGAAAAGAATCAACAAGATGATGGGTTTCTTCTTTCCTTTCAAGATGGACTTCACAATCTGAAATCTCTTAAGTAGTTTCTTCCATCCAAACGATACAATATTTATGTCTCCTAAAATTATAATTTAGTCTAGTTTTCACAATTCATGATAATCGGCTCTTTTGAATGAAATTAAAAAAAAAACAGAATAGACATAACAAGGAGAAAAATGAAAGAGAGAACAAGTAATGATTGAAAATAAATGATATAAAATTTATGTCCTCTAGAATTATCATTTAGTCTACTTTTCAAATTCATGATTATCAACTATTTCGAATGGAATTAAAAGAAAAAAATCGGGCACGAGGAGAAAAATGAAAGAGAAAAAAAAGAATGATTGGAAAGAGAACCCTAAATATACTTGAATATTATATGGAAAAAAAATGTGCCTAGAAAGTATTATTTGTTCATAATCTCAATAGGTATTTATACACAAAACTACCTCTAAGATAATTGAAAACCATTAATTACAAAGATTTTATAAATTAAAATTATTGTACAACCAACATGAGGAGTAATATGTGGAACTCCACCTTCTACATTAAGCACGTGAATCCATTAAGCCCTTCTTTTCATATTAAGCACGTGAATTTAAGCACATATTTTTTTCTTATTTAGCACATAAATCTATAGCCCCTAAACCCTCTCATTCCTTATCTAAAAATCCTAATACCTTCAACATACAATGATATGACAATTGTGTTGGATGGCATCTAGCTACACAACTTAACTAAACATCTAAGCTTATAATTGTTGGGTAGTGATATGATCATGTTGCAGACAAGGAATTTCCTGAGACAAATTTTTAGCATTCTTGCCTAGTAAATACCAAATAACTTGGAGCATAAGATTTAGAAGTCACCATAGAAGCCTTTTTTTTTTTCTTTAGGACAACTGCTCAAGAAACATCATATTAGTAAGGCTGCAACCAAGGGAGCATTTACTTGGTGACCTTTGAAAATGTTTTTGGACAGTTCTAAATGAACCTAAAAATAGAAATTAAACTATTAACACGTTTATAAAATGATAAGTGAAATTAAAGTACCAAGGCTTAAAATTGTGTGGGGAATGAACAATTCTCCTTTCTAAACCGAGGCATCAATATTTCAAAAGGAATCATAATTAAAATCTTAATGAGATATCATTCAAGTCAAATTTATCCACAATATTCTTAAAGCACGCAATATATGTATATCCATAATCATGGAAAGACCCCTCAATAAAATAAGATATAATGCATGGCATGCAACTATAAATACAAAGTAATGGATTGTAATAAATCAATTCAGATAGTTATTTAAGAAATAAATCATAAAAAAACAAAAGTAGCATGCCATTAATAACTTTAAAAATCATGTTTGAAAGTTGAAACCAAATAAATTGAATAGCAATAAATACTTGTAAAAAAAACAATGTCCAAAAAAGGTGAATAATAGTGACAGGCACAGGGCGCCATCTGATAACAATAAGAGATAAACAAAGCTACAAAAACTAAAAAAACAAAATACATATTATAGGTCAAAATAAAATGGTAAGTTATAGAGCTTTGTACTATTAAAAACAATTAGAATGCCAAACATCTGGAATGAAGATAAAGTTAGTTAAATAGAAGATTTGTTAGATTAAGAAGGCACTTGGTGCATACACCACTAAGCGTTCTCCAAAAAACACACAGCTCAAATGAATCCAAAGACCTAGAAGATGCACAAGTGGGACCTCACATGACCCGAGCCATCTTGGCACTAAAGCATTTGCATCTCTATGAGTATGAGCAATACATCATTAGAATACATGTCC
This sequence comes from Phalaenopsis aphrodite, assembly GCA_003013225.1. NCBI lineage: Eukaryota > Viridiplantae > Streptophyta > Magnoliopsida > Asparagales > Orchidaceae > Phalaenopsis > Phalaenopsis aphrodite. The sequence continues at coordinate 408,004 of NEWO01000448.1, read as the reverse complement.
TATAAAATTGACTGGTGTTCCAACTAGGGATGTGAAATCCGAATCAAATAGGCCAATTTAATTGGACCTTGAAGATCAACCTAATAAAAAGTGAACAGATCAACCTAGCAAAGAATTAGAAAAACCCAGCTTGAAGCAGAGGTCAAAATATGAAATTGTAATAAAGATTGTCATTACAACAATTGACTGGATCTTAGAGGTAACCCAAAATTAACTTACTTTAAGACCAAAAAATCAAATAAGTCAGTTATCTCATTAACTATACAATCGATACTATTAATATGCTATTCAAGTAAGATCTTTTAGTCATTTACTGGTTTGATTGGACATTAAAACAAGAAAATCACACCAGAATGCAATATTATATGTTTTATTCACGTTTGTTTAGTGTACATCACACCTTTTATAAGATTTTCATATATTTGTTTATATTTGTTATGTCAGCATACTTCAACCCCAAGTTAGCCTTTGAAAATTGAACATTGTTCACCGTTCAAAGGCTAACTTGAATTTGAAGTATGCTGACATAGAAAATATTAAAAACACATGATAATCTTATAAACGGTATGATATATGCTAAAAAAATGTGAATAAAACATATGAATTATATAATATTGCATTCTGGCGTCATTTTCTTGTTTTATTAATGAGATTTGTGGAGATAACAACAACTTCTTCCCCATAATCAAAATCTCATATCAGTCACTAACCAACGGAAACCAATTTGTACAAATGGGGAGGAGGTGTCGGTTGAACCTGCAGAAGACTGTTCGCGTAGCTAATGTAGTTGCGAATGAGGCCCTGGGTGGTGATTCGGATCTCGTTCTCGTTAATGGCAGACTCGGGTCTCGGTTTCTCGACTCTCTGGTATCGGTCCATGATAACGGCGTGATTAGGGTTAGGGTTTCCGTTGGGATAGACCGTAGTGAGGGCTGCCCTAAAACCCTAGATAGAGGTGATGCCAAGCAGAACGCCTGCGCCTTCCTCGCGCCTCATCGGCTTATAAAGCGCGGCCGAACGGAATCTTTTTCAGAAAGGCCCACTGAATAAATACTAATAATGCTTTTAGTTCAGATTTAGAATCTTAGAGGAAATGGAAGTTAGCTTTGAAATTTTGAACTTAATAAAATCATTTTATCTATTTGATTTGCAAATATTACTATTGCATTTAATAATAATACTAATAAGGGGTATTTACATGCATGCCCCACAATACTTTTGTATTTCCATATCTAACATTCAGACGATCATAGTCACAAGCTCATCATTCAAAGTATTGACAACAAATTAAAAGTATCACCAATGTTGTTTTCATAAAAATTGAATATACATTTTTGTTCATAAATTTATGATATAATGTATTATAAGTATAAAAATCAAATTTTGAGGGTTGGTCTCTATGACTTGTTTGATGTGTAAATATATAAGAATTGTGTGGTGTGTGTAAGTTTTTCATATTAATAATAGTACTTGAGGTGTAAGTGGTTTTTTCATTTAATCAAATAGTGATTGATGTTGTTTATGGTTAGTTAGTAATCTTTTGATGAGGGTGTTTGAAGAAGATAATTGTTTTTTAAATCATGAGAATAAAATATTTTTAATTCTTTGTATTTATCAGTTCATTCAAAAAAGCAGTATTAGTATTGTTATGCGCTCATAAATCATGATGGTTAAGTGATGTATTGATATTTTAATGTATTACAAAAATATGGTGCACGCAGGTAAAAAGATATTAACGAAAAAATATATTATAAGTTTATTTTTTTTAATCCAAAGGAACAAAAACCACGAGGTATGACTCAGTTGAAATAATTTTATTAAGTTGATGTATATTACAAAACTTTATTGGCTCTTTAATAGCCAGAAGTACTATTACACGATTGAGATATGGTTTTTCACTAGGAAAGTGACAGAAAATGTTGAAGAAGTAGTATTGACCCGACAGTTGTGAAGTAAAGTTGAGGTGGAGGTCGAGCGTCAAAAAGTGTTATGTCAACTTTGGTTATAGACGATGGTGGCATCTCGACGAAGGAGGTTGAGTGGCAACGATTTAACTGTGTCAACAACTTTGAGCTGGTGGTCGGACAGTGATAGTCCAACAATGGCGGTGGTTCGACGACGATGGCTAGGAAGAAGTGATTAGTTGGTGGCAACTGTTCGATGGTGGTGGTCAGGCATTGACGATGGTTGAGTTTGGGAATCCTCAAGAGCTTCGAGCTCATTCAGCTCCCTATTTCAAATTCGAGTCTTTAACTCCCAATCCCCCCTTGATGAAGGAAGTGAAGGCTTATTTATAAATTTTGTGAGTAATGTTCTCTATAAATATTGCGTGAATTCGAACAACTTCATCAATCGTCTCAAAGCGATTCTTTTGATCAAATGATGTTTACGAGTATTTAATCACCTTAGTGATGTATGAATTAATTGATCTCGTGCTCGTTAGATTTGGATCGACAAGACACTCGATTTGATTATAAGCATATTAGATTTGAAATTCACTTGATCATTCAATTGCCCATTCAAAACCTTCATCTGCGCTTAAACATTTTGATCTGAGTTTGATCAAACTTAAATCGAACCAAATTTAGTTTCACTGAATTCGTCTTATGGAGACTGTCAACTCGAATATAAATTTGTTAATATCAACTCATCATCCGAAAAATTTATTACACATTATGCTCATGATTAAAATAATTTTTGAAGGACTCTTTATGTTGCCCTCCCTCCATTGTCAAGAACTTCGAAAATATATCTTAAATTTTTAAAAGAGACTTATCGCCAAGATTTCCTCTCGCTTAATTTCTTTTCTTTTTTGAGCTTTTGCCAAATGAATGTGGAGAGAGAGAAGAGGAAAGGTGGGGGGAGCAGTTATGCCCTTCGGGAAAGAAAGAATGGGAGAGAGGGGCTTAAGAGATTCCCTCTTTCCTGCTTTGTGCTGCGAGAGGCAATGGGTTTTGACGTGGGCCTGATAATAAGAAGATAAATTAATTATTTCTCTTTTTAATTTTGAGACTTTAATTTGTATTGAAATTATAACGATGAAATTAATTAAGGAGAAATATAGAGCGGGTATTTAAAAAATTAATTAATATAGATATTCACTTACATAAACACATACATATGAATGTACAAGTATACATTAATTTTTAAAAAAAGATAATGAGATTTTTTCCTCTTTTGCATTAATTTTTAAGGAAAAAGAGTATTTACTCAAAAAATTATTATCCTCTTAAGAGTCCTCTTCATTTTGCTCGGGTTTGCTTGAGCTTATAAATATGGGTGCACCGCTCCTCTTTGGCAAAGCCAGAGTTTTTCTTCCCTTGTAGAAGTGCTTAAAAGTGAGGGTTCAGATTGTAGCAGCTACAATATGAATTTATGGTTGATTGATTCAAAATCAGCTAATAAATTTATGTTGAGGATGCTGCAAACCGGCATACACAATTAAATAAAAAAAAAAAACTATTTAATATTGTATTAAGATTAGGGAAAAAGATATTTCATACAAACATGATAAATGCAAATTTAATGATATTATAATGATATTTTGATAATATTCAACACATATTATTTGAGGAGGGCAGCACAATCCTTTAAAAGAAACTGATTTAGAAAGCTAGTCACTATGAAAATAAAACGAAAATAAATAAGAGGTATTTACATACATAAATACCGCATGAATCTTATGTATTTACATAGCGAACGCCTAGACATTCATGTGCATTCATACCACTTCAACCTCTAAGATCACATCAAAAATACTACCACCAAAAAAGTAAGATAACCTATTCATGCATAGGATCATAACACCAAGGTGTTATAAGTTTTATGTGTTAATATCAAATTTTGGGTGTCAGATATGTATATAAAAAGTATTGTGTGGCATGTATGTAAATTTCCCATTATTTTAAATACAGCAATAGACAATGACGGTTCAGAGGATCAACAAAACAGTTCATCTGTCACCAAAATAGTGATAAAATGAAGCGGAAAGCATCATCATATTAATAACTCTTTGAGAAGCACGATGACTATACATTCAAAAGCCATAAGAGTTGCTATATAAAGATTCTATGAAAAAATAATATCATAAAATAACTCAATACACACCACAAATGATCAAAAGAGCAGAGGAGCATAATCATGCATGCAGTGATTGAAGACATTTTACTCAAAGATAAAAGGACAATACGGCTCGACTCGACTCGCCTTCTCTTAACATTTGAATCCATGGCAGACCGACAGAATGATGATGAGGATTAGAGCTATGATGATGCCCAAAACAATCAGCTTCACCTTCATGTTCTGAAGCCACATCTTTCTCCTTATCTTCGTTCCCTGCTGCCTAAAATCCTGAGCCTGCAAACTCAACGAGAAGGAATTACGATTTGAAAAACATTAGAAAGAAGGCAATGGCCGCACTATAAGACAGCAAAAGGGGCGGGCTTAATAACCTGAGAACGAAGGTTTTCAGTCTTGTCAACAAGAAGCTCAATTTTCTCTCCCCTGTCCAAAACCTGCAAGGCGGATTGACAAGTTTTGTAACTAGTGAACCAACAAGAAGGTGAAGCATGTAAATGAATCAGATGTCAGTAACGCAGAATTTCAGAGGGTGTCTCATTTCTTATTTTTGCATATATGCCCACCTTACCAATTTATGAAAGGTGTATTTCACCTTTTAAAAGCTACAATAGTGGTATTTTTTATGTGATATGAAAGATTAGAGTGTTATAAATATGAAAAGTAAAGTAGAGGTGTCAGATATGTAAATGCACAGGAATGGGGTGGTATGCATGTAAATGCCCCAGTATTCTATTACCTTCTCTATATTTTCCATCATAACACCTTTGACTTCAGAAACCTGAGCTTTCACTTTGGCCAGCTTGCTAATCTCCTCAGGATGATCAACGCAATATTGCATGTGTTCCTTGAGTTTTGGCCTGAAATAAGTGTCAATTGAGCATTAGCTGTAGTGAAAAAGCATAGCAGGAAACAGATTATGTGTACTTTAGCAATAAAACATACCCAAAGTCCCGGTTAAGGCTGTGGGCAACAGCAGTTGCAGCTTTACCTCCTCCATATTTCTTGGTAAAATCTTCTTTAATTCTATCCAAGAAAGCAATGGGAATCTGCCTGCCAGCTGACTCTATTGCAACTACACAATATGCTGCAAAATTGGCAGTGAAAACATAAGAGCCACCACTATATGTTAGAAGGAGCTTAGTAAAATAAGCATCACATGCATGACAGTCAACAATAGCTGTCACTAAATAATGAGATATAATTGCAACCATGGTCGTGCCAGAAAAAACAAGAAAAAAATAATGCCGATTGTGAGAAGTTAACACAATGACTGATATATATCAATCAACCACTGTAAATTTAATTCTGAAAAAAAGGACACAGAATTAGTTTTATTTCTTTGATAATAAGAATTGGTACTTTTTTTCAAGTTTTTGCAGATTTTGACGCGCAAAATCTGACATTACTCGCACAATTTACAAGCAGCAAATATGTGAGCCGTATCAACCAATGATTCTATTCCCTACAATAAACAAAAGGAACAATCTGCAGCAGAGAGAGAGAGAGCAGAAGAGCTAATAAGCCCTCATCTCACCAAGGGAAAAGAGCACAGCTACATGAATAAATTTTACAACAACAAAGATGGAAAATTTAAAATGATCAAAATTATTCTTACAAAAAAAAGAGCATAAAAGAACAAGTCCTGTGACCAAATCGAACGCCTTCATTAGTTTGACCAAAAAATTTAAATAGAAGAAATCACAAAACCAACTATGGCAATCATGGAATAATAGTTGCACCCACGAAGAAAAAAAAAATACAACAATTAATTAAAACCTCTAGATTTCTGGATAGAAACAAACGCAATTACCCAAAAACCATAGAATTTCAAGGATAAATAAGTACGAGACTATCTTAATAAGGTACAACATTTTGAAAAGACATGTCTGCTGTAACAGAAGAAGAGTGATACGATAAAAAGTCAAACACATTTCCCTTATCATCCCAACAAACTGCATATAAAATTCAACCCCCATCCCAAAAAAAAAAAAAACAATAAAGCAAAAAAGAAGATGTCTCAGCACAAGCAAATAACATAAATAGTAAAAAAAGATACTGTCAAACTGGAAACAAACAAGACATTAAAGACATAGGTGAAGTAAGAAAGCTTCTTCTATATTTAGATTTCTTTTACTTCTACAACTGGCACTCATATTAAACAATGTATTAGAGTTATATAAAGAGAAAATTAGCGGGTTTGGCCAGCAGCATGCAAATTGAACTCAATTCACCATTATATCATCAGATAATTTTTTTATTGAAATCTGACCAATGAGCGCAATCATACAGCTCTTTACTCAAAAAGGAACATCCTTTAATTTCCCAAAGTGCAAATAAGATCATTAACAAAAGATAAATAATTAATTTATAAAAATGAAAAACATAGAGATTTAACTTCATTTAGAAATGTGTGTTGTGTTCAGTTATGTTGCATGAAACAAATTCAATAGTTCTCTCACAACGACCACAGATTAACAAGAAAATTAATGTATCGTTAAAGTATCTTTACAAAATACAACTAGGTAAAAGATGTAACTCAACATTCTTCAAATGCCATCAGTAAACTTTTAAGTAATCACTTATAAGGCGAGAAAAGAGGAGTAACAATATATTAGAAGAGCCAACTCAGCATTGCCAAAGATATAATAAGGCTAAACAACCCTACACAACAACAACAACAAGCCTTGTATCCCACAAAGTGGGGTTGACCAAATTAATCTTTTTCTCCATATTGTCCTAATGAGTGTCATATTTTAATTTAATTCTAATAAAGTAAGATATATTTTATAGAACATGCCCAAAACTTTTTAAGTCTACCTCTACCTTTCTCAGCATAAGTCAAATCTAAAACATCTACTCTTCTAACATGGGCGTCTGATGGTCAACGTTTAATGTCACCAAACCATCTAAGGTGATTCTCCTTAATTTTAGCTGCATTAGAGCTACACTTCAACCCTTTCAAGCATATATTCTTTTCGCATTTGCCTCTAAGCACTCATCAACCTGAGCATTCTCATCTCTGCAACACTTATTTTTATGCTTCTCTTTTACAAGACACTCTGCTCCATAAAGCACTCCTATGTATCCGCACTCCTATGTATGATATAAAAATTTACCTTTATAAGTTCAAGCGGTACTTTCTATTACATAATATTCTGCATGAGAAATTCACGTAGAGTTTTGATGAGAATTATCTGAAACAGCAATATGTTTAAACCTCACACAGTAGGGATTTCAAACTTAATTGCTATCCAGATTATTACAGTATCGTCTTCAGATTAGAAAAATAAAGTAGACAAGTCATGCAAAAAGAAAGGAGCCTAAGAAAAAAAATAATAAATGTAAACCAATCAGCAGCCTTCAGTCTTTAAAATGACGAAACCACCTTGATTTTTAAATCGGTAGATCAACTTCCATCATTAAAATAACACCTACCACGCTATAAAACGCTTTGACTGCAAAGAGATAATCATGTAACATATAGCAAGCAACTCAAAGAATCGCAGAAACGAGTAAATAAACAAGGCTCTTCTTAAAATTTAAAAATGATGACACGCAAGCATCAGAATGATAAAAATTTAACTTTTAAATGATCCCAACATAAACCTGATGATTACATATAGCTGATGTGACACAACAAAAAAAACCGTGCCTAATAAAAAAATTGAATATAGAGAGACAGAAGTGGTACAACAATAGCACCATTCATATCAAAAGAATAAGAAATAGAGGCAGTGAAGCAACATGGTTTCCATGAACAGAGTTGCAAAATATTGAAGCAGATCTAGGTATATTATTGCTTCAAATAAGACGTTCCAATTTTGCAGCAACAAAATAACTTTATTATGCCTTTAATCTACACAAAATATATTTTATTTCTTCAAAGTAATCATTTTACGAACCAATTACAAAAATCTAAACTACCTCGTGCTGAGAAATACAAACATGATAGTTCAAGTGCAATTATTAGAAGTTAGGAATTTACATTAATAAAATAAAAAACATATTTCTGTTATATCATATCAATACAACTGTTATCATTTAAAAATACTACCTAGAAAAAAAATTTTAAGAAACATATTTGATTGGGAAGGAGATTTATTAGTGTAATATATCCTCTTAATTAAGGATTTTTCCAGCTTAGGATTTACTCATTAATTTTTGGTTATGCCCAACCAGGTATCACCAATGCTCACTAGTGTATTTGCATGCAACTGTTTTGTGTGCAAAAACACTCATGCAACCACTAGTGTTGGATCACAAATTCGTTAAAATTCATTCATGTGTATGTGTGCACACGCTCACTTATTATCTTCTTTTCAATGTTTGTGTACTCGTGTTGTCATTCAAACTTCTCTCTCTCTCTCTTTCATACTCGGTACACTCACTAGCTTGTCTTAGCACATCCCGTGCTATCCTTTAACTTGAAAAGTGGTTGATTAAACTATACTTGCACTTTTATCTCCTCGTGGTGGAGTTTTTCGACTGCTTCCTCTAATACTCTCTCAAAGACTAAAACTCTCATTCATATAACTACCATAGACACTCGTACCAATCATCTTTTATGGTCTCCAACATTTCGTTTGCCATGAGATTTCACGAAAAACTTAATTATTGAACTCCGGAACACCTAAATCAGATGAAAACACAAAATACACCAAATAACAAAGCTTCTAACTTTAAGATTTTCTTATGGGTTCTCAATAGCATTGACCCTACTATTAGTTCCACCATCATATTTAAACTGTTAAAGAGATATGACACTTTCATGCAGAAATACGCTCACTTTCAACACAATAACATCTTTGAAGTATGCAATCCCTACTACAATATATTCTCTTTACAACATGTCAAATCTACTCAACATCTTATAGTGTCTTGAAAAACAAACGGGATGAACTTCATCAGCACCACGCCTTTAGCAATGAGCCAACTATTTGTAAAAAATAAAAATGATAATTTTACTGTCAATTTTTTCTCTAGTCTTCATCCATCTCTACAATCTATCTAAAAGATCAATCAATGACCTATTTTATTGTTTCAAATATCTCCACTGCTCTTTCACAACTTGTCCAGATCATTGAGTTATTTATTCCACCTTTTTCTGATCATAATAAGATTGCCTTTCACGCTTGAACATTAAGAAGTCATGAGATTTGCAGACTAGCTGGGCATAGTTGTAACTCTTTTTCATCTTGTTAATTTTATTACAGGACAACCCATTAATTTAAACCTTCTTGGAAAAATTAGCTATCTTCCAACAGCTTAGCATATCTTCACCACTTCCTCTATAGATTATATTAGTACTCATTCCCGCTCAATTTTTATCTCCCAAGAGAAATATTATCAATTACTTTGGAATTCTAAGTTGAACCTTATGTGATTTCCACCGCTTGTTCAACTGCAATAGCTTATTATAATAACCTTGGGTTTTAGTATTAAATGTTTCCTCCCACAAGTGGCTGACAAATACCTTTTTCACTTATGATGTTGCACATCCACCTCTTATTCTGATCCCTATGCATCCTTCTGAAGGTTGCACATATGTCTATGTTGATGTCACCTTTCATAGGACATCTGCTACCCTTGAAGCATCTCTCCTCTTGAATTTTCGCTTTCACCCATTGCTGTGCATGCTCACAGATTGCAGATATATACTCATTAGATTTAGTTGCTTCCTTCTAAAACACCTCCATCCATCTTGTCCACTACAACCAACAATCCCACTGCAAGAAGGTCTCATATCCACATCTCTAGATTGCCTTAGGAAAAGGTATACACTATTACACTGACCAACTGATACACTCATATAATTTGATAGTTTTTCCTCTTCCTTCCATTACTTTGCCATGTCTCCACTACATTCTTCATTCGTAAGGCTTATTAGGAAACTCTATTCAACCCTTGTTAAAGGCATGCCATGACTCTTTAAATGGTCACTTCTCTTAATCATTATATTTGTAAATATTTCCATTTGAAGTCATCGGATTTTAATTGTTATGTTCCACTTGGATATAATAATCAATACAAAGCCAGATTGGCGGTCGAAGGCTATACACAGCTCCATAGCATCAACTAATTTGAAGCATTCTCCCTCACCGCTTGACTTACCTCTACTCGTCTTCCTCTCTTTGTTGCAAATTAACCAAGAACGAACCTTGCTCCAAGCAAATATCAACAATGCTTTCTTTGTGGGGATCTCTCCAAATAGATGTATTAAAAGAAAATTTAAGGTACCCAGGGGAGGTCAAAATCTTTAAATTTCACACAATTTCAAAGGTGACCTATGGGTTGAAATAAAATCATACTGCTTGTTCAACAAACTCTGCGAAATTCTTATCGACCTTGACCTTCAGAGTAGCACATCTAATCATTTTATCTTCATCTACCACTCATTTGGCACAATGATCCTTGTTGCATATGTTGATGACCTTATTTTGTTTGGAATAAGGCATCTAGCATTAATTTAATAAAGAATGTCTTTAAAAGATATTTATCACTAAAAATTTGAGCATATCGTATAAGCATTCTACATCTTTTCCAAAGAAAATATGATGTAATTACTTGAGAATAATGAGAACTTTGAAGATGCTATCAAATATTAACTATTAGTTGGTATAGTTATATGTTTAACTAGCACTCAACCCAAAAAATCTTTTGTTTTTCATATTATAAATCAAGATACACAAAACCCAAAAAAAAAACTAATAAAAACACTCCAGTTTGACAGGTTGTTTTATCATATAAAAATACTAGATTGGAAAAATGATTTAGAAAATATTAGATAAGTAAGGTGATTTTTTAATAAAATATCATCTTAATTAATATGATACTCACCACCTTATTACTTTCCTTTTCTACTCTTCATGCTTGCATATATAGAGTGTTTATACTCAAATAATGAGATATGCAGCAAAAACATTCAATTCATGCTTCAAATATCGCTCATTAAGTGATAAACAAATAAAAAAGAAATAATATCTCAATGTGCATCATAGTTTGAATCATTATAAAATAAAAGTTACATTAAAGCAAGCAATCACATAAAGTATCAGATTAACAAATTAAACTACTCACTCAACTAATGAAAAATATAACTCAAACAACGAGCTATCACAAATATCAAATATACAACAAAATTTGGTGATTATAAAAAGAAGAAAAAATCTGTAAGTGTTTATACTAAAACAATGAGATATACAGCAAAAACATTCAATTCATGCTTCAAATATCACTCATTAAGTGAAAAACAAATAACAAAGAAATAATATTTCAATGTGCATCATAATCTGAATCATTATAAAATAAAAGTTACATTAAAGCAAACACTCGTATAAAGTATCAGATAAACAAATAAAACTACTCACTCAACTAATGAAAAATACAACTAAAACAACGAGCAATCACAGATGTCAAATATAGAGCAAAATTTTTTGATTATAAAAGAAAAAATAATATGTAAGTAAATTAGTATGCAATTACAGATTGATGTGTAGAAAAATGCAATTTGTTTAGGGAGGTTTACATACATAATAATCAAAATCATTCTATTTACATATTTAAAACCTCAAATAAGCCATTTACATGATATAAAACTTCATCAATTTTCGTTAATTCCTTCAACAAAATCCTCACAGAAGAAGCGAAAAAATGGCGGGTTATGATAATATCTCGCTGGACAACAGGAATTTGTGATGAATCTTGCTGAGAAGGACATCAATAAAACCAGCAGCGTATGAAAGAACAAGGATGAAGGAAATATTAGTAAGTAGAAATAGTATCTCACTGGAAAAAAGAAGATTAAAGGGATCATAAAGGTGTTGAGGAAGAGGAGTACAAAAAAATGGCGATAAGATCTCGCTGGGAAAAGGCGCTAGGATATCACTAATGAGGAGACGGTGATGGGGTTGCTACGAGGGCGTTATTTTGATGCCATTTAACTTTTGGAGTGCTAATTGTGTAAATAGAATAGTCTCAAGTGCTGTGTAAGTAAATCCCCCGCTTAGTTAATGAACAAAATGATATATATGAGTCATCTCTGCCAAACAAGATTACCGCTAAGTTGAAAATTAAGGATTTCAGACACAAAAAAAGGGCAGCACTCCAAGATTCCGGACAACTGTATATGAAAGTTCCTTCAAGGGAAAATAAAATCAAGATGCCGCTGTAAATGCAGAATATGTTTACAAGCTTGTAAGCAACGAAATTAGTCCCAAGCAACTCACGTGATATCTGTACGTAAATTTGTGCGAATAATCTTATAATTAATTAGGGTATCCCTAATCTAGATCAAATTACTGATCCCAATCCAGGAGACAGAAACATATACAGCTTAGCAAGCAAATAAAAAATAAAAGCAATTCTGAAACAACCCTAGTGAAACAAGCTGCAGCGGAAGTCCAGAGCAGCCTGCAAGCTAGCTACTGTAGCTCCGTGTCAGATCTGAAGGAGAGACAACTCTGGTACATTTCCTTAATAAATTCCAACAGCCATATTAAAATACCGTGATTAATAAGGGGATGTACCACGCAGACAATAAAAATAATCATATATCAAATTAGCAACCATACCCAACAAAAGTTCTCTTCAGAAGCTGAGCCCTCATAATTTTTAAACAAAACTTCTTTAAAAAAAACAAAAACAAAAACAAATCGACTAAATATTCAAACCAAAACCCTAGATTTCCAGCCAATCAAATTTCCTCAAATACCAAGCATAAGACCCCAAATCCCACAACAGAAACAAGCTAAACATCCCGACAAATCAAAGATAAAGATGATCCGCACTCACTGTATCCATCCTCCACCAGATAGTTGAACGTATGATTATCGCAGTTGTAGGTAAACTTGTTATTGCTCGCCGGAAGCTTCTGGAGGCACTGCGACGCAATACTAGTAAAATTTCCGGAAAATTCCGTGTACTCCGCCAAAACCACCGTCCCCCGAGCCACAAAACTATAGATCAGTGACTGCTGACCCATATCAAACAATAACCCTACGCAGCGCTGGCTCCGAACGATCGCAGAAACCCTAGATCCCCACAAATCCGAGAGACAGAAAAGCAGACGTCCGTATTTTCTCTCTTCTCCTCCCACCAATGGTGCCGCCGAAGAAAATAACCAAGAGTCAAGAATGGTGGCACGCCTCGCGTATTATACTACCGGGGTGCGTCACGCTGAAGATAATATTCTCAGTGGCTCGAGGTGACCGGCTGTAGCTGGTCACAGCTTGCGCCCTAAATTTAGTTTAGTTGGAATAATCGTTGGGGATTCGGAGGACTGCCATTTGTTTTTAGAAGAATAACGGAAATGCCATTCCGACGTGGACGGATAGGTGATAGGTCGCCGGTGCCGTGCTACCGGTGACGTAGCGACCGATCGGAATTCGGATGGTGCGGCGATTGCGAAAGCCCAACTTTAAATTACATTTTAAAATATAAATTAATACTAATCTATTTTAAATTTTATTGAATAAATATTTGTGAAGTGAGTTGATGATGAAAGTGTGTGTGTGTTTAAATGATCTGTTATGATGCAGTTGTTTCTAAGAAAAATAAGTTTCGTGAACTGAGTCCACAATTTCACGAATAGTTGTAGCAGAACATTTTGTAATCATAAACTTAAATAACAATAAACCCCAAACAAAAACCGCATAAACTCATGTAAACAGCTGTACGAACCCATAAATGAGTTTCGCAAGCTAGACTCTTCGAGCAGAGGACACTCAATAACACAAGGAGCCCAAATTCCTCACTAAAAACTCGTAGAACGTGATTTAGATTTATACAAGGCAAACAGACAACGAAAAATAAATGCAACAAAAATATTCTAAAACCACATCATAAAAAATGAGCAGAAGAGGGAGGAGTTAAGCCTTGAGCGTTTGAAACCGCACGAACCCATAAATGAGAGGAATAACGAGAATCGCAAAGAGAAATATGTCATTAAGGTTTGATTTTGATGCCTTCAGAGGAAACACGTTCAAATGGAAAATGGTAATCAAGAATCAATAGTTAAAGAAATGAGCGAAGTTTGGTATGGGGAAAGTAAAGGAGAAAACGTCGAAACACAAGGAGAAAAAATAGGGCAACCAATGCTTTGAAGAAATTAATTTCACATTATGAATGCTCTTAGTTAATCAACATAATTATGGTTAGTAGGCAACAACAATATAACTAGCATAAGTGGCTATTGCAAAATGGATATAGCCGCAGCCCTTCATATGAAGATACATTTTGGCACCATTGCCCCTAAACTTAGCAATATTAAGTTTATATGTATATATATATATATATATATATATATATAAGATTTAATATTAAGAATAATAAATTTTAAAAAATATATAAATTTGATCGAATCGACGTGTCTATCACTTAACTGATTCTGTCACGTCACATTTTTAGCCATAAAATGAGATGCCCCGGTGAGAAGATGAGGTTATTTCGTTAGCCATAAAATGTTAAGAACATAATTACATTAATCATTATGAAATTTGATAAAAGCTTAAATCTGGCATTACATAATAATTATCAAAATATTAAATAACATAGAAGTCAAAGGAATACGCCTAGAAATGTTTTATTATTTTTTTTTATGCGTGCTAGAAAATTCGCGGTGATACAGTAATGGATTATCGTATTAGCGTTACACGAGAATTTAACACACACAGATAACAAAAGAAAAGAAGTAAGCAGGAGGAGACACCTCAACTTTTTACGTGGAAAACCCTTGAAATGGGAAAAAATCACGGGGGCTAGCCCAGTTGAAATGGTCCACTATGAATGATGAGTACACGTGTACATTATTCTCTTGAATTAGGGAAGATGAAATTACAAAGTTGTACAACTATAATCATTTTGTTGTTCTTTGTGACAGCAGGTTGCAAGAGTCATTGTTGATTGTTGTGGAGATAGTAGTCCATCGTGAATGTTGTAAACGGATGCTCCGAAAGTGTTGATTGGCCAGAGAAGTCATAGCAAGCAGTTATGAGAAATGTAAATCACGTATATTGTAGTTGTCAAGTGATAATGACGTCCGTAGACCGCAGGGGGTGGAGTCAGAAGCGCATGAACTGATGACCATGTAGGTTGTTGAGGCGAATATTGATGGCGTTCATAGGTCGGTGGTCCCAAAGTCGAGATCTACATGAGCTGAAGAACTTGTAGGTTGTTAGCACATTGATCGTAGTGATGAGCTATTGTCCTACAAACGAGAGAAGTTACTAGATTTTCCAAGTTACAATGTTGACCGACGACATATGGTCAGCGGTGGTTGACGACGATCGACGGGTGTGGACGACGGCTATCGGTTGTTGACGACGGTCGGGATGGTGTTGAACTTTAGCTTCTTCTTCGAAGCCTCAAGTCCCCCTCCTCATGTGAGGGGTGGTGCTCTATTTATAGTGTTCTAAATGTCATTAATGCAGAAATATGAAATATTTTGATTGGACGGCTCGAAGAGCTTCCCTCAATCATACAATGTTTAATAGATATTTGAGTGCATCAATGATGTCCGAATAGAATGATTTTGGGCTCGTTAGATTTGTCTTGTCGAGAAGCTTGATTCAAGTATAAACTTGTCATATTCGACAACCGTTTGACCTTCCAAATGTATCCGGAAATCATTTAAATGTGGTTCAATAAGTTGATTTGGGCTTGATTTGACTCAGATTGGGCTAATTTTTATATCATTAGGTCTGTCTCATCAATCTGGTCAGTTTGACTATAAGTATGCTGAAATCGGAGCTCTAGATGACCTTTTATCAAGATTTGAATATTCTTGCTTAAAATAGTCTCGAAATTCGTGCTGGATGATGAAAATTTATTGATGACTTATCAATTTAACAAACAAAAAAAACATAATAATCATTAATGATTGTTTAATTAATTTTGATTTTTATTTTACAAATTTATAATATTAAAATAAATATAAGTAAGAAAAAAAAAGTGTGCACCAATCAAATATTTAAGATTAATTTACGACGCTTGTAAACTTATTAAATAAATTACACTATGAATATATTAAAATGTATTTTTTTTATTAACCTTAGGTGATGAAACAACAAATAAGTACAAAAAATTAATAGAATGAAAATATAATTTCCTTAGCCATGAAACATTAATAAAATAATAGTGTTAATTATTGTTTACTTTATTTTGATATTTATTAAATAGTATTACCTTGTTATTTAATATTTCGATAATTATTAAATAATGCTAAATTTATGATATATATTCATTTCTAAAACTTTATCTATTATTTAATTTAATTTAATTTATTTATATGTAAATTTTAAATATGATACTTTTTAATATTATAAAGAATAAAAATAATATTATATAAAAATAAATTATTCTTAAACTAAAATAATTATTTAGAGTTTTAAGATAATTGTTGGTGTCAGGTTTAGTCAGTGAGATAATTTAATGAAAGATTTACATACTCAATTCATGTGTTCTCACAGATCTAATACATATACTTCAACTTTTACACAAATATCTCATTACTTATATGTGAAAAGCTTCATTTCACCTTTTAAAGTCTAATTATTGCGTGCGGAGAGCACATACAAAACTGCATGCGCTCTCCGATCACAGCTGTGCATCGCGGCTGTATGACAGTGTGTCCTGGGTCCCACTATCATAATGCACGGCTGTACCCAACTGTCATACAGCTGCGATACGCGGCTGTGATCGGTGCTGCGTGCGCTCTCCATACGTAATAATCACAGCTGTGCATCGCGCTCTCCCTTTTAAAAAGTTAAGCGGATAATATTTTTTTATGTGAAATGAAACTTTGGGTGGTATATTAAAAAAACAAAGTTTAGGAGCTATAATGTAAATAAATAGAAATTGGGTGGCGTGTACACTTGGGATATCATATTTGTCTCTATTTGTCATAAACCCTAATGAATATATATATATATATTATTTGTTATATTTTAATATTAAAATTTTGAAATATCCTAGTCTTAAAACATTTCCCAATATTAAACTCTTATTATCATATAAAGGAAAACTCATGATGATAAAATGTGAGATTATCCTCTTAATTTTATATGAATATCCGATACTCTTGCAGATAAAATAATAGTAAGACAAATGTCAATTGTGCAATTGCAAATAAGATACTTAAAAAAAGCTTATTATTCGCGAACAGCTCGTATTCGGCTAGTTAAGTAGCATTTGTTCGTTCTTATTTGACTCGTTTTAGCTCGAAAAAAAAATGATATTATTATTTATATAATAATAGCACGTGTGGTAATACGGTTATGTGTTTTCTTTTGCATAAATTTAGTCTGAGCTCAAATCCAACACTCAACATATAATTTTTTCAATTAATTTTAATGAGTCAATTTCATGCAGAACAAAAGTCGAACACGAACAAGAATATCTAAATAGAGCTGAACATGAACACACTATTCACGAGCCGATTTCGAACATGATCAATTTCAAACGAGCCGAACATGAGCCAAGACTGAGCTCGCTCAAACTCCGTTCGTTCACAACCCAAATTGGAAATGTGCAATCAAAGATAATAGTCCGACATCAAAGGTAAAGTATCTATAAATGGTGCATTATGATTAAGAAATTGCAATGGGAGGATGTAGGAATATATAGAACAAATGTGCTCAAGTGAAAAGTAAAGCTCTAATAACAATAGCCGAGTGATTATAGTTCAATGTTTGGGGCAAGGAGCTTGTCGGTGATGTCAATCTAGTGACGATGGCCAAGTGGCAAAGATTCGAGGATGATGAACAAACTATAGAGATCCGACAATGATATGTAGGCAATTACATGATTATTATGTATATTCCCATTTATTGTAGAGTTTAGTGAAATATAAATGAAAATTTATTTATTATTTTTAATGCTAGAAATATAACTTTTATAATCACGATACTCCTTAAATCAATTATTATAATTTGGTCCACCTCAAGCAACTCCAAAAGAACGTTTAAGCCTAAAGGTCAATAAAAATAGAGAGAAGCTATTTTTCTTAAGGGGCATGCATGCCACATAATTCTTTTGTATTTACAAATCTAACCTCTAAACTTTCATATTTACATCATTACATTTATATCACATAAATCTTTAACATAGTATTAAAAGTAAAACTCTAACTAACACTTCTTATGCATATGTTTATAACATCCAAACATCACAAGCATTACGTGTTAGATATATAAAAACATAAAAAGTATGTGGTATGCATGTAAATTCCCTTTTTTAAATTATTATCAGTATAAATATTTAATATAACAACTATGTATTACATTGCTTACAATAATTCATTAAAACCCTGTTTGGCGCTACGGTTTCGGTGCAGCGGGTTTGGAAAGAAAGACACAGCGGGTTTGGTGCGGAAAGGAATGTAAACACGGGCCGTAGGTAACTCCGGCGGTCCGCGTATTTTATTTTGTTTTTCTCCTCTATGCCCTTCGCGTCTATGGCCAATATTTTTGGTGTCGTTGCACCTTCCTGTGCCACTCTAGACATCTCTCTCTTGTCTGTGATACCTCTCTCGAGGCGTCTCTCTCACGTCTCTGCTGCCTCTCTCAACCCTTCTCTCTAGTGTCTCTGCCGCTCTTCCCTTCCTCACGGTATCCTCTATCATTACTATTGCAACTTATGGATGATTTGGAATGTGTGGCTTTCTCAATGCGTTGGATGGCTTTGCTCTACATGTAAAATTGATTTTATGCTATCAGGATGATGGGATCAATGTTTTTGGTATCATATATCATTCTATTTGTTGTTTGTGCTTCTTGTCCTACCTAGTTTGCGGTTTCACGGTGTTTTGTGACTTGCTTTTTTTTTTTTTGTTTATGGCCCCTGAAATGAATGAATCTTGAATTTGAGGGCCCTAGAATGGCTGCAATTGAAATTATGTGGCATCTAGCATACAATTTTTGGGGTCCATCCGGATTTTGGAGATTGCGAACGTCTTTTTGGTTTTATTTTATTTTATTTATTTTTTTATTTTTTTATTTTTACCTTTTTTTTGGTCGTCTTAGGCGATTTGCCCTCTTTCTCGGATGTGCGGTTTTGATGAAAAACTAAAAAATTTTTGAAAATTGTTGCCCTTGAGAAATTGATAGAGCGGCATAGTGGACAGGTATGCGAAGTTTGAAGGCCATGGGAGGCCTTGAATTCTGTGAAGGTGATGTCCATATGTTAGAATGTTTCAAAAATCCTCCTGGAAGCTTTGTGTGGTTGGGTGTTATTGTTTTGCTAGTATGTTAGTGCGGTGGAGTTGTGGCAATGGTGTGTGTGCATCGGAGTGGTGTGTAGGTGTTGTGTGCGGTGGCGTATTGGTGCGGTGGTGGTGTTTTGGTGTTGTGGTTGGTGTTGTTGGTGTTCCTGATAATGCTGATGGTGTGTATTGATGCTGGGGTTGGTGATGTTGGTAGTGTAGGTGTTGATGTTAGGGTTGGTTTTGTTGGTGCTGTGTGTTAATGCTAGGGTTGGTGATGCTCATAGTATGTGTTGATGTTGGGGTTGATTCTGTTGGTTATGTGTGTTGATGTTGGGGCAGGTGTTGTTGATGATGGGTTGGTGTTGTTGGTTGTGTGTGTTGATGTTGGGACTGGTGCACGTGATTTGTTGTGAAGTTTCCTTTGAGTTGGCTTCTCAAATTATGGTTTACTAAATGACATTTTGTTTTTCATGTGCTATGCATTTATGTTGTTTGGTGATTTTTCATGTTAGTATCGTCATGATAAAGACAAAATAAACTATTTTGTTTGTGATCTGGGATAAAGATGTCAAAACTTATATGTCACATTTGACTTAAAGAGGTGAAATTGAGGAATAGTCCAACAACCTATTTTAAAAATGAGGACTGACAAAATATTATTTAAAATTTCAAGGAAAGTACATGAAGGAAGTATGATACAGTGCAACTGAAAAAACAAATAAGATTAATTAAAAAAGGATTGAAAATTTTGAAGAGAATTTAAACGAGGATCCACGAGCTTAAGTTGGGATCCGATAAAGAGAATAATTGATGCTTCAAAAGAATGGTGAGTCTAGAAATTGGAGGTCAGCATTTATGAAACGTTCACTCTTATTATCAATTTTTAATTTTGCAGATGAATAAACAAATCTATCTCCCATTACTTTGTAGGTGGTCCCTAATACGAAAAAATTAAATAAAATAACATCGAGCCTGAGCTGGAAGACAAGTTAGACCGTATGCTTGGTGGAGTCGTGGCAACGAACAATAATGTGTGAGCCCCAAGTGAGGAAAGGTTTGTTGGCATCACTGAGAACTTGGATGTTGAACGAACAACTAACTCCAATGAAGGCACTAGCCCGAACCTCAATGAAGATGAATACACCAGCCGTTGAATGTGATACTTTCATTAGAAGCCAAATTTGACAGTTGGTTGATTCATGCATTAATAACCCTGACACATCACAAACAACATTCATTCAGGAAATTATTTGACTTCTGGAGGCAACTCCAAAAATTTATGAGAACGTGTCGTTGTATTCATTTTGTATGAAGTTGCTTGAAGACTTGAGCCGAAGATAATTTTTTATGAAGATGACCCCTAATAGTAGGGTCAATTATTTATGTTATTTTCATGT